>SJYV01045184.1:0-69360 GCA_006410875.1 Neotragus pygmaeus
CCCACCCCCACCTCCACCCCTGACCCGCCCTAAATCCTGAACTCCTCAAAGAGTTTCACCAAACATTATGGGCCAGGGGGAGGGAGAGGGTCTCAGGAGGGTATGTGATCAGTTTTCTGATTGGTGAGGCTGAGGGAACAGGTTGGTGTCACAGAGGTTAGCCTTATCAATCCTTGGGCGCCAGAAGGTCCCAGGATTATGAGCCCATGGTCATCACATAATTAATTTCTTCCATGTGGTGATGGGCTTTAGCATCTGAGAAATTTCTATGTCTGAGATGTTGGTTATGTGGGTAACTTATGTGGGTTTCCTATGTCTGTTATGTGGGTACTTCAGAAAGGAGCTACAGCAGAATAGAGATGGGAGAGGGGTCTGTCCCAGGAAGGCCCCAGAGGGTCCTGCCAACCCCCACCAGCTCTGCCCAGCCAGGGCCCCTGTGGGTCCCCTCAGGCCACCAGCAGTGCATTCCTCCCCCACATCCAGCACCCATTTCCTACCCGCTTTGCTTGGTCCAGATCCGTGTCCAAGAAAAGAAGGCTATGATGGAGATGAGGGTGCCAACCAGCACGAAGATGGGTCCCTGCTGCAGCTCTCCTGTGAAGGAGGCGGAGGCAGCTGGGCTGGACCTGTGTTAGGCCAGGCCAGGGTAGGCATGGCCACATCAGGGCACCCTTCCCTGCTCTCGGCACCTCCCACTGACCTACCAGAAATGGCAGCTACCCTTCTAGAAACCAAGGGGCCCTCTTACCTGGGAGTACCAGTGTGAGGCGACTGTGTTGGACATCGATGTCATTTTCAGCCTGGCACCAGAACTAGTCTGATGTCTGCTTTGGTGGGAAGGAGAAGTTGGCAGACTCCCCCAAGGTTCAGAGTCTGCAGCGTGTGGGTGAGCCCGTCCCTCCTGACCAGTCTATAGGTGGGCTGCCCGAGGATGCCTGCCGAACACCTCTACCCTGAGGCCTGGTCTGCTGTCCAGCAGGGTGCAGTCAGCCTGCAGCTGGGGCACCAGCTCTGGCAAGGTGGGAGAGGGCGAGAGCACAGGTGAGGTTGGGAGACTTTAACACCCTCTCCCCAGCAAATTGCCTCATTACATAATGCCTGATAAGCCTGGAAGGTCTTCCCAGGTGGCTCGGTGGTAAAGAATCCGCCTGCCAAGCAGGAGATGGGGGTTTAATCCCTGGTTGGGAAAATTCCCTGGAGAAGGAAATGGCAATGCCAGTTGAAGGAAATTCCACTCCAGTATTCTTGCCGGGAAAATCCCATGGACAGGGGAGCCTGGCGGGCTACAGTCTCTGGGGTCGCAAAGACACGACTAAACAGCAATGATGAGCCTAGAGGCCGGACTGATTACTGTCTCTTCCAGGCAGCCGTCTGGATTACTCCCTCCATCTCGTATCTGAGCTTCTACCCTACTTGCAGTGTATCCCATACAGTTTCATATTTGATTTTATTCTCGTGTAGTATATTCTGCGTTGCCAGATTTAGCAACTAAAAATGCAGGACACTCAGCTAATTTTGAATTTCAAGTTAACAATGAGTCAAATTTAGGAGGCCTCTTCAAGGTGACTTCTGGGAAGTGAGACAGGCCAAAGAGGAAGAAGGAAACCAATGTTTATCAAGAAAATGTTGCTTTGGCAATTCCTCAAAAAATTAAAGAATTACCTTGAAGTGAAGTGAAGAAGTGAAAGTCGCTCAGTTGTGTCTGACTCTGCCACTCCATGGACTGTAGCCTGCCAGGCTTCTCTGTCCATGGGGATTCTCCAGGTAAGAATACTGGAGTGGGTAGCCATGCCCTTCTCCAACTACCATAGGATCCAGCAATTCCACACCAAGATATATATCAAAATAATTGAAAATAAGGACACTAACAGATACTTGTACACACATGTTCACAGCAGCACTATTCACGGCAGCCAAAAGGTGGCAACAGGCCAGATGTCCATCAATGGATGACGAATAAACAAAAGTGATCCATCTCTAAGATGAAATCGTATTCAGCCATAAAAAAGGAATGAAGCAGTGACACCTGCTATTAATGCACTATGAATGAATCTTAAAAACATTATACTGAGCAAAATAAGTCAGACCCAAGAGGCTGCATATTGTATGATTCCATTCGTGTGAAATAGCCAGAACTNGAATAAACAAAAGTGATCCATCTCTAAGATGAAATCGTATTCAGCCATAAAAAAGGAATGAAGCAGTGACACCTGCTATTAATGCACTATGAATGAATCTTAAAAACATTATACTGAGCAAAATAAGTCAGACCCAAGAGGCTGCATATTGTATGATTCCATTCGTGTGAAATAGCCAGAACTTTAAAAATCCCCAGAGAATTTCCTGGTGGTTTAGTGCTTAAGACTCTGTGCTTCCACTGCAGGGGACATAGATGCTATCCTGGTCAGGGAACTAAGATCCCATGTGCCACACAGTGTGGCAAAATAATAAAATAAAAAATCCCCAGAGTCAGAAAGCTGATTAGTGGTTAATAGGGGCCAGGGGAGGGGCAATGAGGAGTGACTGATTGATGGGTATGGGGTTTCCTTTTGGGAAATGGACTAGAAGCTACTGAATTATTACTTTAAAATGGTTAACTTTGTGTCAGGTGAATTTCACCTCAATTTTTTAAAGAAACTGCTGGAGAAAAAGTCCACCCCTTGGGTTTTGACTCTTTCTGCTCAGAACATTACTACAGAAATGAATTGAAATGAGGACGCGAGTAGGAAACGTGGAGAAANGGGGTGGGAGGGCTGACACTGGATTCAACTTCTAGAGTCAACAGTTTTGTCCGCTCTTGCAGGGCCGGGGTGCTCTGCCAGTCCTGTCTCTCACCGCCTCCCTGGACTGAGGCAGGGGACCAACTATCTGCTGGCTGAACAGAGCAGTCGCTCTCGGGCTCCATGCCGACAGGTGGCATCTGCTCCTCGCATCCGTGATAAAGTGGTGAACCTTGAGTCATGTGGTCCCAGTGCTCACTGAGGACACCCTGAAGCTGGGGGTTTCCTCCCAGGATGGGGACGAAGAAGGTACAAAGTGGACCAGGCACCTGACGAGCTGGCCCAGCATTCAAGCCTGATCCTGGGCAGTGGCCTGGAGGCGTCGAGGACCTGTCCACCTTCTGAGATCAGAGATCAGAGGTTTCTTCATCCAGATCTACCCTGGTACCTTCATGGTAAACATCTCCGCCATACGTGTCTTTGCTGCAGGCACTTCTACAGACGTTTTCATTTCATAACGAATTGGCCATAAGGCAATTCTGCCATAAAAGATAAAATAACTGATTGATACTGAGTTTCATTTCCCTGTTGATACAGGACTCCCATGTTTATACTACATAAATCTTAGCCCATGTGACTATACAGTGACAAGTATAGATGTGATGGTCTTAAAGTAATGGATGATAACAGCTATGTCATATTGACTTGACAGAAAATGCAGTGGTAAAACTGAAAGTGTGAAATGAGAGGATAAAGCCAGATGGCATATTATACTAGAAATGATAACATATCAGTTTACAAATCCTTTGGTGATTTGAAAGCACAGAGTTAAACCCCCATTTCCTGTAGAACTTTGGAACATCTATCAACAGACATGTGACAACGTGCGGAGAGTACACAGCAGTGTAAAAGTTCTCCCCAGCACAGTGCAAGCTCTGTTACAAACAGCACCCTCGTGTTTGGAAACTGACACCTCTCTTAATGAATGAAAAAATTTTAGTAAACAAGAAAAAGTGTGATGCTGAATGAGGAGGTGAATCAATGGATAGCGGACTTGGAAGACAAGTGATTGGATACAACCCACAAAATAAAATCAGTTATTTATGCTGCATGGCCATGAATCTGCTGCTGCTGCTGCAAAGTCATGTCAGTCATGTCCGACTCTGTGCGACCCCATAGACGGCAGCCCACCAGGCCCCTCCGTCCCTGGGATTCTCCAGACAAGCGTACTGGAGTGGGTTGCCATTGCCTTCTCCGGGCGGTGAATCTACACACATTTTAAAAAAAATTTTTGCTGCCACATGGCATGTGGGATCTTAGTGCCCTAACCAGGGATCAAATCCTTGCTCCTGCATTAGAAGTGCAGAGTCTTAACCACTGGGCCACCAGGGAAGTTCCTACATAAGTTTTAAATATATTAAAATATTCTCTATTTCATACCAAAGTCTTTATTTTTTCATTTTTCATGGTTCATTGTGTCCTTTTAAATGTCCCTCTTTTATTTACTTTTTATATTCATATGGAAAAATTGCCTTCTGGCCAGCTAGTTAATTAGGTATGTGGTGACAATGCCTAACACAAAGATGTTTACTGCAAAAATAACTGGACACCACCACACCTACCCTGGGGACATGGGCTGTGGGGGTGGTGGCCAGGCTCCTGCTCCCAGAGGGTCAACATCTGATTCAAAGGGACAATCAGAAGGAAGGAGGCAGGTGGGTATGATCCAGACCACTGGCTATGGTGGAGGGATCCCAAACTCAGGAGGGACGGAACTAGAGAAACAGGCCACTATAGGAAAGGCAAGGACTTCAGAAACACAGGGAGAGCAGATGCCCACAGCACCCAGGGAACACTCCTCCCTGGACCCAGGGCCAAAACACACTCGAGCCACTCGCAGCAGGCATTCATCCATCCACACAGCCTCTCTGCTTGCGAGTAACTTCTCTGTTTTGTAGGTAGATCCTAAAGTTGATTTCGATGTAGCAAGCATCTTCGGACTTCCCGGGTAGTCCAGTGGCTAAGACTCTGGGCTCCCAATGGAGGGGGCCTGGGTTTGATCCCTGGTCAGGGAACTAGATCCCATGTGCTGTAACTACGACCCAAAGCAGGGCTTCCCTGATGGCTCAGACGGTGAAAGAATCCGCCTGTGATGCAGGAGGCCTGGGTTCGATCCCTGGGTTGGGAAGATCCCCTGGAGGAGGGCATGGCAACCCACTCTAGTAATCTTGCCTGGAGAATCCCCATGGACAGAGGAGCCTGGCGGACTACAGTCCATAGGGTCGCAAAGAGTCGGACATGACTCAGCACAAAATCCAAGCATCTCTAAGATCTTCCTTTTGACCTGGGCTTGCCCACAGTGAATTCTCTGAAAGGGATCAGGATTAAACAGAGATGCCTTCTGAGTGGGGGCTTGGGAGAGAGGGCTGAATGACGCATGGTGGGTACCTATCAGACTTTTCGAGGAGAATGTTGAGGGGGTGGCTTGGGCAGGGGTAGAGATGGGTGTATGAAATCCAAATCTATACTTCATACATCATCTTCATCCTGCCAGGAGCATTGGCTCTGGAAGTGCTGTGATCAGAAAACTTCTCACGGAGCAGAAAATTGGAAGGAACTAGAATATAACGTTCTTCAGAGACGTATTCTAGGGATCCTAAAGTTTCTGACCACTAAGTAAATTTCTTTCTCCACCAGTGGTTCTCAGCCTGGGGTGGTCCTGCCTCCAAGGACATTTTCGTGTCTGGGGACAGTTTTGGTTGTCACCAGTGAGGGGCAGGGTGCTCCTGGCATTGAGCTGCGGAGAGGCCAGGGAAGTTGCTAAACCCACTACGATGCACAGAGCAGCCCCTATTAAAAAACTACCCGGCCCCAATGGCAATAGTGTCACCGCTGGGAAGCTGGTCTAGACCACCAGCAACAGGCTCGCTGAACCAGGATTCTCCCCTTGTCCAGGGTTGCTCAGTCATCACAAATTTTCTCCTATCTGAGCCTCTTTCTAAACTTCATGAGAACCCTCAATTTTTTTCCCATATTTTTTTCCAAACACTCTTTTGTGCAAAGAGTTAAGTAAAGTGCTATATAGAGGTTAATCTACTCTCTGGGGCACCAGTTTACCGACGGCTACCAACAATTTCATCAATGTGACTCCGGTCAAACTGCCAACGGCTCTCTGCCCAAAGACGCTCTTGGGGCCAGAATCTTCCTCCCTGGGGAAATGTGGGACTAGGCTTAAAGGTGATGATATTTTTCTCCCCCTTCGTTGTGAGGAAATTACCTTGACTTGACAAAAGTGGAAAGAAAAGCCTGGCCCAGCTTCATTTCCATTTCGGGGGCCATTAATAGAAGCCTGATTTACATAAGTTCAGAGACAGGAGCCATTTTCTATTTTCGTTTCCTACAGATCAGAGCTTTCACTTTTATTCTGACAAGGCTTGTGTCCTTCTTCCTTTTTGATTATTTAGTTAATGCATCTAGCCTACCCCCACAGATAACGAGTGGCCTATCACTTAATTAAATTCATCAACTGTGTCTGAACATCTGAATGATAGGATGACACACTCAGAATCTGATCAGGTGACAAGGATACCCTGGGGACTGGGACTGGAAGTTGAGCCTGGCCGGGGCGGGGCTGATCGAGTGGCTCTGCAGAGCCTCCCACTGTTGCTAAAGAAAGGAGGACCCTCTCAGGGCTGTGCCAGGGCAGTGGGGCTACTGCCCAGCTAGGCTCAGAGGTCTTGGAGATCGACCCTGCTTGTTTCTGTGACTGCCCGGATGCTTGGAGATTGAAGCCCCAACCCTGGAGGCCCAATTCGTTAGATCTGAGCTGAGGCCCATGGATCTGATTTTGGATAGGCAGCCTACCTGCTGAAAGTTGAACTGAGTCCTCCAAAAAAGATGTATTTAAGCCTTAACCCCAGGTACTTGTGAATGGGACCTCATTTGGAAATGGGGTCCTCATAGATGGACTCCAGTAACCCATGCTGGTTAGGGTGGGCCCTTGTGAGAGAAGGGGCTTCCTTGGTGGCTCAGGCGGTAAAGAGCCACCTACACTGCGGGAGACCTGCGTTCGATACCTGGGTGGGAAAGATGCCCTGAAGAAGGGAATGGCAACCCACTCCAGTATTCTTGCCTGGAAAATTCCATGGACTGAGGAGCCTGGCGGGCTACAATCCATGCCGTTACAAAGAGTCAGACATGCCTGAGCAGCTAACACACACACACAACAGGAGAACAGACAAAGACACATACACACAGGTCTTGGAAACACAGAGGCAGAATTTGGAGCGATGCTGTCACAAGCCAGGGGATGCCAAGGGCTACCACAGCCCCCACGAGCAAGGCTTCAGACTTCTGCCTCCAGAACCAGGAGAGAGTCATTTTCTGCATGGTGCTTCCTTAGAGCAGCCCCCTTCCAAGTGATGCTTACGAATGGTCCAGAGCCTCACCCTGGGGATTTCAAAGTGGGTTTTAGGAGTGGAGAGGGGAGGGAGCAGTCATCAAGACTTCTTTGTGTGTGCTGTTTGAATCTGTCCGTCAACCGGATGACTGCCTCCAAACATTGTCCTCTGTTCATGGCAGCCCCACGGAAGACTCCAGGCTCCCAGGTCACCCTCATTTCCCTGGCTCACCCTTCCTAAGGCTCTGAAAGTCCTCCTTTGTGTGCCAGCACCCCTCCTGAAGGATGGTGGACTCAGTCAGCACCAAATCCTTTCGCTCTCCTCCCACGTCTCACCTTCCGCGCCTAGTGGACACCGGCCTCCCCTGCCCTGGGCAGTGCCTGCACGCACCTACAGCCTTCCCCGCACTGGCTGGGGATGGTGAGGAGGGTGGGCATCCTCTCCCTATTCCGGGACCACTCTCCCCGCTCCCTCCCTAAACACCAGCCTTGAACTCCGTGTCTTCCTCTGAGTTACAATGACCTAGAAAATGCCCACCCTCCCTTGAAGACTCTTGCAGCTGGTTCCTGCTACACTCCCTACTGCACTTGCCATGATTCCTGGGGAATTCAAATACACAGAGAGAACCTTTCCAAACTCTTGGCTCTTCCATTCCTTAACATCCAATGTTTCAGGCCCAACCTCTTGCTCCCGCTGATAGTAATTAGTAGTTGTAAGGCTGCCCTTGACTTCGCCAACCTTTCCGTTGCTCAGACCCCAAACCTGGAAGTCATCTTCCACAGCTCCCTCTTTCCCACCCGCTCCCATCCGTCAGCAATGGCTGTTGGCCTGACCATCAGCATACATCTTGACCCCTTGGCCGGGCCTCCTGGCTATCACCCAATCTCTCCTCTGGATCCCAGGACCAGTCTAATGACTCTCTAGGATTCTACCCCTGATCCCCATCCCCTCTCTTCTCAACACAGCAGCTGAAATGACCCTCTGAAGAGTAAATCAGGTCAAACTTTCTGCTGCACATCCTCCCAACACTCTGCCCACAACGCCATGCCCCTACTCAGCACGACCACTCCACGGCCTCCCCCCCCACCCCTCCTGCTTTCTGGTCTCTGGCCNATAGAACAATGCTATCTACTTGAAAACAGAACTATGCTGTAATTCTACATTTGAGCTATGCTGATGGATATTCATTCTTTTTATTTATATATGAATTTGCCTTAGCATAACTGGATGCATCAGATTATTTCTTTTAGACAAAATGGATTTTATGTCAGAGCTTGTGACACTTTGTTAAATCACATTTTTTTTTCAAATGGTAGAACATATGTTCACATGATAAAAACAAAAAATACAGAAAAAAATAAAATGAAAAGAAAAATAATACCAAGGATAAATATGTTTGCTATTTATTATATTACCTCCTAGTAACATTTCACATAGTTAAGATCAAACTGCATCTATAACCACAAATCCAGTTGAAACACATATACTTTTCGCTAGTAAAGATTCTTTATGGACATTTGTTAGCATTTACCACTAATAAAATAGTAAAAAGCTATATGATGCTTATCTGCTAGTAACGGTTCTAAGTTCTTACCATATACAAACATATGTAGTCTTCATCTCAACACTATGAGCCCATTTTAAAGAATAGAAAATTGACTTCATGGCCATATAATAGAACATTAACTGAAAATACCACAATTTACTCTGTCTTCCCACTATTCCTTCATGCTCAGGTTGTTCACAATTTATAAAACATGGTTAATGTTAAGTTCTGACATGACATGTATTATTAACATAAATGTATTCTGCTTTGCCTGGAACTGTGGATTATGTATACTATGAAGTGAAACAGTTTCTAATAGACTGTTGTGTAAGTTGTACCAAAATAAAAGGGTAATAAAAAGCAAGGCAGCCTTTATATTTTCAATTATTGTAGACTGCCTATAACACTGATTTTAAGCCTTATGGCCAGAAACCCACTGAATGACATTCTTGTCTGAAGAACAGTCATTACTGTTGGACATCACCTTCTCTCCGTGATCATAGTATCTGGTGGTATGGTTTAGGGAAAGGAAATTGCAGCATGGCAAAGCAAAATTACTCATATATGATCAGTCAATAAATAGCCAGCTGGATCAGAAAAAGTCTGCTGGGTGAACTATTTTGTTCTGGCAGACCACATTGCCTTTCTATCTTAAAACTAAAGAAAACCTAGAGTCTTTTAGAAATGCAGAAGGACCTAAGTCCATATACTAACAATACTGAATGTAAGCGAAGAACCAGTGAATGGGTATGCTTGCCTTGCTACTGCCAGTCTGAAATTGTTTACAGGAATAAGCAGTTGTCCTATTTTGTCATAAACACAGATTTTTTTTTCCCCCTCACTACAGATACAGAGAGAACATTTTCTTTTAACTGGAAAAAAAAAAAAATTCCCTTTCAAAGCAAGTTTCCATCATTCAAAAAGATATCTGGAGCTGAAATGCCCTTTACCTGCTTTATTTACATGAGAAACAGGGCAGAAAGAGACTTGAAGCTCTCCACCATCTAATTTCTCTAAGCTACAGCCATTGATTCTTTGTAAGTTTATTTATTCAAAACAACAGCACAAACAATTCTTTTTTCTTGGGTCAGCAGCTTACTGAATTAACATCAATCATCAAAGGAGACGGGGCTGAAAGGAAGATGGAAGCCCATTTTCTGAGAGATTGATTTTTTTTTTTTTAAGCCCAAACACACAGGCATAAGCAGGAGTCTATTTACCATCGAAAATGTTCAACTTGAAAGTCACTGCTGAAAACTGGGCACTCACAGGACTGCCCAGGTTCCTTGAAATCCAAAAGAAATTTTTTTTTACTCATGTATTTCTTTATGATGGCCTGTGAGAGTTTGATTACTTCACTATTTAAAGCCCACCTGAACAATTCAAAACACGGGGAGGGGAGGTTCTGAAGGAGAGCGAAGTGGATCAATGCTGGTGTTTATTATAATGATTACCTAATGGCTTTCTCTACTCTCTTTACTTACTTTGATGTATTTAAAGTGGGAAAAGTTCATCAAAGACCTCTTTGATTAGAAGCGTAAATGTATTTAAATAACTATCTTTGGCATGTTTTAGAGGTGATTTGCTCCATAGTTCCTGGCAAAAATTCTTCTTTGAAAGCCTTGATTTGACTCTTGCTAGGAATTCTACTCAATTACTTTTCTTTGTAAGGTGGGGGTCAAGAGTTCTGGCTTGAAAATGAAGTCAGAAGGGTCAGTATTCCTGAGACTAAGAACTGCAAAAAGTAATTGGTTTATATCCATTTTACACCCTGCCGTGTCAGGGGAATGTGCTTGCTTCCTATAGCTTTTCTGGAGATTTATGTAAGGTGAGGAATGCATTAGACCAAGCATGTATAAACTATAGGCCTATTTCAGTAGAATGTGCTATACTCTTTGTTTTAGGTATTTTTAAACACTTGCCATCAATTTTAGGAGAGAATGTGAGATTTTCAGTCTAGGACACAAGTAAATAAAGATGAAAGAACGGTCCAATATGTCTGGGTTGGCTGACAGAAAGGACCCTGTGTTATCACTATTTCCTCTCAAATTGAGACAAAATTTATTTCTGTTAATAATATGATATCAAAGCCATCAATCACCTTCTTGTCTAAGAATGAAGTAGGGACATCCATTTGCTTTCCCAACGTAAAACAAAGATTTTTAGCCTCAGATTCACAGAGATTATGCTCAGAAATAAAGGGAGAAAATAAACTCATCCATTAAATTAAATCACTCTGAAAGACTTTTACCTAATTTAAAAACAAAAAAATACAACAACAACCCACTACTTACCAATGAGATATGGTTTGCTAACCATTTTAAACTTTCTTTTTAGTCCCACAGTTAGATCATAGAGAGATTAGGAGACTAATGTTATCTATGGCCATTTTGAGTAATCTTTCAGCTTCAACATCCTACGTTGCTGATGTTCTGTGCTGAGAAAATGCAAAATGTAGGAGAAAATAAATGCCTACCACAAAGAATGACTGGCAATTTCCACTGATTATAAAGCCATATGGTTAATACAGTGTCTATACCATTCAATGAGGATTAGGTGAAACTCAAGTAAAGCTAAAAATACTCCCCAGGGCCAGCTCTCTGGGCATGATAACACGGCCTCAGTAGCAGTGCTGTGAACATCAAGCTGAAGGCTCTCCTCTGAGTGGCTGTGTAGTGGCCATCACCAGTGAGAAGAAGGCTCAGAGGCCTTCAGAGATGGGAAAAGGGATATATTAGATCACAATCAATTATGAGAAAAAGTGAAAATATGAAAGTTGCTCAGTCATGTCTGACTCTTTGCAACCCCATGGACTATATAGTTCAGGGAATTCTCCAGGCCAGAATACTGGAGTGGGTAGACTTTCCCTTCCCCATGGGATCTTCCCAACCCAAGGATCGAACCCAGGTCTCCCACATTGCAGGTGGATTCTTTAACAGTTGAGCCACAAAGGAAGCCCAAATATGAGAAGGGCAACTTGAAGACTTGTCACATGCTTATCAAAATGCTTTGAGAGTGTTTAAAAGCATGATTTGCCACAAAGGTAGCACAAGGAAGGAAAGTGAAAGTCGCTGAGTCGTGTCCGACTCTTTGCGACCCCATGGACTGTATATTCCATGGAATTCTCCAGGCAAGAATACTGAAGTGGGCAGCCTTTCCCTTCTCCAGGAGATCTTCCCAAACCAGGGATCGAACCCAGGTCTCCTGCATTCCAGTCAGATTCTTTACCAGCTGAGCCATAACGGAAGACCTAAGGAAGGAAAAGGCTTTGTAAATTCTGAAAAAAGAATGCACCTAAGTGGCGCATTCCCCTGTAGAATGATTGTCTGTCTTCAAAAGAACAACACGTGGGCGAGAAGCATCAGACTTTCAGGGACATTCAAACATGTCCTGCTTGTCCAAGGATGCGAGCACTGGAAAAAAAATACTCTAAGGCAAGGGCCTAAGTTATAGACATGTAATAGATAAGAGGGATTTTAAACAAAACAGAAGTATTGAGGTTGGTTTGAACACATCAAGAATAACCAGACAAATATAAAAATGGAATGTCAGAGTAAAAGTAAGATTAATCAAGCAGAAAGAGAGGGTTGAAGTTATCAAGAGCTGGTCTGCCAACACAATGTGGAAATTTTAAAGGGGAAAAAAAACAAAAGGAGAAAGAGACCAGGTGTGCGATGACATTTATGACCTCCAAAATTTTTTTTTCTTTGAAAATAAACATAACCTTGAGAAATCAGTTACTTTAATAAAGGGGTCAGCATGAGGGAAATAGTTGGGAGTAAATTGCATTAAATTATTTCCCTGTGAGTGAACACACAGTGTAATAAGCTGTGAAGAATGTAATTCTGTACTTACATCGTGTTTTGCAAGCAAAGTGGGAAATTGAGAATTACTGAACCTTGCTTAAGTTCTTATCCAAATGAGTGTTTCAATTAGTTAACTAAGATTCCATCTAGTTTTAGAACTCGAGTTAGTATGTGGAATAGAGCAGTCCATCTACAGTGCTGCAAAATGGCCCAGCAAATTTGATATACATGGGATTAAATCTAACCAAAGAAGGCTATTTGTATTTATACAGCAATATTACTTAGGTAAGATCTTTGAGGTTACTCCACATATACAGAACAGCTTTACTGAGGCATAATTTCCACACCATTAAGCTCACCTTTTTTAAAAAGTTTATTCTTAACTTAAACAAAACAGGAGAAAGCAGAGCCTTATTAAAAAATAGTCAATGGAAGTTTAAGAGCACAATTATGGTGATGCATTTTAAGCTCGGTATACTGTTGAACACATAACAGGACATTAAATAAACATTCGAATATACTAAGTGATGAAGGCATTCTAAGAGATATCTACCAATGAAAGTAATAAACAAAACACCAAATCTTGAAGTTAAAGCTAACAAGAAAAAAAAAAAAAAAAAAAAGAATTCTATTTTGATGCTATTTAGCAGATAGGGAAGTATTTCAGAGTGACTATTTCCTGAGCAGCTTTGGAGTGGGGAAAAGGGATGGAACTTTCATTTACCTTTGTAACCATCACGGTACTGAGCCCAGTTTTTTTCACACAGTGATGACTTACATTAAGTGGAAGAATAAAGGAAGTTGGAATGTAGAAAGAAAGCAAAATGCAACGTGAGCAAAGCAAACTTTCAAACACAACCCTGGAATTCCAGATTGAAGCCCTGGAATTTCACTCTCACGGCTGACAACTTGGATGACATTTTTTTTTAATTGCCTGCAATATATTTGACATCTGAGATCTGAGAATTTCTACTACATATCCCTGTGTGGAGATGGAGCTGACAAAGATGGAAGCATCTAAGGATGAAATCATGGAACAAATCTAGCGCAGTAAATCACCTGGACAGGGTACTCTGATCCATGGATTTGGTAGAATCCATGTGCAGTGACAAAGACATGGAGATTTGTCACCTGTTCCTATAAAACAGCAGCACATCTTAACTGTGACAAAGATGTCAATAAGGATCTTGTAATTCTTTTTATCTACAATTTAAAACTAAGGAATAAAGGAAACATTAAGAACTACCAAACTAATTAGTTTTATGTCATGCATAGGAAATAAGGAGTTCAAATAAAACAGGATAATATTCTATAAAGACAAGACAAGCACAGAGCCGGCAGTGTGGTGCTGGAGAAGACTCTTGAGAGTCCCGTGGACAGCAAGAAGATCAAACTAGCCAATCCTAAAAGAAATCAACCCTGAATATTTACTGGAAAGACTGATACTAAAGCTGAAGCTCCAATACTTTGACTACCTGATGCGAAGAACTGACTCACTGGAAAAGACCCTGATGCTGGGAAAGACTGAAGGCAAGAGGAGAAGGGGGAGACAGTGAATGAGATGGTTGGATGGCATCACTGACTCAATGGACATGAGTTTGAAGAAACTCAGGGAGATAGTCCAGTTGGTAAAGAATCCACCTGTAATGCAAGAGACCCCAGTTCAACTCCTGGATCAGGAAGATCCGCTGGAGAAGGGATAGGCTACCCACTCCAGTATTCTTGGGCTTCCCTGGTGGCTCAGCTGCTGTTAAAGAATCCACCTGCAATGTGGGAGTCCTGGGTTTGATCCCTGGGCTGGGAAGACCCCCTGGAGAAGAGAAAGGCTACCCACTCCAATATTCTGGCCTGGAGAATTCCCTGGATTGTATAGTCCATGGGGTCGCAAACAGTCAGACATGACTGAGCGACTTTCACTTCACTTCACCCCAGGGAGATAGTGATGGACAGAGAAGCCTGGCATGCTGCAGTTCATTGGGTTGCAAAGAGTCAGACATGACTTAATGACTAAACAACAACAAGAGAAACATATCAACATAAAGAATAATTATAATACCATCAAAATAAAAGAGGCAAGAATGCTAAACCTTGTAGATAGATCACTCAATCCCATTCCCTCTGTCTCTCTCTCTCACATACATACACCATATATTTGTACTCCCAAATGACAACTGTATGTGAATTTTTTGAAAAGCTTTCGATAATATACATAAGAACTTCCTACTGCAAATAGAAAATCTTAATCACAGACAATCTTTCACTAGTGAAAATTACTAGGAAAACAAGAAATAGTTCTACAGCATGTTTGTTTAAATATCACACAGATATTTAATGTCCTGTTAATTACTGTATTTACTTAAGAAAAGTAAGGCAACCCTGGGGGAAAAAAGGAGAAGGTGGTAGTTAATAAATGCCCTTTGGGAAATGACTGAATCACAGAAAGCAGAGTTCTCTCCCTTCCACCTTGCCAAGATCACATTTCATCTTGCACGCTGTATTCAGTTCTGTTCCTACACATGAAAAGGGGCAATACGAAAGAAGGTCAACCCAACTGTGTAAAAGAAAGAACTGTTGAAATTAGGACTATTCAGCCTGGCCATCAAATGAATGCCTTCAAACTGTGGTGCTGGAGAAGACTCTTGAGAATCCGTTGGACAGCAATGAAATCAAACCAGCCAATTCTAAAAGAAATCAACCCTGAATATTCAATGGAAGGACTGATGCTGAAGCTGAAGCTCCAATACTCTGGTCACCTGATGTGAAGAACTGTCTCATTAAAAAAGACCCTGATGCTGGGAAAGATTGAAGGCGGGAAGAAGAGGGGATGACAGAGGATGAGATGGTTGGATGGCATCACTGACTGAAAGGACATGGGTTTGAGGAGACTCAGGGAGATGCTGAAGCACAGGGAAGCCTGTCGTACTGCAGGCCACAGGCCACAAAGAATCGGACACGACTGAGTGTCTGAAGAACAGCAAGCCTGGCCATTATGTTAATGTGACTAATATATTTAACGGCTGTCACAAAAGGATTAGGTCTATTCTCTAGTGCTCTCCAAAATATGTATACCAGATTTTTCACTTATTTAAAAAATAACATTCTGAGCACATTCTAAATGTAATATACTATGCTATGTAAGGTGAGGTACAAGATACAAGGTAATCAGACAAGAATTCTGTTCTTAAAGAGTCTAGAGTCTAGAAAGGAAAATAAGACACAAAGTTAGAGTATGAGTGCCACCTTGTATCTGGAACAATGCCTGGTGTATTATGGGCACTCTACAACTTTCTTTTTTAATGAATGAATGAATGAATGCAACTCTCATCCTGCTGATCTTGTGACCCTCTGCTTGACTGAGTTGCATTAGTGGAGCTGACTCATGTGCTTCAGTAAATCTGCAGGCTCATGGAGTAAGCAACCTTCCCAAATGCTACTGTTCTTTATTCATGAGACAAGTACAGATAATGTACAAGGCAGAAACGATCAACTGCCAGATAAGAGAACCAAACAGTACTATGTGAATTTAGAGGTGAAAATTAGAAGTAAAAATTACAAGAAGGCAGATTTCATCTCCATCTAATAATTGAAACTGTCTAAAGCAGGAACAAATAATGCAATTCCTGGCTTCCCAAATCAAAACTGTGCTTTCCAATGGCTCTCATCAGAGGGTTACTTTACACTCTTTCCCACTCCTACCCTGTTATCAGGAAATACAGTCCAGGGCTATTTATCTTAGCAGGGCCATCAGGAATACAGTCAGCTCTAAATCGAATGGTCTACAAAGTAGAATGATTTGTTCACACTAGAAGCAGACAACTAGTAAATCAGCCCTAAGAATCTTGCAGGATAAAGTCAACTCTCCCCTGGTTGAGAACCATAGGCTTACACACAGCCTGTCATGTGTTTCTGTAATACACTGCCTGGTGGTTATGGATAACCTGGGGCTTTCTAAGGTGATTTCACATATCCTTAAAGAGAACTATGAAGACAAAAAGCCTTCATAGATTAATATGCTATTACATACATGTACAGATATACCATTCTAGCTGATGCTAAATCAATTTTTATCTACAGAGGCAACACTGGGTCATAGAGACCAATCAGTATGAACTCTCTTGAATAGCATATGATAATCAAGTTATGAGTTCAGCAAATGGCTTTGGGTGAAGTGAGAACATATTTTGACACTTTTTTTGTTTTTTAAAAAATGGTAAGCTTGCAGTTGATTCCTCCATTTGGTGGTGAGTCTGTTCATCATTTGCTAGTAGAAAAACACAATCACCCTATCGCTTGTCTATGACTCTATTACCATAAAGGTAAACATCAGCATATCCCTCTTCCATTCATTTATTTCTGGATAAATACACAATAAAATAATATTTAACTGTACTGATTTTTAGAGGCTGAAAAATAATAATTCAACATAAACAACACTTGAGTATTTTGTGTTTATTGCTAAAATTTTAAGTGATTTTCTTTCAAGAGAGAGCTCTAGCAATGTATCATGATGTCAATAGGCATGATCAAGGAGAACCAAAATGGCGGCACGTCCAAACCAGTCATGGATGACTGGAGCTAATAGTGCAGCAGAAGCCTTGGCTGTGTAAACATTTTTGGAAACTTACATTTAAAGCAGAACTATCAAGCTGGCAACCTATGAACCCAAACCAGAATGCTGATTTATTTGGTATTTAACTTTTAAAAATTAGATAACAATTGATCATGAAGATTTCACATGAAAATAAAAACTATGACACTGTGTTTTTTTCAAATTTAGTCTGTCTGTCTTCACTGAGATTATATTCCACATGACAAAGGCTGACTGGACCTGAGTACAGGTTGGCCCCTTAGATGGAACAAGGGTCCTCCTATTCACCCAAGTCATTCATTTATCGATCAAGCTCCTAAACGCATGTAAACCTGCAACCTTTATCTCAAGGAATGAATGTCTAATAAAGGTAAATAAAAGCAAAGATATTACAAAAATAACTTGAATAATCTTGGGATAAAATCAGATACACGTTTATACACAGAGTTTTCAGCACTCATGAGGTAACTCTTTCTGGACTTCAACAATGAAACAGAAAGGCTCTATTGACCAGTGATCATGTTGAGGGTCTGGCTTGCACATATTTCACGTATGAATAACCAACAGGGTCATCTTGAAAACCTCCAAATTAATAATAAATTGATAAGGAAGGAATTGTGAACTGCTTTCACCCTTCCCACAAAGTTCAAGAGTTTTCTATGGATGAAGCTGGTTGAAAACACTAGCCTAACATTTATTTAGCCCGAGAAATTAGGCATCATATGCTTTTAGGAACACTTCCTTACTTGAATCGCTAACCTGGAATGGATATTACCTTCTGAAACGTTGCTAATATTACTGAGTCTTTCCCCTTTCCCAGCCTCACTACATTCAGATGTTAGTACTAATAAGCATAATGTTAAGCATTGTAATTCAGCCTTTATTAGTTTCAGGTATATAAATGGCATCCTAGTGAGTGTGGTGAATTTTGATCATTATTTCCCCACTCAAGTTGTGTTCATCTTCCTGCTGAGAGGATGATCACTGAGTTTTACCACAAGCCCAAGGGACCCATTATTTATTATATTACATTTTATGGTGTGGAGTAAATAAATAGCATTAAAGTGCTAAATTCATTCACAGAGATGAACGGTATTCATAAACTGTAGAAATTCTTTAAATCAAGCCTAAGCTGCTAATAGGCTCTTCATAAAAATGCAGAAAACATCCACTGTAATATGGGAGCAATAAACGGAGGCAGCTGGGTTAACACACAGAAATATAAGAAAGCAAACACTGTAGGCGAGGCACATAAATGGCATGTAACCAAATCATGAGGTTAAACACACGAACCTCACTGAGTAATCTGTCATTTTCATATAACTGGATTGTGAAAATTCATACCATAATGTAATTATTATAATAGAAGAACTCAAAATCAGCTAAATGCATGAATGTGTGAAGAATTCAGCAACCCTGACCCCTCCTAAGATGTCCCTTAATTACTGCTCATTTTGTCTTAATCGGCTTGTCTTCTATTAAAAGCTCATTCGGCAGGGAATGTGCGTGAATTTGTCTTTTGTATTATATATAATCCACTCTTATTTCCATTGCTGATTTTCAAGGTCTCATGCAAATGCTATGAAAGATTTTCTAGCCACCAATCTTTTGGGGTTTTTCTTTCCCCAACCCTCATGTGACTTCTAATCATTTAAGGCAAGCTGCTGCTTCTGCTGCTGCTAAGTTGCTTCAATCGTGTCCAAAGGCAAGCTACAACTCTGCATTTTCCCCTTGGCAGATTTAAGCTCAGTAGGGCTTGGGAGTGACACAGATTCCTTGGATTTTACCTCAGGTCGGTGTAGATCTCCAGCATCCCAGCCCCTTACTACGCTGGCACCTGTTCCTCCTTATACAATGCTGCACCAGCACTACGCATGGGGCCATAAGCATTTTAACAACAGGAATGATGAATTTTCTGTGCCAATTAAAACATTCATTTTGTATTATAAGGTAGTTCAATACAGATACAAAGAAACATGAGCATTAAAAACAGTATCATAATAAGTACTTAAAAACATACTTAAGGCAATGGCACCCCACTCCAGTATTCTTGCCTGGAAAATCCTATGGATGAAGGAGCCTGGTAGGCTGCAGTTCATGGGGTCACTAAGAGTCAGATACAACTGAGCGACTTCACTTTCACTTTTCACTTTCATGCACTGGAGAAGGAAACGGCAACTCACTCCAGTGTTCTTGCCTGGAGAATCCCAGGGACGGGGGAGCCTGGTGGGCTGCTGTCTATGGGGTCACACAGAGTCAGACACGACTGAAGTGACTTAGCAGCAGTAGCAGCAAGAGGATTACCACAGAAATTATAATCAACATGTAAAAGGTACGGATGAGAAAGACACACCTGTTGTCTCTGTTTTTAGCATTTCTAAGCCAATCAGAGATGATGGGAAGTACCCACTCCAGTGTTCTTGCCTGGAGAATCCCAGGGACAGGGGAGCCTGCTGGGCTGGAGTCTATGGTNTCTTTGGGAGGCCGAGAGTGGAAAGCAGAGCGTTTGTAAGAGCTCTGCCAGTCATGCCTGACCGGAGCGAGCGGCTGATTTCCTGTGTCCCCACGATACAGTCTTACACAGGTTACTCTTTAAAAAAAAGAGAGAGAGAAATCACTCAAGATTCGGCTGCAGACTCACTACCGCCTTGCCATTTTTCCTGCTCTCCGTGAGCCCAGCAGGCCACTCCCCAGGAAGGCCACTCGCACTGGTCCATGCTGGCCTCAGTCATGGGGCTGCCCTGCTCCTCCTCACCTCCACCCTTGCATCAATCTGATCATGTGGGGGCACGTGCTGCTCCATCTTCCCAACTGCACGTCAAGATGCGGGTCAGACACAAGTCCTGCCATCATCCACGGACCATCCCTCTCGATGTCTGCCATGTTAACAAAAAGCCATGAAAGGCCCCATATCCTGCATGATCACGACTGGGCACTTTTCCCAGTTTTTTTGTTTAGTCCTCATTTGGAAAAGCAAGACTTCCTCAAGTTACAGGATAATTTTCCTTTCCTCCCCGCCCCCACTGCACCCTCCCTTCCTCTCTTTCTGGCTTGCTGTTCTCTGGAACCCACCACATTCTAGAGCGCTGTAGAATGTGCTTTTGGGGGGAGAGAGCTGCGCCTCCAGAGGTGTGTGGGATCATAACTCCCTGAGCAGGAATCCAGCCTGGCCCCCCTGCAGTGGAAGCGTGGAGTCTTAACCATTGGACGACCAGAGAAGTCCCAAATGTGCCTACTTTTATTATCATGTCCCCCCCCCCAACCCCTGCTCCTAGAACGTAAGCTACTTGCGGGCAAGGATCTGTTTTTGTTTTTAAGGGATCTCTGGTTTGTTTCTCCACCTTGTACGTCCATCCTGGGGCCTCAAGTAGCACCTGGCACCAAAAGGTGCTCAAGCAATAGTTGTTGAATGACTGAATGAATGATTTGTCAGTTGGTCCCTTAGGAGTTCAGTTAGCAGGGCTTGTGGCCACGAGTCTGAGCAGAAGTCAGGGGCTGGAGGGGGATGGACTGGGTCTACCCAGGTACTTCCCGGAGACCCAGAGGCCTGGGCTGAGAGTTGTTCTCCTTTTATCAGAAACGCCATGATGTGTTTGTTTTTAAAGCAAATGAGGAAATGATAGTTCAGCCTGCACCCTCATTCAAGTGAGACCCGCCCTTCAGTGGAGCAGAGGCGGCTGTGGCCACAGCCCTGCGACAGGAGAAGGGACGGGGCCAGTCGACAGCAGAGGAGGGCAGCCCCGCTCAGAGACGTGGAGAGGAGCAGGTGACTGATCACCTTGACCTTAAGGGTCACAGGGACAGACGGGGCATAGGAGAGGGCGGCAGAAGGGAGGGGGAGCAGAAAGGTGGAGGCGGGAAGCGGAGGGGCGGAGGCAGTACCAGGGGCATCTTCTCTCCCTGGCTCTGTACCATCAGGCGGCTTTGTGGGGAGGGGGGTGGTGGGGGCGCTGACACCCTCCTGCTGCCTCTGAGAGTCGGGCAGCTTTCCCTTTGCTGGACCTCAGGGCAGGGGTGTGGTGGGGGGAGCCCAGACTTCCTCATTCTCTCACTACCCTCCTCCTAGGCCAAGGCACCCCAGCGGAATGCCCCCCACCTGCCCTGGAGTCACCCCCACCCAGAGGGACTCCTGTTACAGATCAGTCACTGGGGTAGAGTGACTGGATCTACCCCTGGGGGGACGTGCCCTCTGCCCCCCTCCACTGGCAATGCCCCCGTCGCCCAAGGGGAGCCATGCACTTCCCTGGCTCCATGTCACTGTGCCACCATCCTCTGCTGTCCCTGCCCACCCCCTCCTGCTGAGCCGTCTCTTCTCTGAACCCACAGGGCCCTGCAGGGCTTGAAGCTGAGGTTCCAGAAATGTCCAACTGTCTGGCAGCAGACGCCACTCACCAGCAACAACGTCTCCCCCTGCCAGCCGAGGTCTCTACCACGGGCGGGGGCCTGACTCCAGGGTCTCCAGCTGGGGGTACTCCTCCCCGCAGTGTGCTGGGCAACTCTCCCCTCTCCTGTGAGGAGCTGCTGGTGGCTGTAGGAGAGGTGAGCATGGTCAGGAGCACCCAGGGAGGAGAGACAGCCAGAGCCCTCCCAGAAAGCCTTGTCCAGAGCTCAGAGGAGGCCCAGGACCTCACAAACATCTTCGCTCACAGAAGCTCTTTGAAGCCCAGAGCCTTTTGTCTCATGAACCCATTTTGCAGATGAGTAAAGAGTGGGCCCAGAATGGCAAAGCAGTACTTGGGGTACATATGCATGCCACAGAGGCTTCTCCTCTGGCTCAGTCAGTAAAGAATCGCCTGTAGTGCAGGAGACCTGGGTGTGATCCCTGGGTCAGGAAGATCCCCCGAAGAAGGAAATGGCTACCCACTCCAGTATTCTTGCCTGGAGAATCCCACGGACAGAGGAGCCCGAGGGCTGCAGTCCATGGGGTCGCAAGAGTCAGACACAACTTAGTGACTAAACCAACATGCATGCAATAAGGGGCTGGGCTGCGACTCGACCCCAAAGCCTCCCCTCCGTCTTGTGCTTCCAGAGCTGTCTGGGCCTTTGGGTCCCCCCTGTTCTGTGCTCCCTCGACCTCTGGACCTTGAGCCTGCCGTCTCAAGGCCTTGGCAGCAGCCCCCTCCCATGATGTCCCTGAACAGTTCGCCTAGGGCAGCCAAAGAGAGCGGCTGCAGGAGCTCCAGGCCTCTGATGGACTGCCCTCTGGCCAGCAAGCAAGAGTTCCCTTGATCGAAGCCCTCTACCCAGAGCCCCTGGGCGCTCCCCGGGTGGGTGCATGCCTGCAGCGGGAAGATAACCTGGAGACCACAGCACCCCGGGGCTGGGCCCAGAACAGCAATGCTCCCCACACCCCCAGGGCATTAGGAGGGGCTCAGAACCAATCCAGGGCTCCCGGTTGCCACCACTGCTGAGCAGTAGGGCCCCGGGGAAGAAGATGCCCACATCCTAACCCTGGAGTACGTTCCAGTAGCTGGCCAGGGGGATGGCCCTTGCTAGCCTGCTGATTTGCGCATGAGGGGATTGCCCCAGAGATGCGAGGGGGCCTGATATAATCACGCTGTGAGCTTGGTGAGCTCAGCTGTGCCTGCCGGGCTGCTCTGTCCGTGGGACTCTCCAGGCAGGAACACTGGAGTGGGTGCCATTCCCTTCTCCAGGGGAATCTTCCCAACCCAGAGGATTGAACCTGCGTCTCCTGTGTCTCTTGCGTTGGCAGGCAGATTCTTGAGCCACCTGGGAAGCCTGATGGAATCATGAGGGTCCTTTTGAAGGACTGGACCCCTTAGGGCTGGGGGCTCAGGGCAGAGAGGAGAGGGAACCGGGGAGGTGGCGGACAGCACCCAGCCAATCCCGCAGTGGCACCAGCGTCCCCAGGGAGGACAGGCACCTCCCCAACCAAGCCTTTCTTTTTATGAATGAAGTGACTTTACTGAAACACTCCCTGTTACACACTGATGTAGTCGCATGCGCTTTTCTTCTGCTCTCATGGAATGTGGATCTTTGATCCGTACACAGATGCCTTCCTCGAGGACAATGTCCTGACCCCAGGGAACCAGTCGCTTCCCTAGCAGGCTCTTCCTTCATCCAGAACCTCACAGGTCAAAGGCACCCGCACCCCCAGCATAGCTCCGGAAGGGGCACCTGACCCAAGAAAGGCCAGCTACCCTTGCCTGGGCCCCTGAGCATGGCTCAGGAGCAGCTGCTAGGGCCCACAAGGTCTGGGCGTGTCAGGAAGCTGGTCTGGTGGATGACCCAGCCCACCTGCCAGCAGCAGGAAGGATGTGGGTGGGGTGGGGGTTGGACCTAGAGCCTGGACACAGTGTCCTGGAGCTCCCCTGGGGACTAGCTTTATCCGTCACCTTGGTGGTCCCTTGTCCCCAGTGGGCAAGAACTGCCGCCTAGAATCCTGACTTGTACCCCTGGGGACGTGCCCTGGGGACCCATCTACCTCTCTGCATTTGGGGAGCAAGAGCTGATATTCTCTTAGTTTCCCAGTGAAATTCCCTCCCAGAAAGTCTGTTCTCACTCTGATGAGAAGGGTGAGGGAAGGAGTTGAGGATTCCACACAGAGGGGTGGCCTCAGCTGCAGGCAGGCTGTCGCCTGAAGGCTGAGAAGCTCGAGGTTTTTCCTCTATGTTGTGCTCAAGGTATGGGATTCGAGCTGAGGCTGCTCATGAAAAGCCTTCCCCTTTTATCAGTGTATCTGAGGAGCCAGGGCAGAGAGCGGCAGGTGGCCTAGAAGGACACTTCCCTCAGGCCTTGGTGGAACCAGGGCCATCTTCCTTGGCCCGCCCCGGGTGCCCCTCTCCAGCCATCACCTGTGCGCCCCTCAGATGGGGGCCGAGGCTGTTCTGCGCCTCTTCACCATGGACTTCAGGTGTGACAGCGCTGAACAGGCGCCCCAAATGAGCCCGGGTCACCCAGATGGAGCAGAGTTGGGGTCCTCAGAGCTCTCCTGTCATCCACTGGACTGACATCTTGTGATTTCTGCCCACAGAGGGGATCTCCCCTATAAAGGACTGCCT
Organism: Neotragus pygmaeus; assembly: GCA_006410875.1. Taxonomy (NCBI): domain Eukaryota; kingdom Metazoa; phylum Chordata; class Mammalia; order Artiodactyla; family Bovidae; genus Neotragus; species Neotragus pygmaeus. The sequence continues at coordinate 24,083 of SJYV01045184.1, forward strand.
TACCAGCATCTCCTTGTTTGCCTTGTATCCCATTCCTGGGAGGGTCCCCTGTGCTGGGCTGCCTTGGCTTGTGTAGCTGGGAGCCCTTTCAGGGCTGGGCAGGGAGAATCTGGGGCCCCCCAAGGTGGAGGCGCTGGGGTTTCCACCTTCCTGCATCTATACGGGGCTCTTGTACATGGAGACACCCGGGCTGAACCTACTGCAGTAACCCCACAGCCTCTCCCTGCCCACGTGTGTCTTCTTTGCTGCTGGTGGAGAGGCTCAAAGTCATTACCTGCCCCCTGACTCTCCAAGCCCAGCCCCTGGCGTACTGGTTCCATCTTCACTGGTGGTCCTCGTGGGCCCCGCTGCCCAGTGTTGAGGCCTCAGATCGCCATTCCGTGCAGCCAAGCCCTGTATGGCCCATCCCCACGCCATGGCTCAGCCTGCTCCTCAGCCTCATCTCCCATCTGAGTCCTCTCTCCTCTAAGGCCCCCAGGTCTACAAAACCCTCCTGCTGGCTCCCTGCTGAGCCCCAGGTTGCCTTGCAGGCGGGCACCATCATAGGGCCACTTCCTGTCTCTCCCACTTCCTTTAGGCCAATGACCATGTTGTTATAGGACCTCAATTGCTCTTCCAGGAAGGGCAGGCCACCCATTAGGACGCTATACAAGTAACTACACGGAGGAGAGTGGCGTCATCCCCAGGTTTTGGCTGAGCAAACTGAGGCGCAGGGTTTGAGTTCCTCCAAGTCCCAAAGCTCATCTCCCCTCACATCCGGTGATGCACTGGGTAGTTCTCTGAAGGCACACATGAAGGTGATCAGGACTGTGAGGTTTCAAGGTAACCTTGATGTTCTCCCACTTAGTGCCCATCAGCATCACCTCCCCACTGCCCAGGACTCCTTAAACCACAGGGCTGGGCTCCACTGCATTCGAGAAGGTGGGGTAGGGCCTGGGAATGGGCTTTTCTGACAAGTTCCCAGGTGCTGCTGGTTGGGGACCACACGCTGACCCTAAGCTGCTAGTTAACGACGTGTCTCACAGTCTGTGTCCCTTTCTTTGCGGCCAGGCTGGTTGCCCTCTCCAAACTGAGCACACAGCTCCCTGTGTCTCCCGCAGCCTCATCACCAGCCCCAGAACAGAGCCCTGCACTTGTTGACAGATGGGTGGGTCATGTGACGCTGGGTGAGAGAGAGAGACGGCGACAGAAGGAGCTGTAACAGCCAAGCCTCCAGTGACCACATGAAGCCTCTGGACTGAGGGCGCCAGGCCAGAGCTGCCGGGACGCCGTGTCCAGGGCAGGAATCCAGCCAGGCACTGGGCCCCTGCTGCTGGAAGTAGAGGCTGGGTTGGTTAAGCACCTTCTGGGGTTTCTTCTGACCCTCCTTCCTGACGGTACTTTGGGCCAGCAGTTCTCAACCCTTGCTGCTGTTGAGAGTCACCTGGGAACTTGAGAAAATCCCGATGCTGGGCTGCTGGTTATACCTGGGTCACTGGCATCAGAATTGCTGGCACAGAGCCAGCATCCGACAGGCTTCTCAGGGGTTCTCTGAGGCCGAGAACCATGGATTGAGAACCTCTGCAACCTCAGCACTGGAGGCTTGGGAATCTTGGACACGGCCCTGCCTTCCTGGGCAGGGGGTTCCTTTACCTCCCTGGGGCCCACACTCTCCGTCTCAGGGTGCAGATTAGCTCTGAGCGCTGCCCCTTGCGGACTCATAACATCTGTGGGTCTTAATGGCCTCACACGTGACAGAGGAACTATAGGAGGCTGTGTGGGTGCCTGCAGTCAGAGCAAGGCAAGCCCGGCCTGCAGAGTTGCTTTCACTGCAGCCAGGCCTTTCCCTCTGACAGACCGAGGTCTCCGAACCTTTATAAGGGCACTCAGCACAGTGAACAACTCTTGAGCACCCCCAGTGGATGAGTATTTATAAAGCACGTTGGTGGGTCGCTATGCTAATACATTATGTATATTATAAAACTTTAACAAAAATAGAAAACTTTAAAGGACAAAGATAAAAATATAAATACAAGTTCCCATATTTTCTTCCTGCTGTCCCTCGGTGTATGCACCCCACCTTAGGACACCCTGTTGGAGGGTCCACTGAGAGGGAACCAGGGATCAGGAGCGTGGGGCGAGGGGGCAGGAGGTGGGGGTGCTGCATGTGGGGGCCTGGCGAAGTTCTGGGCGGTGGTGGCGGCGGGGGCCAAGTGCTACAGCTCCGAACCGCTGGGGAAGCGGAATCTATGGGCGGGGACCGAGACACCGCGCAACCCGGAGGGATCTTCAAGGGAGGGTCCTGGCCTGCGGGGCCTGGGTCCCGGGGAGCCCGGGCACGGAAATCCGGGGCAGAAGGATCTCGGGCGCGATCCTCGGGACACAGGGGACTCGGGCCCCAGAAAGTCGCCGGAGCCCGGCTCCGGTAGCAGCCGCGACAGGTCATCCACCAGGTGCCACTTCTCCTGGACTTGCTGAGGCGGAGGCAGGGAGCGAGCAGGTGGGTTAGGAGCTGCACCTCCTCGCACCCGCAGGCGGGCGGGGGAGGATGCAGCCGAGCAAGCAGTAGCCGCTCTGAGGCCCCGCCCCAACCGGAGCTCGCCCGGCTTCCCCGCCCCGCTGCGGCCTCGCCCCACTAATCTCCCGCCCTACGCTAGACTCCGCCCCGTCCAGGTCCCGCCCCTGCCCGCCCACGTACGCTAGAGACCACGCCCACCAAAGACACCGCCCCCAAACCACGCCTATCAGATACCGCCCCCTCTCAAAGACCACGCCCACCAGGCAAACGCCCTATCTCAGGCCACGCCCGTCAGACCACGCCCCGGCCCGAGACCACGCCCCCACCAGAGTCCCGCCTCCCCGACATCAGGCCAAAACCACACTCGTGTTAAACCGGGTCTCCGGGCCTAAATCCACGTTTCTTTCGCCCGGCTCCTCCTGGCCTGAGGCCAACCCTCAGGCCCCGGTTCCCTCTCTCCATCTTCCCCGCTTTTATCAGCGGCCCGCGGCCCCAACAGGGGCTCGCCAGCAGTCCCCGTGGCCCCAGTCCTGTGGATACTTACCCACATCAGCTGCTTGCGCAGTCTCCGGATGGCTCTGGAACTGGCCTGGGACTGGGAGATGCACACGGTCAGGACAAGGCTTTGGAGAGAAGGGGAGGCACGGTCAGTCAGCCCACTACTTCCTCCTTCCCCTCCTCAATCTCTTAGAAGACACCCCCGGGGTCCTCTCTCTTCCAGGATCCCAGATACGGCTTTCTTTCTCCTCTCCTTCCTCCCGCCGGTCGCTCAGCCCCTCTCCTCTGCATGGCAGGCTCACAGTGCGTCTGCACCAGGAACCGTAATGCCCCAGTGGTCATTTCAGGGGCTTTTACAGGTGAGGATATAAGGGCGCTTGCCCAGGGGCACCGGGGAACCTCCAGGCCACCAGACCTGACCCCTCTCCATCCGTGGCTCTCCTTGTCTGGCTCCTGGATCCCCTGAGACTGGCTGGGGTGCCCATGGACGAAAGGATCCTTCCCTCCCAGGTGCCCGTTCCCTTGGCCCCCCGCTGCCCTGAAAGGCACCTGAGCAGGATGAGAAGCGGGAAGCTGAAGGCGTGGGAGCCCAGGTAGTGGAGGATGCGCTGGCTGGGGGGTGGGAGCCAGAGGGCCACTAGCTCAGGGACCACCTGCCAGGGGGCCGAGTAGTTGGCGAAGAGGCCACAGTCCCAGGAGGAGCGGATGCTGGGAGAGAGATGGACAGGGGAGGGCCAGGGTCAGCACCCAGACGAGGAGCCACCGGCCCAGCCGCCTAGGGCCCTCTGCTTCGCTCACCTGCTGACCACGTAGCCCAGGGGCACAGCGGCCAGGAGCAGGCCCAGGAGGAGCACCAGCTGGAAGAAGAAGATGGAGCTGGAGGCGCGGAATCGCCGAGGGGACGCCCTGGAGTTCCTCAGCAGGGTGTACTGGAGGGAGGGGGAACAAGGACACAGGGGGGCGTCCTCAGCGCAGTGTGCAGACCGGAAGTGACCAGTTAGCGCAGTCTGCAGACCAGAGGTGACCAGTCAGCGCAGTCTGCAGCCTGGAAGTGACCGGTCAGCACAGTCTGCAGCCTGGAAGTGACCGGTCAGCGCAGTCTGCAGCCTGGAAGTGACCGGTCAGCACAGTCTGCAGACCAGAGGTGCAGTGTGCAGACTCGAAGTGGCTGGCCGGGCAGCCGTAGAATGTGAGGGCTGCCCCGCTGATGGTGCTCAAGGCGCCCACGCAGGTGCACCCCTGCGCCCTCCCTATCCCAGAGTCCTCACCTTCTTGATGTAGAAGGTGAGGAAGATGAAGACACTGTTGAGCAGGGGCAGCAGGGGGCAGTAGAAGAGGCCCATCCAGGTGACCGTCTGCCCTTCCACGATGTCCAGCACGTTCTTGGGCACCAGGAACTCCTCTCGGTCCAGCCAAGCCCAGAACCGGCCGGAGAACCGCTCGACCAATATCCTGGAGGAGGGAGGGAACAGGTCCCCACCACCAGGGAGGAGTGTGTGAACCTCGCTGGTTCGGGCCCTGCACCTTTGCACACACGCACTCACACGGGACACACGAGTGTAGAACTGCTCACAGCCTTGGCCGTGGCCACTGGCCATCCCCCCAGACGCCCACACCACCCCCATGGTGTCCCCACGTGGCTCACCTCCTAGGCAGGCTGACAAGGAAGGCGAAGGCCACCGTGAGGAGGAAGTTGAAGATGCTGAGTTTGTACAGCTCCTCCCCCACCGAATTCTCCCAGCACTGGTCAGAGGGGGCATCTGTCACTACCCTTAGTCCCCAACCGCCCCTCATCCACCCGATGGGGGGATCCTAAAGTATAGGAGCCGTGCCTGGAGTCTTATATGATTAGCTTAAGTTAAAACCCAGGCCTGGAGAATAAGACAAGCAACCAGTTGGAGCTGCCTCCCCTGCACAGGGCAGTGTGATGCGAATGGCACTCCCTGGAGGTGACTTCCGAGTGCACAGCTCTGCCCACAGCCTCTCACAAAGGTGAGACCAGAGAGGGGCAAGGAGATCAAAGAGGTGGGGCTTTGCAGAGGACAAAGGGAGAGGCCCGGATGGAGCCACCAGCCACCTGGTAGTCACAGGCGTTGTAGCCGTAGGACTCACAGCTGGTCTTGTTCCTGCCGATGCACAGCACAGTCTGGCCCAGCGAGAAGGAGAACATTCCTAGGCTGGCCAGCTTGAGCACCACGCACCTGGGGGTCAGGGTAGGGGAGGAGACTGTGTCAGGGGAGTAGCCTGGGCACAGGGCACATCTACCCAGGACACAGGAGTGGCCGACATCTGCACAACCTCAGGTTTTTTCCTGGGACTGGCCCCCTCTAAACCCAGGGCCCAGCTTCCTTCCAACCTGCTCCATCCATGTCAGTGTTTCCCAAAGTGCGTTCCCCAGACGACTCACAGGAGAATGGTTCTGTTTAGATCAGTATGGGAAACAGTGAACAGCCCAGCCATCCTTCCCACAACACCCAGCTTGGTGAGTCACAGGAGGCACACACAGGCCTTTAAGTCATTAATGCAGGTGAGATCATTCTTCTAAGGGCTATTCCTAGGTGGTTTAGTGGGCAAATAATCTGCCTGCAATGCAGGAGACACGGGTTCAATCCCTGGGTCAGGAAGAGCCCCTGGAGAAGTAAACGGCAACCCACTCCAGTATTCTTGCCTGGAGAATCCTACAGAGGAGACTAGCGGGCTATAGTCCACAGGGTCGCAGAGAGTTGGACGCGACTGAGCACACTATTTACACTGTCCATATACCGCAAACATGTGCGTGCATACTCCTGAATAATATATAACTGGATGACACAGGTAAGGTGGCCTAACCCAGAACCATCACTACATGTTATATACAAGTGTGGACTTTCTTTTTTTTTACTCTTTGTCTGTATTCTGTGACCGAACCTGCGTCACCTACTTTGGAAGCAGGGAGTCTTAACTACTGGACCGCAGGGGAATTCTCACCAAGTGTGGACTTTGAATGCTGATGCATGGCAAGAGGCTGGTGGAAACTGGTTCTTCAGTTGAGGAAGGCACGGGTGGGTAGGGGCTTATTTTTATCTTCCATCCTTTGAGCATTTTGAATTGCATGTGCTATTACCTATGTGTAGTCAAAGCTATAGTTTTTTTCCATAGTCATGTATGAATGTGAGAGTTGGACTATAGAGAAAGCTGAGCACCAAAGAATTGATGCTTTTGAACTGTGGTGTTGGAGAAGACTCTTGCGAGTCCCTTGGACTGCAAGGCGATCCAACCAGTCCATCCTAAAGGAAATCAGTCCTGAATATTCATTGGAAGGACTGATGCTGAAGCTGAAACTCTAATACTTTGGCCATCTCATGCGAAGAACTGACTCATTTGAAAAGACCCTGATGCTGGGAAAGATTGAAGGCAGGAGGAGAAGGGGATGACAGAGGATGAGATGGTTAGATGGCATCACTGACTCGATGGACATAAGTTTGAGTAAGCTCTGGGAGTTGGTGATGGATAGGGAGGCCTGGTGTGCTGCAGTCCATGGGGTCACAAAGAGTCAGACACAACTGAGCGACTGAACTGAACTGAACTGATTACCTATGTGTACGTGTTATTACCCGTTCCAATAATAAAGTTTCAAACCAAACACAGTCTACCTTGGAGGGACTCGGAATGGGCTGCAGACATCTTCTGTGCCAGGGAAGGCTGAGGAAAAGCAGGCCCTGCCGAATGGCGGGTGGTTGGCAGAGAACCTGAGCTGGAGCTGGGGGGCTAGGGAGGCGGTGGCGGGGTCCAAGGCAGGACCTGAGTCCTGAGAGGGGAGACAGAGCAGAGCCTGGGGGTGGAGGTGGGCTTGAGTGTGAACCTGCACTCGGCAGGCATGGGGAGATTCCCTTGACTGGGGCACTCGACCCCTTCAAACCCCAGTTTCCTCATCTATCCAGTGGTGATGAGGATGGTCTTAACTTCACAGGTCACGTGAGGGTTATCAAGGTGAGGGATGTAAACCCTCAGGGCACATGGGAGGGAGCTGTGTTCCTAGGGAGGGTGACTGTAGTACCCTGTGTCCCCCGAAAAACAGTCACTGGCTTGCTTTGGATGGTGGGGACGGAAGAACCTTAGACGGGGCCCCCCGAGACTGTGTGTGAGGGCGGCTGCCTGCCTTCCTTGCTCGGGGCCCCCAGTACCAGGCGATAATCAAGCCGGGTGGCAGGACAGAGTGTTCCCCTGCCCTCCACACTGTCACACCTGTCACCCCCCAGGTGGCACTCACCAGATAAGGGTGAGGTTGACCTCGGTGTTGGGAGGGTAGTTCTCCAGCTGGACCAGGAAAACGAACAGCAGGGGACCCAGGAAGTTGACCAGGGCGATGACCCCAGGGGGCAGGTACTGGAGCAGCAGAAACAAGGACTCCTGTGGGGAGAAGCAGGTAAGGGGGTGCCGTGGGCTGGAGGGCCCCCAGCAGCTCGCCCATCACCTATGACCCCTTCAAGTGTTGTTCTGAGGCAGGGTGGGCATCTGAGAGCCCCCGGACTATTCCCAGTGACAGCGTGACGGTGGGGGGATAGCCACAGGCAGAGCCAGTCTGACCTGTTCGTGACCTTGGGCAAATTGCTTTGGCCTCTCGGAGTCTCGGTTTCTTCTCCTGCAAAGTGGGGCCATCCCCTCCCCTCCCCCAGAACTGGCTGGGATGAAATAAACGCATGTCAGTCGCCTGGCACCTCCTTGTTGTCCTGCGAGTACTTGGTGGCCCAGAAGATGGCGCTGATTGCTCCAACCACCAGGAGCCCGATGAGGACGTTGACCCGCAGGTAGGTGAGCAGGTGGCAGGCCCTCTGAGCCCGGGTCTGCTGCTGCAGCAGCAGCAAGTGACGCCCCTCCTCCAGCTCCATCTGTGATGGGGGCAGGGCAGGGGCGGGTTAGGGCTGGCCCAGGTGGAAGGTGGGGGGGGGGAGCGGGCAGCAAACAGCCCCAGGTTGGTGTGCTGGGGAAACAGGGTGCAAGTCCTAGGCAAAGTTGGGNTGGAAAAGACTCTGATGCTGGGAGGGATTGGGGGCAGGAGGAGAAGGGGACGACAGAGGATGAGATGGCTGGATGGCATCACGGACTCTACGGACGTGAGTCTGAGTGAACTCTAGCAGTTGGTGATGGACAGGATGCCTGGTGTGCTGCAATTCATGGGGTCGCAAAGAGTCATACACGACTGAGCTGAACTGAACTGAATGAAGCCAATGCCACGATCTTAGTGTGTGCGTGTTTTTAAATATCTAATCTTAAGCTAGCTCTTTAACTCTCCTCCTTCACCCTCATCAAGAAGCTCTTTCGTTCCTCTTTGCTTTCTGCCATTAGGGTGGTATCATCTGCATATCTGAGGTTGTTGATGTTTCTCCCACCTATCTTGATTCCAGCTTGCAATTCATCCAACCCTGCATTTCTCATAATGTGCTCAGCATATAGGTTAAACAAACAGGGTGACAGCAGACAGCCCTGTCATACTCTTTTTTCAATCCTGAACCAATCAGTTGTTCCATTCAGGGTTCTAACTGTTGCTTCTTGACCTGCATACAGGTTTCTCAAGAGACAGGTAAGATGCTCTGGTATTCACATCTCTCTAAAAGCTTTCCACAGTTTGTTATGATCCACACAGTTAAAGGCTTTAGCATAGTTGATGAAACAGAGATAGATGTTTTTCTAAATTCCCTTGTTTTCTCTATAATCCCATGAGTGCTGGCAATCTGAACTATAGTTCCTCTTCCTTTTCTAAACCCAGATTGGACATCTGGAAGTTCCTGGTTTTCATAATGCTGAAGCCTACCTAGCCTGCAAGATTTTAAGCATGAACTTACTAGCATCAGAAATGAGTGCAATTGACCATTGGTTAACACATTCTTTGGTACTACCCTTTTTGGGAATTGGGGTGAGGACTGACTTTTTCTAGTCATATATAGAAGTCATACATAACATTATTTTTCCCAACTATTTTCACCTTCCTTCTTACATGACTCTACTTTCCTGCCAACAGTTAAATGACTTACTTGATCATTGAATTTGAACTTGGAAGAGTGACAGGTTTTTGGCTTAGTTTTGGCATTTGGATAGAAGTTTAATATGATTGCATGGTTTAGCTAGTGCTCTCTTGTTTCTGCTTTTTCCTATCATAAAGGGATATGCATCTATCTCTTTCTCTGCCTGGATCTTGGAATGAAAAGGATGAGGAGCAGAAGCCCAGTCTACCTGTAGTCTAGCTACATTGAACCATAGTGATTCAGCACCAGCACTTAACATGAATGAGCATGAATTTTTGTTGTTTATGCCACTGAAATCTTTCAGTTTTTTATTCCCAAAGCAAAAAGTAATAGGGAAGAAAAAANAGATGGTTGGCTGGCATCACCGACTCGATGGACATGCGTTTGAGTAAACTCTGGGAGTTGGTGATGGATAGGGAGGCCTGGTGTGCAGTCCATGGGGTCGCAAAGAGTCGGACACAACTGTTCAGAGCAGCTGAACTGAACTAAGTTGGGTCATTTGCTAATGAGCTGTGGATAGAGGAGCCTTTGGCGGGTGGAAGGGCAGCCAGCGTCCAGGCCTGTGGCAGAGTGAGGTGACCCCAGTCCTGCCAGGCAGAGCTTGAGGAACCTGTGGGATGCCGTGGGCCCGAGGGTGCGGGGAGGAGGGGACGGAGCTGTCACTGACCAGGGCCCGTTGTCTGCGGGAGCTGGGGGAGCAACCCTGTGGGAAAGGATGGGAGAGCGGCGATCCTCAGTCCTCATCTCCATGGGGAGCCTGGGGGAGCAAAGCTTGGCTTGGGGGGCACAGGTGGGCTGTGGAGACACCTCTGCCGTCTGCTAGCCCCAGACGGTCCCTGTTTTGAGGACTGTCCCACGTCGAGGGGGTGCTCCTGCGTTTGGCAGACAGGCGGGACAGACACCACCCGACTTTCTCGGGAGCCCGACATCAGGACTCTTGCTTGTGTCGAGCACCAGGCAAGGATGCTTGGGGACCTCTGCGAGGAGCTGGCAGCGGCTCTTGGCTGCGGTTCTGGGCATGAGCACCGCTGGGTGGGTGAAGTCGGGTGGGGAGACTTGACCTGGGCTCTTGGGGCCAGCAGCCTCAGATGCCCACCTCTGCGTGGAGAGTGCTTTTGGATGGATGGATGGACATCATAAACTGACCACGTCCAGTCTGAGCTGGTGCCGCCAGTTATGACTGGCCGGGCTCACTTTGCCTGCCTCGCAACGACTATGTCAGGACAAGCTGCTGCTGACAAATAGGCCAGAAGCCTGCGGGTGTCTCTGCAGGCACTGCGTGCGAGTCAGGTGGTGTCCCTGGCTATTAACTCGCACTAACCGAGGTGTTGCTGTGAAGGCATTTTGCAGGTGCCCAGCACCCAGTCAGCTGACTTTAAGGAGATTATCCCCCGCGATGTGTGTGGGCCTCATCCAATCAGTTGTAGGACCTCAAGATCAAGGCCGAGGTTTTCCAGAGAAGAGATTCTTCCCAGGGCTGTGGCACCCAGCTGCCTGGCTGGCAGGGTTCCAATTTCAGAGTCACTAGCTCTGCCCCCGTCCCAGTCAGTTCTCTTTCCAGGCACGTCTGTCGCCCATCAGAGTGGCTTCTGATACACACGTCGCCTCAAGGTCCTCCAGCTGTAACATTCCGTGATGGAGCCCGAGGGGCGATGACCGAGCAAGGCTGTGGAGTCACAGGGGCCTGGGTTTGATGCTCATCAGCTCATGGCCTTGGGCACGTTCTGTAACCTCTCCCAGTTCCTGTTCCTCACCTTTTGGGGTTGGAACAATGGACACAGTCCCACGAGGTGCTTAGTACCACGCCTGACACATAACAGTTTTGCTTTAAAAAAAGAAAAAAGCGTAAATTGCCAAATGAGACCCACTGGGCTCTTGGAAGTGGCTGAATTCCAGTGAGTGGGAGGCTGACCGTCTCAGGCTACCGACAGGCTCCCTCTGACACCACCTCTGCCTTGGCCACTCAATGGAATCGACTGGGGAGATTTAAAGACCCTGGTGCCTGGACACTCGACCAGACTCTGGTGGAATGTGTTTAGGATGTGCCCTGGGTTCTGGGATTTTAAGAAATTTCTGGATAATTCTGACATACAGTCAGGACGGAGAACCAGCATCTGAAATGTCACTTAAGCTCAAAGCTGTGCACTTCGGGGGGGTGTTTGGAAACAAGCTTCTGGATTTCACCGTGACTGGGGAGCCAGGCTCCTGGGCAACACCTGCACCGTGGCGCTGCCATTCAGGGGCCAGTTTTCCCAGGTGGTGGTGGTGGTAAGAAACTGCCTGCCAATGCAGGAGGTGTGGGTTTGATCCCTGGGTTGGGAAGATTCGGATAGAGGAGCCTGGCAGGTTACAGTCCATGGGGGTGCAAAGAGTTGGACACGACTGAGCTCACACTCGCACAGGCGAAGCCGGTCGACAGCACTTCTGCTGGGGGAGCTGATGTGTAGAAGCTGTAAGTTAACCGCATGTTTCCAGCACGACTCTCATGTGACTTCTTCTTGATCCACCCCATGGGCTCTGTTCTTGCAAAGAATCTTCTTGAAACCCCTTCCTGTCTCAGTGAATGCACACTCAGCTCCTCGGGTCTTGTGGCTTACGTCATTAGAATCAGGGCTGGCCAAGGTGGCTCCTTCCTGACCCCTTCTCCCCATTCAGAAGTCCCTTCTCCACACACCAGGCTTCTCCCCGCTGAGCATCCTGCCTTCTTTGCCTTCTCCCACGATGTTGCCAGAATGAGTTAAAAAAAAAAAAAAAGTACAGTTCTGAGCCTCCAGTTTTTCTCTTGACTCCAGACACCAAGTCTCCGTTTCATCTGTGTGTACCAGGACCCGCCCCTGCTCCAGGCCAGAGGCAGTCACTCATCCTCCTCTGTGCTTCCACCTGTCCCATTTCCCTGGGCGTGGGAGGAAAGAGCCACCTCCTCCAGGAAGTCTGCTCCATCTTGGGCCATCCTGGTGGCACTGGGCTTGTTCTCCAGGGAGGCGCTGGGATGGTTTGCTCCCCTGTGGTGACTCTGGACTCACAGGGGACCAGGTGAACGCCCGGGGAAGGGCTGGCTGGAGGTCCTGGGGGAGTCGCAGCCTCCAGGTTTACATGAGTTCAGGATGTCGAGTGTGTTCTGACCGTCCATGTGCTGAGCTTCACTCTAGCCCTTCTCCTGATGCTGGTCCTCCTGTGCTCTCCTCCTGGGTCTTCTAGAGAGGCCGGTCAGACAGGAGCTTGCCGTCTTGACCTCCGGAGACAACCTGGATCCTGTCTTCTCGGTAAAATGTGGCCTAGGAGTGTAAGAAAGAGACACTCGCTCCATTGGTCTCTAAGCAGAAGTCACAAAGGGCGTTTAGGCTGGTCTTCAAGAGGGTATCTTCACAATCCCGAAGAGATGGCAGAACTGGCGCTGAACTTACGGTCGTGGCAGGCGACCCTGGCGTGGGCCTGGGAGCCAGCACCAAGTGCTCGGACTCCTGACTGCGGCCTGAAGCCCGTGGGGACAGGCTGCAGCTGCTGCAGCCAGTGCCGTCACTTCAGCGGTCCCCGGTACAAGGCGCTAGGCACAGTCAGCTAAGGCTGGGCCTCCCTGGAGGGCCAGGGGTTAAGACTTCCCCTTCAACGCAGAGGGTGTGGGTTCGATCCCTGGGTGGGGAACTAAGATCCCACATGTCTCTCAGTTCAGGCGCTCAGCTGTGTCTGACTCTTTGTGACCCCATGAACCGCAGCACACCAGGCCTCCCTGTCCATCACCAACTCCCAGAGTCTACCCAAACCCGTGTCCACTGAGTCGGTGATGCCATCCAGCCGTCTCATCCTTCGTCATCCCCTTCTCCTCCTGCCCTCAATCTTTCCCAGCATCAGGATCTTTTCAGAGGAGTCAGCTCTTCTACGACCATCAAAAGACCTTCACACGATCAAAAAAAAGGCCTTCACTACTCTTTTCTCTCTGAATATTTATTTTCTAAAAAATTTATTTATTTTCAGCTGTGCTGACTTTCCATTGCTGCAAGGACTTTTCTCGGGCTGTGGCGAGCAGGCTCTCTGGTTGCAGTGCTCGGCTTCTCCCTGCGGTGGCTCCTGTTGTGGAGCAGCTGTAGCAGCTGTAGCTCCTTCAGTAGCCGCAGCCCCCGGGCCCTAGAGCACAGGCTCAGTAGCTGCGGCTCATGGGCGTGGCTGCTCCCCGGCATGTGGGATCTTTCTAGATCAGGGATCACACCCACGTCTCCTGCGTTGGCAGCTGGATTCTTAACCACTGAGCTACCAGGGAAGCCCTCTTTGGATATTTCTGACACCCAAACTGGGTCACGGGTTGAGAGTGAGCAGCAGTCCCGGGCTGCGGCCACATGCCACGGTTGCCCCAGACGGTCCTGGTTCCTGGACGGAGCGGGTGGGTCCAGGCGGGTGGCAGGCGGGGAGCCCCTAGGCTCCACTGCATTTCGATGACTTGTAGTTAAGATTTCGGTGTTGAATGCAACATCCCAAAACAAATGGTAAAATCCTAGGTCAGGCAACTGAAACGTGGAGTGTACCTACTTACATACGTAACCTTTTGAGGACAGTATAAAAAGACACAGGGCATTTCTACACAGTAGGACAGCTCTCTCTCCCAAAACATACAAAGTGAATACAGATGACATTCCTCTTTGAAAAATAAAAATAAAAAACGCATTTATTCGAACAGCCAAGAAAAAAAGAATTGCCATTTATTAAGATTCAACAAAGCATTGTACTTTTGAAAGCAACTTTCGGTGCATTTTCTTCAACAATCACATTCTATGAGGAAAAACATTAAAAGCCACAAACTTGTCTTTTAATCTCAGAGTTACAGACGTCTTTAATTCAAAATAAAAGGTCCCAAAACAAAACAAAACAAAAAAACAAAACCCCAACAAATCCCACCCCAACAACAACAAAAAAACAAGAACGGAGACTCCTTACTTCCATCCCCAATTTAAAAATATCCGTTTTCTACAACTTGATGCTAAATGCAGCATGGGAAGCTGTATGTCTGGGTGCACACGGGCACGCACGCACGCACGTATATTTGGTGTACATATATGGGGACGTGTACATCAAATATACAGAGCGCATGTAATGGCAAATGAGATGCGCTTACTCTGAGGAAGGTCTGTTTAGCTAAATACACTACTGAACTTGAGAAAAAAGTCTTGAACCAGTTTGTGCATAGTTCATGATCCTCTATAAAACCAGCTTTTGTTGATCTGCAATTTTGCAGGAACTTTTTTTTTTCTTTTCCTTTTTTGTCTTTTTTTTTAATTTTTTTTTTTTTTGCTTTTTTGTTTTGTTTTGATAAAACCATTAAAAAGCTAATTTAAAAAAATGTAATGCACAAGTTTCCTGATCAAGCAGGCAGGGAGCACATGTTCATATATTTTTTTTTTTTAAACATACTTGAGGGTATGTTACTCCATTGTCTCTTTCTTGCAAAACAATCAAAACATTGATCATTTTTTTTTAAACATAAAGCAATTTTTAATATATAAAGCACTCTTCGAACATCTATTTCCTTTGAGTCCATTATTTGGTACATACGTAACTGCTACACGTTAGAGATTAGGTATCTTTCTTCTTTGTGGTTTTTTTTTTCCTCTTTTTTCTTATTTTTTTCCTTTATTTTTTTAATTATTATTTTTTTTAATAACATCTTCAGTGCTAGGAGTTGGGTGGCAAAATGCATGAAATGGTGTGGAGCTGTCCCTCGGGAACCCTGGTTTTCCTGAGAGCGCGTCCGCGTGTGCAAGACAGTGACCACAACTTGTCACCTCGACGAAGGGGACAGTCGGCGAGAGTCCACGACGATGGCCGGAGGGGAAAACAACACTGTTCAATCCCAGAGCTCTGAAGTAGCGGATCTGCGTTCTGAAAATAGGTTTCTTTACGACAGAAGTCTTTCTTTTTATTTAAATTCCTTTTTAAAATTTTTTAGAGTCTGAAGGAGAAAAAAAAAAGTCTGTAAACAGGTGGGAGCCCTCACCACTGGCTCCGATGAAAGCAGTCACAACCCGCGCCCAAGTGCTCGTCCCCCTTCCTCTCGAGGAACCATCCATCCTCTACAAGCATCTATGGCCCCAGCTCGGCGAGTTTTTTTTTTTTTTTCCTTTTTTTCTCTTTAACTTTATATTCCAAATGGAAAATTGGTGCAATACTCTGGTAATAATTTTCTTGCATTAGTCCACGATAAAAAGCTGCTAAAGGTAGGTATACNAGAACACTGGAGTGGGTTGCCATTTCCTTCTCCAATGCGTGAAAGTGAAAAGTGAAAGTGAGGTCGCTCAGTCGTGTCCGAATCTTTGCGATGCCACGGACTGTAGCCTACCAGGCTTTTCCATCCTTGGGATTTTCCAGGCAAGAGTACCGGAGTTACAGCATGGATTTTTGGGGGACGTTTGGGGCAAGAGGATTTACTGAAATAGGATCCAAAAAGAAGTAGAGATTATATTATGAAGACTCATTAATCTGTAAATAAGAGGAATAAAATGCCTACCTGAATCCTTACAGGCTCTAAAGCTTAACCTTAGGATGCATAAAACATCATTTCACCAATTTTTCTGGGGGAGAAAGTTAAAACCCCAGACACTGTTTTTAAAATGGAACACACGAAATGTAAACATACTTCAATACTTTCTTGGTATCTCTCACATTACAGGAGTCAATAAAAATTATGAATAAGGGATTCCAGAATGTCAGTACTGTTGAGAATGAGCTCAGCCTCAGGTCAGAATCCAGCTGTCCTGCAGTGCACCCGGGAGGAGGGCGCTGTCCTCTGTAGGAAGGGTGCAGAAGAGCATGCACGCTTCCTGGTTCTGCCCTGTCCTTCCCTGAGGTCAGTGGTCCCTTCCTGGCGCTGATGGCCCTTCGGCCTTACACCACAGTCTGTGAAGCTCCTTTTTCTTGATGTGGACCATTTTTAAAGTCTTTATTGGATTTGTTACAATATTGTTTCTGTTTTATGTTGGCCATGAGACATGTGGGATCTTGGCTCCCTGACTTGGGATCAAAAGTGCATCCTCTGCATTGGAAAGCGAAGTCTTACTGGACTGTCAGGGAAGTCCCTGAGGCTCCCTTTTCTGAATGAAGTCCAGCCGTGGCCCGGAACCCACGCCCAGGGCGTAGGCACTTCACTGTGGCTGGTCTAGGACACTCACACCCTACCTGGCCACTGCCTGGGACCAGACACGCAGACTGGTCAGATGTGTGTCTAACAAATGCTAAAGGGTCAGGACTGAGAGCCTGATCCTGTAAGGAAGGGTTCCCCTATAAGGAAAGGCTGACATCATGGTTTTGTCTCTTGGAGCCTTTTCTTTTCTTCTTTCATGACTCCTGATAATGTTCTGTGAGATGAAGCTGTTGGACAAGATGTTTAAGCAAATCAGGTGTCAACATATTAAAGAAAGAAACAAACGCTGGGTCCTTCAGGGAATATAAATTCAGGATGCATCGAGGGGTACGACGCCCTGGTGTTACATAGTAAAAGCAAAGCCTGCTGGAAATTAAAAATTCAACGTATGTTAAACTATAAAACTCTCAAGAAGTATTAGACTGCATCAGCCTTTCTCAAGAGGGATTCTGAGAGAATTAAGTCCTCATCTCCGAGGCAGATACTGTGCATAATGAAGTAACTTGTCTTTTGCTTCTAGAATGGTATCTGTGTATATCATCCTCAGAAGAATTTAGACAAAAACCAGCAAGTGATTTGCTCGTTCTGTGTTCAGATGAGAAAGGCTGGCTGAGTGCTAAAAGACATGCCTAATTGTCAGATGTGGGAGACAACGATCATGAAGGGGCCAAAGAATTCACAAAGCTTAGTGGAAATGCCCTTGAGTGAAGAACTTCCTAAATCTTTATTTATTAAAATATTACCCTATTTATTTGGCTGCATGGGGTCTTAGTTGCGACACACAGGATCCTCAGTCTTTGTTGCAACACATGCAATTTTTTTTTTTTTTTAAGTTTCAGCATTTGAACTCTTAGTTGTGGCACGTGGGATCTAGCTCCCTGACCAGGGATGGAACCTAAGCCCCCTGCACTGGGGGCTTGGAATCTTAGCCACTGGACCAGCAGGGAAGTCTCCTAATGCTTTTATTAGTTTACCAACCTCACGAAAGTCTCAGTGACACTCCCTGATGTGAAGAAGAGCATTACAGTAACTACACGTATCAGCTGGTGTGTGCGTTCCTGGCTCATGCCTGTGAACACGTGGAGAATGCCCTTCCCACGTCCTACAACCCAAGCAGATCTACCCTGACTCACCAGCTGCAGCTGATAGAGCTGGTTCAACATCGTCATATGCTGAGGNCCCTAATGCTTTTATTAGTTTACCAACTTCACGAAAGTCTCAGTGACACTCCCTGATGTGAAGAGCATTACAGTAACTACACTTATCAGCTGGTGTGTGCGTTCCTGGCTCATGCCTGTGAACACGTGGAGAATGCCCTTCCCACGTCCTACGACCCAAGCAGATCTACCCTGACTCACCAGCTGCAGCTGATAGAGCTGGTTCAACATCGTCATATGCTGAGGATTAATTGGCGAGGTTAATAGTGCAGGGTTGAGACCAATGTTTTTTGCTGCAAACTGCAAAAGCTGTGCTTGAACCTGGTAACACAAAATGGACCATTAGACATGAACTCGATTCAAACATTCACTTGTCTGTGTAGTTTTTCAAGATTCAAAACTGACTGATTAAATGACAACTGTATTTGTCTCATGAGTGAACTTCAAAAGCCATTACAATAATTACAGACATTCCCGCATTAGTAGTTAGCAGTTTTAGCAGAGAATGTAGAAGGAAGAAAGGAAGAGAGGAAGGGAAGGAGGGAGTGACAGAAGGCAAGAAAGAGACATCTTCCTCTAAATATTTTAGTTACGAATGAATGCTCTAAGGTTCTGCGTTATTCCTGTTGGTTACCGATTTTGTTTTCTGTTGAAGTGAATATGAGCAGGCATCATTCAAGGCCTGGAGACAGTGAAGGCATATTCACTTCACTATGCCTTCCTGGGAGGAAGTTCGAGGCAGGCTTCTGCGTCTCAGACAGGCACCTGGGACTGGTCCCCGTAGGAGCTCGGTAGATGGCTGCACCACCACTTGACCAGAGGGTACTCTTTACAGGGCGAGCAACGACCCCTCCTCAAGTTTACCGGCTCAGGCAGTGGTCTCTCCCTGCTTGTGGGACCAGACATTCCTCTTGAGGGGCCCAAATGCCCAGGCACATGTGCCATGTGGCACAGGCACTCGTGTGACTTGCCAGCCCTGATCGTGACTGCAGTCTTCCTCCTTGCTCACCTGGAACTCACGGCTCTGCACTGTCAGGGGCCTGGCACTGGCCAGCTCAGTGCTCCCCAGCACGCGCTCTGTGCACTTATCATAATGTTTACACAAGGTGATCTCAAGTAGCACAAGGAAGGGCATCTTTTACTTTTACAGTCATCTGACGTGTATTAGGAAAATGCTGATTTTTCTTTTTATGATGGACATGTAAAGTTTCAAGAATAAATTTATCTAAGAAGGCAGTCGATTTAGACAAAACACATTAAGAGTCTTCACTTGAAAGGAAGGCACACAGATTCAGGACACGCTGGTTTGCAGAGTGTGGGGAAGGCTGCTCTCTGCCTCCAGGCCCCTCTCTCCTCCTGCCCCATTCGCGGGGGTGGCCGAGTCACTAAGTCCAGGTGGCGGGATGTTAGTGGAAGGGGTCTGTCTCTCGTCCTTCTTCCTCCTGGGATGTGGCTGAGGCAGAGCTGCTGCTTTCTGCACTGCTGCCTGGGCAAGAAGCACCTGTCTGGTCTGAGGGTCTATATTTCAGGGCCTCTTTGTTGTAGTGGCTAAAGAGTATATCTTAAGAGTGTATTCTGTTTACAAAATTTAACTATTCTTTTGCCCAGATTTCAGCCATCTCAACTCAGTGCATACATTTCAGGTTAAACAACTACAGAGTAATAAGTGTGGTGGTGGTGGTTTACTTGCTCCGTCGTATCTGATTCTTTGCGACCTCATGGACTGTAGCCTGCCAAGCTCCCTCTGTCCATGGGATTTCCCAGGCATTAATAATGGAGTGGGCTGTCACTTTCTTTTCCAAGGAATCTTCCCGACCCAGGGATCAAATTCTATGATTTACCATTTTAGTCTATTATTGAGCATTCTTACAAGGGGTAATGAGGACTGTAACATTATAATGGAAACCTCAGTCCGAAGTCTAAAATAATGGAATGTTTCTAAAAGTAGATGATATTATCATGAAAAAAGTTGACACTATGCTTTATAGTTACAAAAAACAGCAACATCCTTTTTCTGAATTCTGTTTGCTTTTTCTAAAAAGAATAAACTTAACTAACAGTGTGTGACATAGGTACTGTTATCTGTTGTCCTGTTTAGTTTGTCACTGAAGCTTTAGGCAGTCCTTCACTGATTCTAAGAAGTTTCTTTTATACCCTAAGCAATTTCATGCGCCACTGTGCTCCCCCCAGTCTAGGGCGATTCAGCGGGTTCATCTGAATAACCTTCTCGCGGCCAGGACACACGTCCCGGCACCGTGTGTGCCGCCGGCCCAAGGGCTCTGATCGGAGGGGGCCTGGCCCTCCGGGAGGGGTCTGGGCACGCCTCCCAGGGCAGGAGGGTCGGGTGGACGGGTTCGCACGCGAGGGCTGACCCGCTCTCCCTGTGACGCGGGCGCCAGTCTGACCTGAGGGGATAGAAACTGAGGCACTTGAGCACGGAGACTGGGCTGGGAGGAGCTCGGGGGCGGCGCGGGCGGCTGCGGCATGGTCCTGGCGGGCGCTGCTCCGCTGCTGCCAAACATGCCCAGATTGCCACTCGGTGTCTGCGGACGGGGAGGGAGGGGTGGTTACATCGTCACTGCAGGAGCAGGCGGGGGCACCGGCTTCCTGCCACACATAACTCGCACCAGAGGGAAGGTTTAACAAGGCTGTCCACAGCACGTCCCAGAAGAAGGGTTCTCCGACCCAGGGGAAGGGCGGCCCCCCAGGACAGCTGCGGCCCCCCTGAGCGGATAGCAACGGCAATACCACGGGCCAAGTGGCCAGGCCTGGCGCCAGGAGCAGGGCTCCTCATGCCCCTGTCCCAGAGGTCTCTTTCCTGCCCCCCATCTTCCATTCTTGTTATTATTATTATTATTAAACTGATGGGACTTAAAAAGTGCTGTTCAGACTTATGGACACAGTGGGAGCAGGAAATGCTGGGATGAATTGAGAGTACCATAGAAATATATACATTACCATGTGTAAAACAGATAGCTAGTGAGAAGTTGCTATATGACACAGGGAGCTTAGCCTGGTGCCCTGTGACAACCCAGACGGGGCGGGATGCGGTGGGTGATTCAAGGAGGAGGGAGCATATGTATATCTATGGCTGATTCATATTGACATAGGGCAGAATCCAACACAACATTAATGGTAAAGCAATTATCTTCCAATTAAAAAAAAAAAACACAAGACATACACACACACAAAAAGAGAGAAAATACAGATGAAGATAATGATTTTCAAGATAAGTGACGTTTCTTTTCCACCAAAAGCCCCATGATCCAAAAAATTAAAAAGTACTGTTCCCTTATGGTTGCCGAGAAGAGGGACTGGGGGAAGGCATATTTAGCGCGTCTGGGATGGGTGTGTACACATTGCCATAGTGGATGACCCACAGGACCAGCTGTGCAGTACAGGGAACTCTGCTCAGCCTCATGTGACGCCTGGACGGGAGGGGGCTGGGAGGAGAGTGGCCTCATGTGGCGCCTGGACGGGAGGGGGCTGGGAGGAGAGTGGCCTCACGTGGCGCCTGGATGGGAGGGGGCTGGGAGGAGAGTGGACACATGCATGTGCCTGGACGGGAGGGAGCTGGGAGGAGAGTGGCCTCNTGGCAGTTTGGGAACTGGAGGCAAAGGCCATTCTAGTACTGGGAGCCTCCACTTACGTAGTTTATTATATTAAAAAAAAAAAAAAAAGATCTCGGTTACTTGAACAGTAACTAGGTCTCTGTGAGTATCAGGCTGAGGAAATTAGAGAACTGGGGTTTAAGTTCTGCCAACAATTTTAGCCAAGTGCCAGTCCCTGCCTAGCTAAGTTTCTTAGAATGTTAACCTGGCAAATGGGACACACTGTGATGGGAGGTGCTGGCGGAACCCGCCCCCTCGACTCAGGGAGGGTCTCCCCGATTTTGCTCACCCACCTCAGTGCCTGAGTCAGGGATGAAGCTCTTGAGGGTGACAGTCTTCCCAGGAGCAGGGAAAGCTGCCTCTCGGAGGCCCTGCATGAATGGGTAGATGATGGCCATGGAGATTTGATGCCTCTTTTCCACTTCATCCAGGATCTGTATGGAAAAGAACCACAGGAGACACGACTCGAGGGATGCCACTGGGCTGCCAGCCAAGATCACATGTGTAAGGTTGCTCCAGCCAGTCCTTAGCTGGGTTCTTTCCTCTTGGCAGAAACCAGTCTGCTGTTTATCTCCTGCACAAGACCTGATGTTTTTCCTGGCCGCCTTCTTTTCATCCTTTCTACCACTTCATATTCCTCCCTTCTCCCAACATCAACCTGAACTACATTCCCCAGGAAGTCATCCTAGAGTAAACTCCTCATTCATGACGGTACCATGTTCATTTGTGCTAGCTGAGGCCTAGAAGCTGGGCCTTTTGGGTGCCACTCTGACCTCAAACTTCCATTGGAGATGCCCCAGGGCCAGGGATGGCCTCCATCTGCAGAACCCTACACAGATGAGCCATCCGCCCAAGCAAAGGCTGATGGAGTTTATTGCCTTCATCCCCAAAGGGGTCTGTCTGGGGCAGAGCACTCTGATGCCCTTTCTTGGCTACTAAGACATGCCCCATGGGCTTCCCTGGTTGCTCAGCTGTAAAGAATCCACCTGCCAATGCAGAAGATGTGAGTTCGATCTCTGGGTTGGGAAGATCTCCTGAAGAAGGAATGACAACCCATTCAGTATTCTTGCCTGGAAAATCCCATGGATAGAGGAGCCTGGAGGGCTACAGTCCATGGGGTTANGGCTGGGAGGAGAGTGGACACACGCATGCATGTGGATGGGAGGGGGCTGAGAGGAGAGTGGACACACGCATGCACGTGGACAGGAGGGGGGGCTGGGAGGAGAGTGGACATATGCATGTGCGTGGACGGGAGGGGAGCTGGGAGGAGAGTGGACACACGCATGCGCCTGGATGGGAGGGGGCGCTGGGAGGACAGTGGACACACGCATGCGCGTGGCCGAGTCCCTCTGCTCCGCCTGAAACTGCCACACCACTGTGAATCAGCTATGCTCCAGCATGAGATAAAAAGTTGGAAAAAAAAAAAAAAAGAAATGCTGTTCAAATCGGGTACAGATGACAGGAAACCCGCCTGCAAAGCCTGCCTACATCTTTAGATCACAGAAGCCACACAGAGCTGGCTTTAGGTGACCTGGCAAGTCCATCATGTTCATGGGCACTACCGGCATGCATGTGGGTGTGGGCACCATCTGTGCTGGGGTAACGGGCAGGGATCACTAACCGGAGAGAAGACATTTCCCAAAAGGAAATATGGCCGAGTTCAACAAGACCTGAACCTAAATACACGGACAAAATCAGGCTGCTAAGTCTGTGTTAAATACAGCAACTGTATCGAGTGCTTCTGTCTGTCTCCTGGCTGAGTTATCTGTCCCTCGGGGCCGTTGGCCTGGCTTCTGAGTCACCGATGGCAGCTGAAACCTCCACTGCTGCCTGATGAGCCCCATGAACAACATGAGACGGCGGTGGGGGTTCCGTGGACTGGGGTGCTGCTGAGAACTGGCCTTGGCCACCTCCAGCCTCACAGCATTGCTGGAAGAGGAGGCTCAGGGCTGTGTGTGTGTGAGCCTCAGCCGGGAGGAAACCAAGGACAGTTCTAGGGACGGGAAGGGCATGGGCTTGCTTCCATGTCACTTCATCCCAGGGGAGGGAAGTGACACGAGGCGGCCATCGTTCAAAACCCCAGGTCCTGCCTCAGGGACGTCTGACAGTGACGTGCACCTTCTCCACGACTGTCAAAGGCAGGGAACGATTCCAAAATCACTCTGAAAGCCACTGAGAACCTGCAGGAGGTGTCATCTCTATTTCTGGGGAAAAGGGAGAGTATGGTGTTTTCCTGCAGGTTAATAATGCATTTAAGGTGTCCATGGTCGGGAGAGACAGAACAGCACCGCCTCGACCTGTGAATAGACCCAGCAGCTAAAGACCACTCTGCAGCCCGTGTCACTTCACAAGCAGTGCGTTAGCACCAAGGGTGTTGAACGCAAACACATTTCAGTTACATGCAGAAATAATTTTGAAGCATTTCCTGTAACATGGTTAAATTTCTAGAAATGGATTCATTTCTTGACAGCAATACGTCACTTGAAAGGAAGTCTTTGTCATAGCTCAGTTCCCTTTACACGTTCAGTGGTATTTTCACATCCGGGTATTAATTAAAAATAAAGTTCATGTCTCAAACACACTGATTTAAAGGTACATAAAGGAGACCCCGCTGAGCCTCTGCCAGCAGCCTTACCTGTCTAGCAGAATTCAAGTTTTGCATGCCCAGCCCTGAGGCAATCCCGCCCAGGGCCTGACTGGGGAGTGCACTGTTGGAAAGGGGGGGCTTCAGGCTTGGTGAAGGCAAAAATGGTGAAGTCGTGGGCTCTTCCACGAGGCCGCCATCCTGATTGGGGAAAGAAAGCGTGAGCTGTGGGCAGGGCCCGTCCACACACAATGCACAAGTTCCCAGGACGCAGACAGGGATGTGGATGAACGTAAAGAAGTGAAAGATCAGAAGCATGTAGACGAGAGCAGAAATGGGCGAAAGGAAGAGGGGGAAAAGAAAAAGAGAAGCAGGGTTAAGACACTGTTTCATTTTAACAGTTATTTTACACACACACATGTCAGCTTACGTAGTCTCATCACTACCAGCCCTGCCTATGGGTAGGAGTCAGGAGAGAAACAGTGGAAGTCTTACTTGGAAAACTCTTTAACCAGCATTTTCCAACAAACAGGCTCCTCTGAGAACTTACTAACAAGGCTCTAGGTATATACTGGGTTGAGATCTGCTGACATTCATCTGTTTTTGATTTCATATGGCTTAACTCAACAATAAGGTAAATTATAAAACAGACAAAAACCTTATTTATTTATTTTTTAAATATTTACTGAGGCACCAGGTCCTTTGTAAATTTACCTCATCCAACTTCACAACAAGCCTAGAATATTATTTCAGATTTTAAAGATACAGAAATAAGTCAGGGTCCCACACTTGGCAAATAAAAATTCAGGATGCTGAGTTACACTGGAGTTTCCGATAAACGCCTGGTGACACTGCACACTAAGTATGGTCACAAATTTCACTGTGGTCTGAGATTCCGACATCCCCGGACACAGCGGTGCCGGGCACAGTGAGGACTCCATTGTGTGGAGCTCTGGTTGGAAGACTCTGCTTATCTGAGAACAAAGACCAACTCTCGTCTCCTCTCCTGCGAGCCTGCTTTTTGTGTCTGTCTGTTTTAGGGTTGTCTTTCCTTGCTTCTATTATTTTTTCAAGATCAGGCATTTGGATGAGTTTAACAGGACACTGTTAAGCTGTGTGACCCCCTCTGAGGTCACAGCAGTCTGGAGAAACGGCACCAAGCAGGACAGTATTGAGGGCAGTGAACTGGCGACTCCACTTGCTGAAGCATCTAAGGTGGTTTTCCCACACCTGTGGGTTTTCTGAAGTGGCTCATCCGAGCAAGGCCCACGCCCAACCACTTCTAGACCCCTCTCCTCAGATTAAACATGTGATACACCATTTCCAATGGGAAGAACTGTGCACATGAGACCATAAAATAGAAATCTGATGACTCTCGTCTACAGGACAAATCCAAGCAGCCAAGTTTACCCACTGGCATGAAAATCAGTTTTCAGTATTTTAATTCATCACATCATATGAAACACTTATAACACTACCTCTTTTGAGTCAAACATTCATATACACTAGAAAAATGGGTAAATGTCACTTAAATATTACAGTCCAGTAACTTTCTAATCCAACACAGTGAAAATGAAAAACACGCCTTGTTAAAAACAAACAAAAAGTCACCTAAACGCATACCTTGTCAAGGAAGGTGGGGCGGTCCACGGAAGACTCTTTGGAGATAGGTGGGCGGCAGCCAAGGGGCTTGGTGACCATCCCATTGTAGTCGGTCACTCCCAGTCCACGCTTGTCCACGTCCACCTTCTTTTCCAGCAGAGCGCCTGGGGCATAGCAGACAGAGGCAGTGTTTGAAACAGGATGCCCAGGGGGCTGGCTGCGAGTGCTGAGCACAGACGGGTGCCAGCCAACACCTCAGGGAAGGAGTCAAGACCTTCACCCCCAGAGGACACGGCCAAGTGTGGGAGGCTGTGGTCTGGCCCCTGTTCCACATCAGCCACCCCTGCCCCAAGGGGGCTAGGCCCTTCCTCTCCCCTGGGACTTGTTGCCCCCCTTTCCCAACGAGGGCCTTTTCCCAGCCGTCCCAACTCATACCCATTGATTTCCACCTGCTGAGTCCCTTCCGGCTGCAAGGACCTGTCCAGACGGTGGGGACACGACAGCACAAACCAGTCTGTCCCGTGCTCCTTCGATTCAGATACTGGTGTCTGTTCAGCTGCCTCGAAGCTCTGGGGAGGCAGGACTAACTCCCTACTGATCATGCCTGGTCCCTCTGTCCTGGCAGCTGACACCACACATCTGGCATTTGCATGCGATTACAAAGTTTGACCCTCATTATCTGTGAATTCTGAGCTGCTGAATTCACCTATTTGCTAGAAAACACTTGTAGCTCCCACATCAAAACTCGCGGTGCTTTTGGGTCATCTGTGGACACATGCAGGGTGGGGAAGAGTCTGAGCCCCAGATCTCACACACACACTCTCTCCTGGTTCAGGCTCTCACAAAGTGACAAGTGTCTTTCTCGTGGTCTATGTGGGGCCACGTTCGACATCTCTGTGCCCTCTATCGGTCATTTCAATGGTCCCCGTGGTCCCCAAGCCAATGTCCTGAGCATGAGAAGGCTGTGAGAAGGCTGTGTGGCGCCTGCCTCATTCAGCAGCTGCTGCAGAGCAACAAGGGGGTGCAGCTGGAATGGGAAGACACAGGCACCATCTGTGTGTAAGGCTGTGGGGAGGGAGCTAAGGTAACATCTACAATGTGAGACGAAGCTTCAGAAAAGACGGAAAGCAGATACATTTGTGGACTCACAAGATGACGACTTATTTTTCTTTTTTTAAGAACTTGTTTTTTTTTTTTTAAAGCTGATGGCGTTGGTGTGAGTAGAAAAGTGAACAGAATCTACAATCATTATTAACTACCCAGGGTCAGGTCACCCTTCTTAGCTAATGTTTTATTATAAAGAAACATGGCTGGCATATGATTATTCATGAGACATATGTATTACACAGAAACACACAGGACTTCCCAGGCAGTCCAGTGGTTAAGACTCTGCCTTCCATTGTCAGGGGGTGTGGGTTCGATTCCTGGTTGGGGAACTGAGACCCCACACACTGCGGGTTGTGGCCAGAGTAAAGGAAAGGAAAGGGCAAAAAAAAAAAAGCTTAACTCTCCTCACAGCCCCCCAAACCCAGGGTTAACATATTGACTGGTTGACAAAAATGCTGTGGCTAGAGGCTTGGACGACCTCATCCCGGTATGTCCCCAGGGAACAAGGGTTCAGTACTTGCTGATTTAGTACTTTGGCTCCCTCAGCAGGCAACAGGCTGGGCACGTGGCCCCAGCACCTTCCTCTAAGAGGGTCACTATCTCCTCCCCTCAAAACAGATGAGGATAGCATCAATTCACCTATTTGTTGCAGAAATGAAAAAAAAAAAAGAAACGGGAAAAGCACACAGGGTTCCACGTGGTGCTTGACCATCTGTCCCTGGAAACCACTGGTCCTGAAGGGTCGGCCCCGCGGCATGTGTACACCCTATGGGTGACCCTGTCTCTTGAGCACGTACTCAACCACTGACCCCTGACTCAGAACACTGAGACTCACAAACCCGCATCTTTAAAACAAAGTGTGCTCGAGGTGCGTCCTCGCACTTACTCATGGCCTGATCGAGATTCATGTTGTTGCTCTTCAAGGCCTCTTCAGCCGGCTCTCTCTGTGGAGGGAAGCAGAGTTTTCGTTAGGAGGTGTGGTAACAGAATGAAAAGCTTGCGAAGAGCTCGAGCACTGTGGACGCAGGGACGCGATCAATAGTACCCTGACGTTGCTCCGTTTAGGAACCAGAAATACTTTCCTTCTGTGGCTAGAGACAAATGTCTTCTGAATAAAAAATCCTTGTCCTAAGAAAACGCATTGAATTGATTTTCAGAGGGAAGAAGACTTTAAATCCTGAGCGTCCACTGCCAGGGGAGTCCTGTCGCTGACTCTCTGGTGCCCTCTCCCAGGGCAGCCACAGGGACTCAGGGGACACTCAGATTCCAGGAGTGTCTGCTGTCGGCTACTTTTTGCCAAAAAATGTAAAAACAGCATAACACAAAACAAGTACTAATAGATGCATTTTGATAATCGTCTCCCGGACTGAAACAGACTGGTCTCGGTGGAGACCAAGCAGGGCTGGATGCTGAAGTGCTGCGGGGCCGCTCTGGGCCCTTCCCCTCGCGGTGGGTGGGGAGGCTGGGCCCTGGGCTGGGCGCGCGCGGGGTCAGGGGCCTGCATCCCGTGAGAAGTATGTGGTCCCCTCTTCCAGTCTGGGGCCGCTCCAGACCCATCCTGAAGGGGCACCCATGGCAACCAGAAGGTAAACGTTCATTTGAGTAAAGACTTGGAGAGGAGACATCTGAGGGACTGCTCGGCAGGTGCGAGAGGTGTGGTTCATGGTCTGAACGCTTCCACTCTCACTCTTGGGAACTGAAGAGGCGGGGAGCCATTTTCAGAGGAACACCCCAAGATCTCCAGCTCTCGCTACACACAATCTGAAACTCAGGCACCAAACAGGTCTGCTTGGGTTTCTTTATCTGGACGCAAGGTTTTAGTGCTTCATACCAAGTTCTCCCTTGAGATCTTGGTCAATCTTGCAGAAATGAATGAAAACTCACTTTTAGATGAAAAGAAAATAGAAAATTGTATAAGCCAAGGAAAATTAAAAGTCACCCATCGTTTTTCACTCTAGTAAAAGGTTCTCACACCTTTCTAGACAGAAAGGATATGGATCTTTGCTGTCGTTCAAAGCAAATCCTAATCCCTAGGCAGGAGTGCCCAGGTGAAAAGGGAATGTACGAGTTAGGTTTTGCCACCAAGCGCATCCCCCAAAGTCTTCTTCCTGCGCTACACGTGACAAGGTGGGCACAGGACACAAAAGGGCGGTGCAGGGCGGGGACGGCGGCAGCGGGAAAGGGGGCGCCAGTCACCGGGAAGCCCATGTCTGTGAGTTGCTTCATCAGCCGGGTCATGATCCAGGCCTCGTCCTGCTTGCCAGATGTTTTCATGCCCTAGAACCGAGGGTGGGAGGAGAAAGTCCATGAGGCAGGTTCTATGGTATTGTTTTAAATTACTTTCTATTGGAGTAGAGTTACTTGACAATGCTGTACAGCAAAGTGAAGCAGCTCTATGTATTCATACGTCCCCTCTTTTTCAGGTTTCCTTCCCACTCAGGGGACCACAGGGCACCGAGTCCCCGGTGCTGTAGAGTAGGTTCTCATTAGTTATTCATTTTATACATAGAATCAATAGGTCCATGTTTCAGTCCCAACCTTCCAGCCCCTCCCACCCTTCCTTTCCCGCTTGGTATCCATACATTTGTCCTCTCCGTGTCTCTATTTCCGCTCTGCAAACAAGAGCATCTATAACACTTTTCTAGATTCCGCTGAGATGCGTTAATATAGATCTGTTTCTCTCTTTCTGGCTTACTTCACTCTGAGTGATACTCTCTGGACCCACATGAGCCACACTGTAATAAAACATTCTTCCAGAAATGGGAGGCGCCCAAAGCTCATGTTGATTTAAAGCACGCCCATGTTAGCACTGAGCAATGCTGTGCTCCCCGACCCGACAGTGTCTGGTGGCTTGTGCTACGGAATGCTTCGGGGTGCTTTCGCAGTTGGCATGTGTGTGCAATTTATGGACTTAAAAAAAGCAAGTTAACAATTCTTTCCCCTCAGAGGATACATTTCATTCATCACAAATAGGAACTGCGTCCATGATCAGATAAGCATGCTAGGTGCTCCCTTGAACACGACCCTGTAATAACCATATAAAATCTACTAAAAATTACATGGCTTGTGCCCTTTCATAAGCTTTGTTCTAGAAGATGACACAATATAGGGTGTTCGTTCCAATAGGATGAAAGGAATGAAAAAACCTGTTAATTCTGTTAACTCATGGCCTGCGGGGCGGAGAAGACAGTGAGGAGAGAGCGGTGAGGGGAGGGTGAAGACAGGAGGAGGGAGTCGAGCGAAGAAAAAAGGGTGGCGGGGTGGAGCGGGGGCCGTGGGGACGGTGTGGGGGCTGGGCGTCAGGACGTGACCCCTGCACAACCTCCTGCTCTCCTGCAAGGAGGGGAATCTAACGATGCATTCACGCCTCATACAAACTGTTCTTCACAGCGCTTTCAAAACTGGGCCTGGGACTTCCCTGCTGGTACAGTGGGTAAGAATCTGCCTACCAACACAGGGGACTCGGGTTCGACCCCAGGGGCCATGCCAGGTTCTTGACTCTAACTGCCAGAGATGGTTCCAACTCGGAGGTGATGCCTCTTGGCCCCTATCAGTACCCTCCATGGGCATGTGCATCGAGTTTTTTAATTTTACTTTACTTGGGGAGGATCCCACATGCCAAGGAGCAACTAAGCCCAGGTGCCACAACCATACAGGCCTGAGCGCCTACAGCCCTTCCCTGCAAGGGAAGCCCCTGCAACGAGAAGCCCGCTCACGGCAGCCGGAGGGTAGCCCCGGCTCGCCACAGCTGGAGAAGACACGGGGCACAGCAGCGAAGCAGGGCAGCCAGGATAAAGGAACAAAGCTTAAAAAGCTTATTAAAAAAAAACCTGGGAGAGTGGCATTGAAATGCGTGTATTATATGTGAAACGGATTGCCAGTCCAGGTTTGATGCATGATACAGGGTGTTTGGGGCTGCTGCGCTGGGATGACCC
Organism: Neotragus pygmaeus; assembly: GCA_006410875.1. Classification (NCBI taxonomy): domain Eukaryota; kingdom Metazoa; phylum Chordata; class Mammalia; order Artiodactyla; family Bovidae; genus Neotragus; species Neotragus pygmaeus. The sequence goes on from SJYV01045184.1 coordinate 54,202, forward strand.
AGAGGGATGGGATGAGGAGGGAGGTGGGAGGGGGGTTCAGGATGGGGAACACATGTACACCTTTGGCAGATTCATGTCAATGTATGACAAAACCAATACAGTATTGTAAAGTAATTAGCCTCCAAATAAATAAATAAGTGGCGGGGGGAAACCTGGTAAATAACTTCAGTCGTGTCTGACTCTTTGCGACCCCATGGAAGATAGCCTGGCAGGCTCCTCGGTCTCTGGGATTCTTCAGGCAGGAATACTGGAGTAGGCTGCCATGCCTTCCTCCAGGGGAGTCTTTCGGACCCAGGGTTTGAACCTGTGTCTCTTTTGTCTCCTGCATTGGCAGCTGGTCCTTTCCCACCAGCGCCACAGTCACAGGTCACGGTTTGTGGGGTGACTGTAAACTAACATGCTGGCTTTCCTCAAGGAAGCAGCCTCTCCGGGGGTGATTATAATCCTTCCTGTGCGGCCAGAGCTAAGTTTGCCAAGAATACACAATATTTTAATTCACCAGTTCGGTGTTTCTAGTCCTGTCATTAATTGGATGATTTGCCAGCCAGACTGTGAAAAGACCTAATTTGAAGCCTGCCATCACATCTACTCTTTATGAGCAGAGAGCCCTGGTTTTAGTTTCTGGGTTCTGCTAACTGCCAACTGAGTGGCTTTCAAACTGGAATTGTTTTAAATGGATAATACATTCACACGATTCGAGAGCAGAAACAGGGGCACAGGGAAGCATCTTCCTCCCACTCCATGCCCAGTCCGCTGAGTTCTCCTTTGCTTCCTTATCCTTCCAGACAGTTTTGAATTTACAGAAGCTGTTACGAGTGCACACATGACTCACACATCTACTTTTCTCTCCTTTTCCTCTGCCCCCTAAAATCGGGGATGTGCTAGACAGAGATTCTGTGCCTTGTCTTTCACTTGGCGATATATTTTGGTGATCTTTTCATATGAGTATGTTTAAAGTTTCTTTAAAAGTTTTTTTTTAGTTTTTCATAATATGGATGTGGCATAATTTAACTAGTTGCACCATCAATGTACATTTAAGTTATTATTTTATATATATATATATATATTTTTTTTTCTTTTGCTGTCCTATGATAAGTAGGAAACACAAGGGATGTGGGTTTGATCCCTGGGTGGGGAAGATAACCTGGAGAAGAGAATGGCAACCCACTCCAGTATTCCTGCCTGGGAAATCCCATGGACAGAGGAGCCTGGTGGGCTACAGCCCAAGGGGTCGAAGGGAGTCCAATAGGACTGAGCACGCACGCACATTCATACACAACATGCCCCATTATGTTAACAATATATACTTCCCTGGTGGCTCAGACGGTAAAGCGTCTCTCTATAATGTGGGAGACCTGGGTTCAATCCCTGGGTTGAGAAGTTCCCTGGAGAAGGAAATGGCAACCCACTCCAGTACTCTTGCCTAGAAAATCCCATGGGCGGAGGAGCCTGGTGTCCATGGGGTCACAAAGAGTTGGACATGACTGGGCAACTTCACTTCACTTCAATTATATTTTTTCTACAACAAAAATTTTTGGTGAGACGAGTGGTACTGTCACAACTGGCTGGACCTCTCTCCGCTGTGTGGCTTCATGAAGCATCTGGGTTCACCCGTCAGNTGGACATGACTGGGCAACTTCACTTCACTTCAATTATATTTTTTCTACAACAAAAATTTTTGGTGAGACGAGTGGTACTGTCACAACTGGCTGGACCTCTCTCCGCTGTGTGGCTTCATGAAGCATCTGGGTTCACCCGTCAGTCCCTGCTTTCGCGCTGCTGTGACAGCAATGCCGTGTCACGCTCTGTGCTCGGCAGAGACCCCCTGAGAGGGCCTGAGGACCCCCAGGGTCCTCAAGAAACTCTGAGAGCCTCAGCTCCCTCTGTCACTAACTGGAGAGACCACCCTGACACCGCGCAGGGCTCAGCATTCACCCCCGGCCTCTGTGTCGTGGTAGCCCTGTGCCAAGTTCCGGCCTGTGTTCTGCCCTTGGCTTGNCACTTTGATGCATTGGAGAAGGAAATGGCAACCCACTCCAATGTTCTTGCCTGGAGAATCCCAGGGATGGGGGAGCCTGGTGGGCTGCCGTCTATGGGGCTACAAAGTCAGACATGACTGAAGTGACTTAGCAGCAGCAGCAGCTACAATCTGGTTTATGACTACTTCTTCTGTTGGTTTTGCCTATACTAAACTAGCTTGTTTAGTTGCTACGTCGTGTCTGACTCTTTTGTGACTCCATGGACGGTAGCTCACCAGGCTCCTTTGTCTATGGAATTCTCCAGTCAAGAATACTGAGTGGGTTGCCATTCCCTCCTCCAGGGGGTCGTTCAGTCTCAACCCAGGGACTGGACCCATGTCACCTGCATTGGCAGGAGGGTTCTTTACCACTGAACCACCAGGGAAGCCCCCAAACCAGTTTGGGTTGTGTCGTGCTGAGTTGCTCAGCTGTGTCCGACTCTTTGTGACCCCATGGACTATAACTCACCAGGCTCCTCTGTCCATGGAGATTCTCCAGGCAAGAATACTTGAATGGGTTGCCATGCCCTCTGTCAGGGGATCTTTCCAACCCCAGGGATTGAACCCAGGTATCTGGCATTGCAGGTAGATTCTTTATCACCTGAGCCCAAGGGAAGCCCAACAATACTGGAGTAGGTAGCCTATCCCTTTCTCCAAGGGGATCTTCTTGACTCAGGAATTGAACTGGAGTCTCCTGCATTGCAGGCAGATTCTTTACCAGCTGAGTTACCTGGGAAGCCCCATGGAGAAGAGTATGGATGTTCCCTAAAAAACTAAAAATAGAGTTACCATATGATCTAGCAATCCAACTCTGGGTGTATATCTGGAGAAAACTATAATTCAAAAAGATGCACGCACCCTAATGTTCATGGCAGCACTGTTTACAGTAACCAAGTCTTGGAAGCAACCTAAATGTCCATGGACAGAGGAATGGATAAAGAAGATGTCACATACCACTTATACGTGAAATCTAAAAAAACAGATACAAATGAACTTATTTAGAGAACAGAAATAGATTCCCAGACAGAGAAAAAAAACTTAAGGTTACCAAAAGGCAAGGGGGGGGAGGGGTAAATTAGGAATTTGGAATTAACAGATATAAACAACTATATGGAGAAGGCAATGGCACCCCACTCCAGTACTCTTGCCTGACAAACCCCAGGGACGGGGGAGCCTGGTGGGCTGCCAACTATGGGGTCTTTGCAGCAGCAGCACACAACTATATATAAAATAAATAAACATCAAGGACCTACTGTATAGCACAGGGAACTAAACTAAACTGTAACCGGAAACACTAACGTGAGTGAGAGCAGTTCTGGGATGGGGGAGGAAGGGAGAAAATGGACTAAGATCCAGATATGGTGAGTCTGGGGTGCTTGCAAGACCTCCAAGCGGATCTGTCCACAGTCCTGGGAGAAGCAAGCTGGAAGCTCATACGTCAACGTGCGGTTCATCAGCCCCCTCTGTGTGGACTCGTGCATCCTTGCAGGTGCTTCATCCAGACCCTTAAAAGGCCATCACTGCCACTCTTCCCGCCTCTTCACTCCTCTCCATCATCTACTTCAGTTGCCTGATCAGGGGGGACTACGTTTGACAAGCACTGGGGAATCTACGGGTTGTCATCCACTCGACAGGACCTTTTACTCAAAGGCAAGAATGTGTCTGCAAGTGGTGCACGCCGAGAGAGCAGTGTTTCTAACTCAGAGGGGAGCTAAACGTTCTGGAACTTGGTACAGCCAGCCAGAAGGGAGCTGAGAGAGAGAGATGGCTAGAGGAAAAGGAGACAGAGGAGGGAAGGAGGTGAAAGCGTGAGATGAAATATCCTCCGGGAAGTTCCCTGGCAGTCCAGTGGTTAGGATTTGGCGCTTTCACTGCCACCGCTCTGGGGGCAATCCCTGGTTGAGGAACTAAGATCACCAAAGCTGCTCAGCATGGCCAAAATAAATAAATAAATAAGATCCCCCACATCAGCCTTAAGGGTGTTTTACTGAACGGGCATCCACAGCTGTGCTTTGGCACAGAGGGGTGAAGAAAGGACAAGGTGTCACTGCTGCTAAAGGAGCCTAAAGGAGTGGCTCAACTCTCACCAATGCGTGGCACAGTTCGAGTCCACTTTCTGGTGAGGACTTCTGTCCTACGCTTGCAAAGAGGTCCAATTCTTACATACGGAGCTATTTGTAGGGGCTTAAAATGAGGCTAACAAGTGAATTTGCTATATACATTTATCTAAGTGTTATTCCTAGGTAAGCCACTAAAACACATTTTTTTCCTACATAAAATATTTTTAGTTGTAATGAAAACAGTGGATAAGGAGAAAAAAAAGAGACAAACATTACAATGCCTTTCATTGTAATTAAACTTCAAGAATACCAAAATGATATAAGGATTTTTTTCCAAGAAAATAGCACTTTTGAGGGTGCTGACAGGATCAAAATGAACATTAAATATGAAAATAAAATGAACACAAAACCAAAAAGTTAAGGATAAATGCTAAGAGTTACTTTATGCCATGTTTCTACAAGTTGATTTCCGGTCCTACTCCTAGAGTCTCCAGTTCTGGTATTCTTAGGGTCCCAGGAGCTTCTTTACAAAGTCCTCTCTTCTGATAGTTTAGGGCCCCGTAACAGAGGCCGTTCCTGTGTAACTCTAGTCGCAGTGTCCTCAGATGACAGTTCCCTGATGACCGTTCATACTGTGCTGAGCAGACATGTCCAACAGTCCTGCCGCTGAGCTTCCAAACACCGCACAGATGAACAAGAACACTCTGTACCAGGACGGGTATGATGCACAAAGATGCTACTCCTGGCTTCAGTTTTGTTTTTTTTCCCCCCTTTTCCACTTTGTTTTCTCATTTTTTTTTTTCCTTCTCAAAAAGTCTTGAAATGGGAATCAACTGTGTCATGTGTACTTTAATATTAAAAAAAAAAAAAGTCTGGGGACTCCCCAGGCATCTGATGGCTAAGACTCCACACTCCTAATGCACCGGATGTGACTTCCATCCCTGGTCAGGGAACCAAGACCCCACATTCCATGTAGTCCAAAAAAAAAAAAAACCAAAAAAAGTTTGAACACAAAAGTGCATTTAAAAGCTGGAAAGGACTTGAAAACTGGAAAGCAGAAAGTTACGATTTTAATGCAATATTTATGGTTTTCAAGTATAGACTTCAACTGATTTGAAAATACAACTTATCCCTGTCTTAAGTGCAGCGGTAACAGCCAAACAACAGAAAACAAACAGCAGAACCCACGCCTCCAACACATGAATGAATTAACCTAAATCCACTTCGGAAAAACTAGGCTCTCCCCTCTCCTCACCATCCTTTCCCACTCAGACTCCTTTAAGACCTTCTGGGGGCTCTGAGGAGCACAGTTTGACTAGTTCTGTTCTGGGTAATCCCTGAAGTCTCTCCTCTCCTGCCCCTCTTTATCATTAAACACCATCATCATAATTACATCATCAGCATTATCACCTCTACCATCACCACCATCACCACCATCACATACTATGACCTTAGAATTTATCCCCTAAATGAAAATATTTTATGTTTTTAAAACTATTATTCTCTTTATCTTTAAAGCATACCATTCTTCTTGGTACAATTTGAGACCTTGAAAATATTTGAGTAACATGGTTTTCATAAACCAAAATCTCTTGACTGCATTATCAATTTTAAAAATCCATCTTTTAGTTATAGTCTNAACTATTATTCTCTTTATCTTTAAAGCATACCATTCTTCTTGGTACAATTTGAGACCTTGAAAATATTTGAGTAACATGGTTTTCATAAACCAAAATCTCTTGACTGCATTATCAATTTTAAAAATCCATCTTTTAGTTATAGTCTAAAAGACTATATGAAAGAAACTGAAATGACTGACTTCTGTGAGTAGGTATTTTGAAATGAACGAAAGCTCTGAAATAAACCAAGGCTGAGTTCTCTTGTAGGTTATTTTACACTCTTCAGCATAAGCCCAGGAGCTTTAAAAGGCTAAAATATATGCATCTGTTGGGCAGCAAGTTTCAGAAAGTTTATAAATAAGAGTGTTCATATCCCTAAAGAGGGTAAAGAATCTGCCTACCAATGCAGGAGACCCAAAAGACACAGGTTAAATCCCTGGTTCGGGAAGATCCTCTGGAGTAGGAAATGGCAATCCACTCCGATAAACTTGCCTGGGAAATCCCATGGACAGAGGCTCTGGCAGGCTACAGTCCATGGAGGTGCAAAGAGCTGGACAAGACTAAGCACGCATGCATACCTGTACGCATATCCCTAAGACACCACATATTTCATAGCATTTGGAAGTTCCAAGTATTTCCACACACATCAGGTTAACTGAACCTTACAAGTTACATCTGTTTCACAGATGGGGAAATAGACTCAGGCCAAACTTGCAAAGGTGTTATAACCAATGACCAGTAAAGATTGAACGGAAACTTATATCTTCAGAATAAAATTGCAATGCACCTTCCATTACAACATTCTATCATTAAACTAGTTCCACTAAATAAAAGCCTTACAAAAGAAAAAAGTAATGAAGTTCTGTGTCATGTTAAATTCTCTTTTTTAACTGCTGTCTGAATAGTTCACACATTCTAAAAATAGATGTCTATAAAAGTCTAAGTAACAAACTGTCTTAAGTGATTAAAAGGATTACACACTAGCATAAAGAGAAAAACTTTCTTCTTTTGCTTTTAAATTCCAAAATGTTGCCATAGAAAGATAAAATCTTCAAGAAAAACTATTTAACAAAGAGCTTTTAAAGCTCCAGTAAGCGAAATTATAATTAGGTATCAGGTTAATCAGGTAGGGAAGTGTCGACAAGATTTACTCAGAAGTGTGCAGAACTCTTAATTTAGTGCTAACCCTGACGAACGGTATGGAATTCATTCTTTCTCACCACAGTCCTTTTAACGGAAATGGCAGAATAATAAACTACATCCTAAAGTAATTCCAAATGTTTTCTATAGTTGAAGACACAAGCGTACTGTGTGTACTGGTAACACATACTCGGACACTGGGTTTTTCAAGGGGCGGAATCCAAGTAAACACTGTTTTCAGCCTTGGAGAACCCAAGCCGCCTCCCTCCACTGCCTTGACGGGGGTTGCAAAAATCTCATGGAGAAAGTGTTCTTAGCTCAGAACTCCAGCACAGGACAGACGTGGAGACATCTCTTCCGTCCACTTCCGTCCTTGCAAGGGATTATGAAATGCAGAACCGAGTGAAAGGTTTACTGAAAACAATAATCAAAGTGTCCACAAGAAAAAGCTTGATGGGTCTGCTTTTTTTCAAAATGGCAGGACGAGGCTGTTTGGCAGGAGGCGGCTGCTTCCCCGGGGTCCAGACCCTGTGAGAAGCCCCCGCAGGGGAGGGAACCTCCCCGACCGCGGAGGAGCAAGTACCTGCGAGAGGGGCCGCCCACCCCTTGGGAGACGCTACCTCGCGCGCCGGCCGCCCGCATCTGGGGTGGCGCGGGCTCCCTGCTCCGCCGGGACGCTCCGCCGGCTGTGCCCGGCGACCTGCAGGCGCCCGCGGGCAGGCCTGGCGGTGCCCTTCCCACCCCGGGAGGATTTGAAAGCGTTGATTATCTAATTGCAGCTGACACTAAACCGATCTTCCTGCCTCTCAACACTCTTCCGATGGTCACCCCGTTTTCACTGCAGGACCCAGTTGCGGCAGCAGGAGGGCCACTCTCCGTCCGTGTTTTTGAAAGTCAGCCAAAAGCGAAAGGGCGCGCTGCCTATTGGCTGCACGCAGACAAACCGCTGCCCTCTCCTATTCCTTTGTTTTCAGTTCCTCCTCTTTCCCGCTCTTCCCCCAGAAATGTTTCTCTTCCCCCGGAAAGTCTGGCATACCAACACTCGCTATAATTTTCTAAATGAGCCCCATATGTAAATTGGCACATGTCCAACTTCTTAATTACTTTCCTGCTTCTATCTACAAAAGATCTAAGTAGCGAACACAACCGCATAGTAATCAAAGCCTCTGATTATAAATGTACAAAGTAGCCACCAAAACAATAGATTGCCTTTAGCGTGGCCAGAAAAAGAGTTTTTTAAAAAGATAAAAAAGCTCACAAGTGTTTCAAGATGGAGTCACACTGCAGATAGACAAAAACACAGTCTGAATAGAAAATTCACATTTTCCCGGACGCTTCACAGGGTGAATCAGTGCACTTGTATACTACTCATCCCTTACCAGGTAACATTTGTTGCCAATCGACTGGATGGGCGCTCCCCTCCAGAATCAACACAGGAACTTAAAATCTATTTCGGTTGCATTGTTTTATTAGAAGGCCAATGTTTTATTTCAGGACAAACTGTTATTTAAAGAGAGCACCTGGATCCAGGGCTGCGCTTGGGCTATCTCACAGGACCCCCTCCACCCACGTGAGGGGTGATTAAGTCTCTGGATGCCCCAGCGTACTTGCTGCCTAATTGAGTCTCTACCGTCTGGAGCTGCCCCAGTCCACGAGGCCTCTTGGGGCGTCAGACCAGACTTTCTCTAACTGAAATGCTCCCAGGCCCTCCTCCTCACAAGGCTCTTTGCAGGGCTCCCCTCAGTTTCCTTCCAGTCCACACAGATGTCTCAGCCCCCTTTTTCCCTGGCTACTCTGGGCATGCCTGTTTGAGAGCCATGTTTTTCCACAAGGGAGGTGACCCCCAGAAGTTAATCTAAATGTGGAGTCAGAGCATCAACGAGTAACAGGAAGTGTCCATCTGAAAACGTTTTTTTTTTGAATTGGAAGCCCAATATAAATAATCTGTGCTTAAACTTCCTTAAGCGTGTTGAAGGGCTTCCCTCCAGCATCAGCATTACTGAACAGTAGCATGGAAGCCTTGGTCCCCTTAGAACATGTGATAGTGCTGGCGTAAACAATGCTACAAAAACTACAAAACCAACAGCGCCTCTCCAGCAGTGCCCTGGGCTGACATGGAGATGGCACGAAGCTAAACACAAAGAGGGGCTGGTAGAACCTGAAATCTGTTTTGTTTTTGTTTTTTTTAAAGGTGAGCAATTTATTCTTTTTATTAAAAAAAAACAAACCTTTTTTGGAAGTGGACCCTTTCTAAAGTCTTTACTAAACTTATCACACCACTGCTTCTGTTTTACGGTTTGGCTTTCGGGTCATGAGGCATGTAGGGCCTTAGGTCCTAGAGCAGGGGTCGAACCCACACCCCCGGCACTGGAAGGCGAGGTCCGAGCCACCAGACTGCCAGGGACGTCCCTGGGGGGAGCTTCAGATTGCTGCCCTCTGGTGACCTTCGAGCCAGTCAGTGAAAGTTCAGCCTGTTCTCAAACACAGGTTGTTTTTTATCATCATCTTCAGTCACGTCGGTCACGACGTCAATAATGCCGCTGGCCACTTGTACCGGCTGCAGAGGCAACAGTCAATTTGGGTGTGTTTCCATCACCTCTGTATATCATGCCACACAGGGCAAAGAATAACTTCTGAGCATTAGGCTGGTAGTCAGTATAATCATATATACCCACATTCTTGGGGGAAAACACAGAAAGTTAATGTGCTGGACTGAAATAACTCCTAACTTTGCTTTTCTTATCATTAGAAATGGTCTGCTATTAAATTCTCAAGGATTAGTCACTATCTTACCCCCTGCTTGGGTAATTCAATCTCAGTTCTGTTGTGACAACCCACTCCAGTACTCTTGCCTGGAAAATCCCATGGAGGGAGGGGCCTGGTGGGCTACAGTCGATGGGGTCGCAAAGAGTCGGACACGACTGAGCGACTTCACTTTCCGTTGATCCGGCACTCATATGTTTAAATTTAGTCTTAGAGGAATGCAATCATGAGTCAAACCATGTTTTTCATTTTAATGTGGAAAGGCAACAGGAGTGAAAACCTTAACACAAATGCAAATAAACACATAAAAATCTATGTATTACTTTAAAAAAAGTTATAAGAGCTTTTACTTCAAGCAGTATCTACAAAAGTTTCAATGTGGCAAGAAAATGTGGAGCCCACTAACAGAATTTCAGTTGGATATGAATGAATTCATTAAGTAACTTGCACCACAAGAAAGAAAAGTTTATGAAGATTTTGTGAGTTGTTTTTTAGTTGCTGCTCTGTAATAGTGTTTCAAAGGTACAAATATATTTGCATCATGTTTCAAAAGTCTCACAAGCTCCACATTCACAGCTAGTACTGAATTTACTGAGCACTTACGACATGCAGGCTCTGTGCTGAGTATGAATCAAATACCTCAGTTTTTCAATATAAGCTTCTTAAATCAAAACACCAAGCTATACAAGTCTAACTATACAATCTCTGTTAAGATTGGTCAGAAGACCATATTTCAGTGTGGAGAGTAACCGTATACTTGACTATTAAACTGGTGGCAGTTAAGCAGATGGGATTCTATTCAATGAATACATTTGATCATTTCTTCTCTTACTAGCTTTTTGCTGACAATCATTGACCTACATCCTCCCTACTAGGAATTTAGCAGATGAAAGTAAAGAGACATGGCGAAGTTGTCTAAAAATATTTTTTCCAAATAAAACCACAAAGTCATGGTTTTCAGAAATGGTGCTGCAAATACTTCGATGTCACCTTGGAATTATTCCCCATATTAAAAGGCAGCACATGAAGGAAAAAAAAATTGACATGTTTCTTTTAAATTCTAATCTAATACAAGAAGCCTCTTTGCCTCTCTAATTACAGACCTGAATTTCACTACCAGGCTAGAACCAGTGCCAATTGCTGAATTACTTGAAACAGAAAGATTTAAGAAAATAAAGGAGAATCATGGCAGTTGAACACATGGACTTTGCTCTCTTCCAAAAATTTCTCTAAAACTCAAGTAAAGAAAATTTTTTTACAGTGCTAATCCATGAGATCAAACGGAGGGGAATAGGAGAGAGGAGAGCAGAGATGCTGACATTCTGAGGCTGGAAAGCAAATGAACAAGTGGTCAGTTCTCCTGCGAACCCAGAGAGAGCCGGCGTTGTACTACAGGCCAGGACACCAATGAGCAGTGGGCAGCGCAGAGCCCCAGACCCCTCAGGGGCGGAGCAGGCAGCACCGCCTCGGGGCGCGCAAATAAGTCAGTTAGAAACGCTATCACCTCCCTGCACAGAAAGCATGTGTGTGGTACGAGATGTCCTAATTACCTGGGAGAAAAGGGTTTCACTATCGGTTTTCACTGCAGGGCTCTAAAACACCTGCCGTGACAGATGTATATAGTCTAAGACCTTTAGTTTCTGGTGAGCAACAGGCTTAGCTGAAGTAGCTAAAGTGAAAGAAAGCGAAAGAAAGGGAAAGTCGCTCAGTCGTGTCTGACTCTTTGCAACCCCATGGACTATACAGAACGTGGCATTCTCCAGGCCAGGATACTGGAGAGAGTAGTATCCCTTCTCCAGGGGATCATCCCAACCCAGAGATCGAACCCAGGTCTCCCAAATTGCAGGCGGATTCTTTACCAGCTGAGCCACAAGAGAAGCAGCTATTGCCATCTGCAAATACATGAGAAACAAAACAAATAAGCAGGGGAAGTAGAAGTGAACCTTAACACGAACTGAAGCGAATGCGTCCATCATCGAGCTAGCTTTGCTAAGTGTACAGCAAATGTGTCCATGCTTATTACTGAGCAGCAGAGGTGAAAACAGCAAGAGAGAGGTGGGGTGGGAGGTGGGAGGGGGATTCGGGATTGGGAGCCCGTGTACACCTGTGGTGGATTCATGTCGATGTATGGCAAAGCCAACGGAGTATTGTAAAGTAAAATAAAGTAAAAAAAAAAAAAAAAAAGAAAGAAAGAAAACAGCAAACCAGTTCTCAGGTAGAAAGCGCTCTGATTCTGGGCGGTTTACCTGGTTGGGGCTTGCTGGGGTGTGGCTGTGCTCCGGCTCCAGGCAGTGGGGGCGGGCTCAGCCCTGCAGGCCCAGCACCCTGGGTGGGGCTCACGCTGGTCAGGGCCCCCACGGGCAGTGGCTGACCTCTCTTTAACAGCTGCTTCTGTTCTTGCTGGCGGAAGCGTGGAGGCACCTCGCGAGGCAGGTAACGGGCTGCAGCTGGCTGCTGGCCGCCGGCAGACGCACGTTTGCCATTGCTGCCGCTGGAGAGGGTGCTGGTGGAAGTACTGGTACTGGTGCCGGCAGGTTGGGGCTGGCTTGAACAGGTCTTGGTAGGTTCTGGCACTAGAACGAACAGAAGGAAAAGACCCCAACTACTTAGTATTATCACCGCCTTCAACCCAACCCAAACCAAAGAAAACAGAACACAAACCCGAGGCATGACAACGTAGAGCTTTGGCAGTGAACTGCACCAGAGTCAGAGTCCCAGGCCTCAGACCCATGTCTCCTGTAAATGAACCTGGATCCTGAGCTGTAGCCCTTGGCCGGTTCCCTCGCCCGAAAGGCAGGCCGTCAGGCGGGTCAGAGCCGCAGGGCTCCAGCGTGAGCAGGAGGCAGCTTCAAGGCCTGGCTCCTGGGCCCCAATCGGGAATTCGCCTGGTTGGGAGGGAGGGGAGGCTGCCAGTCTGCATTTCTGCTAAGTTCTCAGGAGAAGCTGGTGCCCCGGGCGCTGGGCCCACACTTTGAGAACCACTGCTCTCGGTCAGTATTTCTCAAAATTAAGAGATCATCAGATGTCCATGAATTTTTATATAAATCTGTTTTAATTCTGAAGAAAATTATATAAATATATAACATTATAAAAACTATTATTATCCTTGCAATCAGCCTGCATTTCTCATCTTTCCAGTGAGTTCCACCGTCCATCCTGTGACCCCATTGTACACCGTATCCAGGAGGCCTCTGCCCATGATTTTTCTGTTGCCCTGCACGGCAAACCCTCAGTTCTGGATGAAGCCACTGTGCACCCTCTCCGCCCTGGCGTGGGCTGCTGGGCAGTCTGAGACCACTGAGAACCCCTGGGCCCTAACATCAGGGCACCCTCAGTGCTCCCTGGCCAGCCTTCGACTTCCTGGGTCTGCCTGGCTCTACGGCTGCTGTCGATGACTCACTGAACAACCTTCCACTCTGGGGCGATAATGCCTTTATCTCCCGACCCCGGAAGATAAACTTGACCTTGTTCTCCAAAGAAACAAAGGCCAGCGGGCCAAAGCTGCAGGTGTCGGTCCCTACAGTACACAGCACACGGCCGTCCACTCCACACTTCTGTTCCTCTTCCCCGAGGCTGGCACTCTGCTTCCCCGACTGCAAGACTCACATTTCTTCACGTGTTAAAACCACTTCACCGGCACGTGTCTTACCATCGATAGCAGGTCCCTTTCTGGGCAGCACATGAAATACTGGGGCATCTCACAGTTTGTGGTGTCAGGACACACAGGTGACTCCCTCCACAGCTCTGGGTCCTGTCTCAGGGACTGGGTGTCTTCAACCCATGACTCTCTCCAGAGCAGACAGGAAGGCCCAAAGCTGAAGACTGGGTCTCCCATTAATTCTTTGTTTTACAAATATTTATATTTTTTATTCCAGGCAGACAGTAAAGAATCTGCCTGCAATGCAGGAGAGCCCGGTTCAATCCCTGGGTCGGGAAGATCCCCTGGGGAAGAGAATGGCAACCCTCTCCAGTATTCCTGTCTGGAGAATTCCATGGACAAAGGAGCCTGGCAGGCCACAATCCATGGGGTCGCAAAGAGTTGGGCACAGTTGAGCAGCTAACACACATACATGTTTTCTTCCAGAGATTAGTAGATGGACGTCGCCGAGTGCACAGGATAAGAGAAATCCGTGCTCGCATGTGGAGTAGAGGAGAGCACGCTTCCAGCCGGTAACCTGCCCAGGGATGCGGCCGCCCTGCCACCAGCTCCTCCTGGTCGGCACGTGAACGGGCCCACACCGGTGCTCTCCCCCGACAGTGGCCCTCCTGCTTGCCTCAACCCCACATCCCACGCCAGCCACTTCCGACGGGTCTCCTTTCCTCCCGCACACTTCCTGAAGTCCTGCTTCCTCACCTGCCCTGGGCCTCTCACCCAGCTCCTCTCACCCTCCTCTTCCTCCTTGATGCTGAAACCCTACGGCTCCCCGAGCTTTCTCTGCTTGCCCCTCGGTTGTGTATCGGCAGTGACCACTCTGACCCCCCGAGCCTCTCTCCTTCGGCCTTCAGGACGCTGGAAGTCCATTCTGAGTTCCTCTGACCTCTGCGGCCACTCTCTCCTGCTCCCAGTGACAGGCTGCTTCCTCCTTCTCTAAAGTTCCCCTGCAGACTCTCATCCTGGGTCTTCTATCTACTCCCGCTTCATTCATCAATCCTGTGGGGATGGTCTAAGCCCTGGAGGGCCATTGGATATCAACATCGATATGGACATCGATGTCTTAATTGGCAGTTCAAAGTCAGCGTGTCCCACACACTCATCAGCTTTCTCACCTTGGCAGTGTTTTAGGGGTTCTTCCTGACCCAGGGATCAAACCTGCATCTCTTGCTTTGCAGGCAGATTCTTTACCGTCTGAGCGACAAAATAATGCATAAAGCAGTTGATCATATCTCAAGATTCAACAAAACACGGTAATTCCTAGTCATTCTTTAAATATCAGATTAAATGTCACTTCCCTTGAGAACCTTCCCTGATTCAGCCAGGGCAATCTAGGTGCTTCCGGAACATTCACAGTTCCCTGTATTTGCCACAGCATTGGTATATTGCTTAGATGAACATCCATTATATAAATATATATTTTCTTTTTTAAAGAAAGTAATAAAATCTATTATAGGGTGATTTTAAATGTAAAGGGGACCTTCAAATATATTTTTTCCTTACATTGGCTTTTAGCTAATTAAGGTGGCAGCAGTACCTAAGTATTTACCCAAATGAGTGAAAAGCTTACGTCTGCACACAAAAACCTCTACAGGAATGTTTATAGCAGTTTTATTCATAATGGCCCCAAACTGGAAGCAACCAATATTTTTTTCTATTGGCGGGCAGACAGACTGTGGTATATCCATACAATGGACTCGTAGTGTTAAAAAGAAATGAGCTCTCAATACATGAAAAAAGAAATGGAGGAACATTAAATGCATATTATTAGGTAAAAGAAGCCAGTCTGGAAAGGCCACATGCTCTGATTCCTACCGTATAATGTTCTGGGAAAAAGCAAAACTAAAGAGACCATAAGGCCTTCTTCAGTGGTTGAGAGGGGCTTGGGGCTAAGGCCTTCTTCAGTGG
>SJYV01045188.1:0-25268 GCA_006410875.1 Neotragus pygmaeus
GCGTGCGTGCTCTCAGTCATGTCTGAGTCTTTGCGACCCCATAGTCTGTAGCCCACCAGGCTCCTCTTTGTCCATGGAATTTTCCAGGCAAGAATACTGGAGTGGGTTGCCACTTCCTCCTCCAAAGGATCTTCCCAACCCAGGGATCGAACCCATATCTCTTGTATCTCCTGCACTGGCAAGCAGATTCTTTACCAACTACACCACTTGAAAATATAAAATTCCCTTTTGTGATTCACATGGTACTTTGATTGGACAGCGTTGCCCTTAGAGAATAATTAAACTTGGCTGAAAGTCACTTCCAAGGCCAGTCTTTTAAAAGAGGTTAAGGAGGTCTTCCAGCTCAGTGTACCTGAAGTCCCATCATCAGACATTACAATTTCAGATGAAGCTGTACAATGTCTCGTTCCTCCAGGAAAATGCAAATCATAGCCAGGTGTTTGTTTGGGATAAGTGAGTTTGTGGGGACCCTTAGCCAGGGCTGGGCCTCAGAACCCATCATCAACTGAAAACAAAACATCATAGCACCCAGCCCCACTCCCAGGGATTCTAATTCCGTATTTCTAGGGTGGGGCCCACGAATCTTGCTTTTTCACTGATGTTTTGGTTGGTGAGTGAGAGTGGAGAGAACAGGCCAGGAGTGCCATCATTAGTTCAGGCCTCCATGCTGCCCTAAGAGGTGAGACTGGCCCGCACGAGGGGATTGTGTGTGCCCGGAAAACAGAACCGAGAGGCTCTGACCGTTGGCAAGCTGTTTCTGGTCCTGCTGTGGCAAACCTGACCACGTCTGTTGAGAACCTCAGTAGTTAACTCAATTTGGGGGCCCAGCCTGTCCCTGGAGGCTGGTTGGTTGCACCCTGGGAGGAGCATGTGGCGTATTACACGTGTCCTGAGCCCTTCATCAGGAAGGTGGCCAGCAAGCCACCTCCGGGAGCAGTGCCTGAGGCTTGGTGCTTGGAGAAGGGCCGGGCTGACCCAGCAGAGGCCCAGCTCTCCCTCCTGACACAGCCTGTTTGCTGGTTCCCAGAAGCATGGCGCCCTGCTTCAGCTCCCTCTTAGGATTTCTCAGGGACAAGCCCTTTGGTATTTCCTGAGGTATTAGATCCTCACCTCCCAGTCCTCTATGGAGCTTTGCCACTGAGCAATCTTGTCGATGTTTTCAAGTCTCCGTTTCCGTTCGTTGATGAGCTGGGCCACATTTTTCATGGCATGTAAGGCAGCTTCCACATCCTTGAAATCCCTGGGGCCAAACAGAGGCGGCAGAGGGCTTACTGGCTCAAGAACAGAGGAGGGCTGGGAACATCCTGGAGCCCCCCGTGGAGCCGCTCACTTCCAGGGCTCTGCCTTGGGCCACATCTGCACTTGTCGAGTGCACCCTTCCATCTTCTCCATAAACGAGGCACAGAGCAGAACTTTATATCCTACTCATGCCCTCTTCCTTCATGTCAAGGATAGCTTACGAAGGCAGGGACTGTTATATATTTTAAGCCTGTGCTGTTGCCCCAGTGCCTGCAGCATTGCCCAGCACACTACGAGCCTCAACAAATGGGCTGACCCAAGGCCTGGAGAGCCTCCCCTCTCCCCCAGCACCCTCCTACCTGTGCTGGGGGTGTGTGTACTTGAGCAGCTCTGCCAGTTGCAGAGGGTACTTGCAGATCTTCTGCACAGGTGTCAGCAGGAAGCCATCCAGGGAGATGTCAATCATCTTCTGCAGCAGCCGGCAGGCCTCGAAGAAGTACACATACTTGCTGAGCTTGGCGAGGCGTGAGAGCTCCACGCAGGCATTGGGGTGGTTGTTGCAGTACTCCGAGTAGATCTGGAAGTCTGCTTGCTGCAGGCACAGCTCAGGGTGAGAAGACAGCTCCTGCTCCCCCAGGCCATGGGCAGTGTTGGGAAAGGGGTGGGAGAGAGTGCAGGGGATTCAGGCTCTGTCTACCTGCTTCTTTGGGCACAAGCTATGCAGAATCATGCCCAAGGACATGAAAGACCCCAGAAAACTCAGGTACAGAGTGCCTACTGCCAGTTGGCTTTCTCTCCTGGGCTCTCAGCATGTATTCTGACAGTATGCCAGGTACTGGGGTGAAATCAATGATACTAATACAAAAGGCCAAAAAAGAGAGAGGGAGGAAGATTGAGATGAAATGGGTGCCAGGGCCAATGGCTGTGCCTCCCAGGCTGTCTTTCTTCTCAGCCCAGGGTTTTGTTTCTTCCTTACAAAGTTCTGGCTTCACTCTGAAGACAGCCACCATCTGTCTTCTTTCCTCAACACCATGTGACACAGACATATCCATGTTGCACGTGTGTCCTACGGGAGACTCACTGTGTCTGTTTTTGTGTGTATCTTTCATCTACCTGGAGTCAGAAGGAGACCAGGGCTGGCATTTAGCAGCCTAGGACTTTGTGAACTTAGGTGGGAAAGAAGGGTGGCAGCAGCTGGCTGCCTGACAGGCCACAGTGACGGTCACACTGGGTAATGCTGATAGCATGCCTTGTTAGACCTGCCCTAGTTCCCACTTCCCCGTCACAACTCTGCCTGTTGATGAATGGACCCAGATCCACAGTCGCTCAGATGCCCAGACACACCACCTGCTCCTGAGGTCTCCCTCCTCAGCTCTCCACCTGCCACTAGCAAGAGGGGGCAGGGCCTCCCCACCCGCCACTGCTAGTCGCCAGAAAGGAACACAGGTTGTCCTTGATGGGCTGGGCAAGGCATCTTCTGCTCAACCTCGTGTGACTGCCACAGGAGAGGGTTAGAAATGAGTCCATCTAGCCCAGACCAGTCCAGTGAACCTTGGCTAAATGTCAACCCGCATTTAGAGTGGAAATAAGAATTACTTCAACCCAAATTTCAGTGTGCTTACTGTGTGAGGAACCCCAGAATTTGCTAGGAATGTCCTTAGGGTGCCCAGCCCGCCTCTGCCCCAGGCAGTTCCTTTCAGGGCTGAAGCCTAGGCCTTCCTGCTCCAAGGGGCATTCTCTTCCTTGGGCCCCACCCCAGAAGTGGTGACACTTCTAAAACAGAGTAGAAGGGAGAGGGCAGTTGGGGCCAGGGCTGGTGGGGTAGGGCGAGCCCCCGGCAGAGATGGGCAGAGCGGGGGCTACTTCCGGGGAAGGCTTGGGGCCCTGGGCCAGTGTGCTCACGTGCTCCAGGAAGCAGGCACCCAGCTCGCTCAGGTGCGGCCGCTCCCGGTTGAACTTCTGCTCCAGCGCCTTCACAAAGGCCTTCTGGCACCTGTATATGTCCTCGATGTTCCCGAAGATGGTGCGCAGCTGCTCCTCGCTGAACATGTCTGCCCGCTTGCGGCACTGCCTGAGGTACCCCTAGGGGTGCGGGTGGTCAGGCTCCCCTCTGGGCCCCCTCCCCACCAGCCTGCCCACCTGCCAGCAGCCTCACCTCGCAGATGTCTCGCAGGTGCTTGATGTAGTCTCGCTCCGTGCTGAGGATCTCGTTGATGACATTGGTCCGCATCTGGTCCCTGCTGCCCTGCGCCTCGGTGCCCCCGCCATCCCCAGCCCCTCCGTGCCCAGGCCCCAGCGCCTCATCGTCTGCAGGCTCGTCCTGGTTCACCCGCAGCTGCAGACAACACGGCCAGTCAGAGTCCTCCCAGGGTCAGCGCCCAGCATCCCACACGCTAACGGCAGGGAGCTGACCCTCTGAGGACTCACGGCATCACAGGGGCAGGAAGCTCCCGCATCACCTGAGAAGTGCCCAGAGGGACGGGGAGGGCAGGTCTGAAGGTGGGTACCCAGTCCCCATTTTCTCCCTTACGTTCGGCTCTGCCAGCACAGAGGCTAAAACAGTGCAGGTGCTCATTACAGGGGTTCTGCCAGCACCTGCTCACACTGGGCCTACTGGGGGCTGCAGAGCAAGTGGACAGGTGGTGCGGCCTTGCTGGCTCTGAGACTGTAACTAGGGAAGGCTCAGGGGGCAGAGAGGGCTGTTAACCCAGGAGGTCTGGGGCAAGAGAAGCAATGAACCTCAGGGCCTGGGGCCTCCTCTCCCCACTGCCCTCTGCCTGATCTTTCGGAGGTTGCACCAGGATTCCTTCCCTGGAGAGCAGAGGCTGCCTCAGGCCTGGGTTTGCTCCCTGTGATCTCCTGGGTTAAAGATTGAGCTTGTCCTTGCCTCAGTTCCCTAGGTGTACTGACAGTTCCCAGAGTCCAAGACTGTTGTGAAAGTTAGAACTGAGGATCTGTGCACATGGTCTGCATAGCTTCTGGAGATCCTGGGAGGCCCAGCTGCCTGTGGCAGTGGTATTCTAACATGCAGACCCTCTGCCCTAAGAGGGACCCATCATTTCTGACCCATTCTTCTCTGGCCACTGAGGACTCCTGGAGAGAGGGCAGGGGTAAGGTGCAGTTGGTGGCGCAGGAGGAAGGCTGTGTCTCAATTTCCAGGCTGGGCTTCCTGGGAAGCTCACCCAGCCCTGAGCCTGCAGTCCCACTCATGGGTGAGACATCCACGTCCAGCACTTCAGACCCCAGAGCAGATTCAGGCTTGCGTTTCAGAGCCCACTGCTGGCTCTTAGGTCTAGGAAAAGCCAGGGCCAGTGCCATACCCGCACAAAGTTTGCTGGAAACCAGCCCTCGCCATCAGCGACGCGGCCCCACCACCACTCTCTGTTGGTGGCGTCCATCACTTCGATGACATCTCCAGCTTTGAAGCCCAGTTCCTGGTCATCCATGGTGACGTGGTCCCAGAGCGCTTCGGCACAGACCACACTGCCATCGCTGATGAGCTGTGGAGAGAGCCAGGGAGGGCATGTCAGGGGGTAGAGGTGCTCCTCTACCCTCTGCCCTCTGTCCCCCAACCCTGGAAAGGGAATTCTGGCTTGTTCACAGACGAGTGGACTGATGGAGGCCCCCCCTGAGCGCCTCAGGGGGATGGGGCTGTGCCCAGGGCATACGCCCAGACATGCGCTATGTCTAGACTGGCACTGAACTTAGCACTGGAATCCTGGTGAGCCATCAAATCTGAGTGCAAGCATGCTGCTCCCCCTGCTGCACAGGGCACACATTCCTCCCGTCCCCACTGGGCCAGGTTCAACTACCGGCTCTCAGCTCCCGCTGTGCCTCTGCTGCGCTCTGTGATGCTGGGCCAAGGCACTGCCAGCTGCATCTCTGCTGTACCCCTGGGACCCCATCAGGGGCTCCTACTGTGGCCTTCGAGGGGACCTCAGAGCTGGAGAGAGAGGGGCCTTGCTCCTTCCTAGTGGCTTCTTGTGGACACGCGGTACCCGTAAAGCCACCTGACAAACAGCAACGCCTCTTTCCTTGGGTCTGGCAGTGCCCAGCCATTGCAGTAGCTGGACCTGGTCTGCAGTGTTTTTTGAACGCTTGCAGAACCAGTCTCCTGGCACCCCTGGCACTAGCTGAGCAATACCTCTCCTCAGAATTCTAGATCTCCAGCCCACAGGATTCTCTTACTGATTCCAGCCATTTCCCTTTATTCCCCAGCTCTAAAGAAGAAGGTCCATCTTAAAACTGCCATCTCTGTAACCGAAACCTCAGGGCTGTTCTTGAGCATGTGGTGACTGAGTCAGCTACTTTATACCTGCCGAACAGTTCTCAACATTAATTTCTCTCTGTAAAAATGACTGGTGTGGTTCCTCTTTCCCACGTGATCAGAAATCACATCAGGAGGGATGCTCCCCTCCCATGCAGTCCTTGTGCTCAGAGCTCTGTTTCACACTGGGCTTGAGGCAGGAGGTAGAATCCCCCCGTCCCCACCCAGGGTGAAGCAATTAAGAGTTTATTCCCTGTGGACAGGAACTCCAAAATATCAATAAGCAGGACAAAGAGAGAAGGCTGAGCCCTGCCCATATAAAGATCAGATACCACACATTTCTCATTCTTGACGTTAAGGAGACCTTCCTGACTAGAAAGCTCCTTGGAGGTCAGAAGGAGAGTGATGCTAAGTCTACCCATAGGCCTCTCCAGTGGAATCCATCTTGCCTGAGATGCACAGGCACATGGGAGGGTCCCGAGGTATACCAAATACAGACTCAGAACCAGGCAAATCAAAGTGACTGGCCAAAGGAAACCTGGAACAGTTGCCCCCTAAAAGTGATTCCAGCTACCATGGGGTGTGACTCTGAGTGTGCCCATGTGTCTATCCACACGTACTGTACTCTTCTTCCTACTAGTACATGTTTCACTTATTTCATTACTCTCTTTGTGGGAAATCTTTTCTGCAAAGCTGAAGGGCCAGGGCCTTGTCACCGACTGCTGACCTAGTGGTCAGGATGTGGGTCTCTTAACTGTTGTGATCCAGCTCAGTCTCTGGCAGGGAACTGAAGCCCTGCTTCAAGCCGCTGCAGGCCGAGGCCACCTGAGATCAGGCTGACTCCTGCTTTTATGTCATGTGGGCTCAGTATCTGCTCCGTGAGTGACAAGCGGCTCTGTGGGCTTTGGGCAGGAGGAGGAGCGGACTGGGGTTGCCCAGGAGGTGAGGTCCGTGCTCCTCTACTAGGGCCAAGTGTTGGCTCTCATTGTCACAGACCTGGGCCGGCTCTTTGGCTAAGCGGTCAAGGCCTTGGGGCATCACCAGACAGGCCCTCTGTGCTGTTTCCTCTTCTGAGCTGCTACCCAGCAAGGGGCCTTCTTTGTTCCAAGGGTGGTGTGTATGGTAATCCTTCCCCCAAAACAGGAACTAGCAAGACTGGCTGGTCTCTACCTCACTTCCACTTGCTGTCTCCACAGTGTCCCAAAGGGACAGGGTGGGAGGTGGGAGGGGTGCTTAAGCACTGGCACCCATTCTAGCTGGGCCTTGCCTCCAGTGTAGGGCCTGAGAAAGCATGTTCAGAGACTACCATGAGGTGCTTTATGTTTTGGTGGGTGGGGTTTAAGCCTGTTCCAAACCCCAGTGAAACCACTTTTCAGAATAATCTACAGCTTATATGTACACCCATTCTCATAGTAGCAGCTCTTCATGGGCTCCACATTTCTGTGGTCCACCCAGGGACCCTGGGCGAATCCTGGGGGTCGTAGACCCTCTCAAGACATCACTGTACTCATCCAGCTAAGAAGACCTACTATGGGTTTGTCCTTTCCTGCAAGGAGAAGCCTCCTGGCTGCAGTGAGGCCAGGATGAGACAAGTGGACTTGGCGGGGCCAAACAAGAGGAACTGACCAGCTGCAGCCTGGGAGCAGGCATCAGCCTGGGCGGTTAGCGCAAACAGGCTGCCATCCAGGTCTTGGTGGGTCTGGCCCCAGACCAGGATGAAGCAGAGTGGCTCAAAGGTGGTATGGGTCAGCCAGTGTGGACACAGCTGCAGGTGAACATCCCTGCACAGGGACAGTGACCAAAGACGAGTGAGCCCATCAGGATGGAGGCTATTTGGGAAGATTTGTATGTTTTGAGTGATGAGTTACAGAGACTGGGGAGGATTCACCCCTGGAGCTGCTTAGGTAACCTGAAGTTAGGATCTGGCAGGGAACAAAGCTTCTTGTTTATTAAGCTTTGTAGATTTGATCCTGGAGAAGTGAGTGTTCTGAGACTCCCTGTTCCTGCAAGTCCCCCAGTGCAAATCTGCCAGTTCACTTTCATAGGCTGGCTAATGGAATGCTACACTCTGATCGGAGAACAATCTGCTAGATGGCAGGCGGATGCTGTCCATTCTCAGGGCACACAAGCTGCACACACTGGTCCCCACACAGGGAGGGAGTACTGCAGACACGCCAGGTAATTCCCACCAGAGGAACCAGGTCCGGCGTCTCCCCTTGTCTCCATATTCCCTCAAATGAGCCCTAAGCAAAAGCCCCTCTTGAATGGCCAGTGCTTCCTGCTCTTGCCAGTGTTTGCAGAGAGGTGCAGATCCTTCACAGGTGGTTTTCTGCTCAGCTGGAAGGGCTCCAGCTATGGGGCAAAGAGGCACAGCTTCCTGGAGAGACCAGGATTCCTGACACCTTTATGGACAACCCCATACTCATCCTGATCCATGGTCACTTTCGAGTCCCAGCACCTTGCTGGGAACAGGGGAGCCAGGAGCAACTTCCACAATTTCCCTGTGCCTTGGTCCCCATCAGCTCAGAGTTACGGGAGCTGGATCACCAAGCTCCCCTGTATATCCACACATAGGAGGTGCTTAGATGAGTTACAGCTATGACATTAACCATTTGTGTGATGTCACCAATACAGAATGTAGCTCCAAGGGGTCAGAGATGCAGTCTACCTCCAAGACAGCCCAGCGGCCACCAGAGCCAACAGTGGTGTGCTTCTGGACAGGGGCCCTTCCTGGGACTCTGAAGTGCAGCTGCACGGAAGCCAAAACTCAACCTGGGCAGGCCCAGCAGCGAGGGTTCTGGGCTCAACCTTGGCCTGGTAATGAAGAGCACAAGCTGCCTCTGAGGTGTGAGGTTTTTATGTGGGAGCAGATGGGGGACTGCACCAGTGGAGGGGGAGACAACTTCAAGACTAGGATAAGCCAGGGACAGGGGGCAAGATACCTTTTTGTGCTTCTGAGATTTTGACAGGCCAGGCTCTGCCTCAAAGTGCCCCAGGATAATCACCCATCACCCTCCCCACCCTGCCCCACCTCCTCTCTGCCTCACACGTGTGGGTTGTTGGAGGATTCCACTCCGACAGTCTTGGGAACAGGGCTTGGCTCTCACGGCTCCCTGCGCAAGCATCCTGGGTGTGGGGATGTAAAGAATGCTCCCTTGCAAGAGGCAGGGTGGTGGGCGGCCGTGCCTTTGGTTGGGGGCATGCTGACTGAGAGCACTTAAGACCTAAAATGGTAAAAGCAACTGCAGATAACATGAACAGAGGAAACCACTCATCCTCAGACACCTCAACCCATACAGAAAAGCATGTCCAGATCTGCTCACACAGCGGTCACATGTGCAAGGCTCCCTGACAACCGAATAGCCGCGGCCACAGCTGCATTCGCATCCTCAGTTACACACAGACGCGCCATTTTACACACACACGCGCGCGCGACAGGCGTGGCACATGTGTTACCTCGTCCCTGAGTCACCCACCTGGCCGCACCCCAGGGGATACACACACAGACGGGCCCTAGCACCTGGGACTTGCGGCGGAGGCCTCCCTTCGGCGGCCGGCAGTGCGGGGCTACCCCGGCCGCACCTCGGGCTGTTGGCGACTGCGGGCTGGGGGTGGCAGGAAAGATGCGCACCGGCGCCACTCACCCCGGCGGTCAGCGGAAGGCCAGCAGAAATATCAGCACGACGTTGATGAGCACAAGCAGTGCCAGCACGGCGAAGACCACCACGCGCTGGGCGCCGGGCGGCAGGTTGCAGCGCAGGAGTGCGCGCAGGACGCTCCCGGGCGGCGCGGGGCGGCGCCGGGACTGCGGGGCCCTGGCCATGGCGCCCGGCCTCTCGGCCCCGCGCGCCCCGAGATCCCGCCGCGGTAGGGCGGCTGTGGGGCTGCCGGGGCGCCCGGAGTCGGGCGGAGCCGCCGCACTCGCCGGGCCCGGCTTCTCGCTAGCCGCGCGCGCGAGGTCCCCCGTCCCAGCCCAGCTGCCCGGCCACCGACGTGGGCGGGGCAGGGGGCGGGGCCGGCCACCCGGCGTGCTCCCAGCTCCGCCCGGAGCGCCCCCTCGCTAGTGGCCTCAGTGGTCCCGGGTCCTAGCCGGCCGGGCGCACGGAAGACCAGGGTGGCGCTCGGGGTGCCGGAGGCCAGGGGTTTTGAGTCCTACCACCAAGGACTCTCCTTGACCCTGACTTCACAGACTAGTGAGTGCGGCTCTGAAAAGTCAGACAATTTGCTTTCAGAAGCTCGCCCAGGCATTTGAATTCTGGATAGACAGCGATCCCTGCAGAGGTGCTCCAGGAAGGCCCTGACTCAGGACATCTGCTTACCGACCTTGCCTATCAGCGCAGCATTTTGTTCCTATGAGAAAGCATCTGGCTTCTTCAGCTGCCGACCCTCCTCCCCAGTTTCACTGAGGTATAACTGACAAAGATTGTGTATATTTAAGGCGAACAACTGGATATTAGACATACACTATAAAATTACCCCCACAACCAAATTAACTACCATTTCCATCACTTCAAAGAGGTACCATTTTGTATGTGTGGTGAGAACACTTAAGAGCCAATTACTGAACAAATTTTAAGTACAATATTGTTAATTATACTCATCATGCTGTACATTAGATCCCAGAACTTATTCATCTTGTATAATTAAAACTTTGTACTCTGACCAACGTCTTCCCATTTCTTCCCCTGCCCCTCAGCCCTTAACAACCACTCTACTCTGATTGTATGAGTTTGACTTTTAGATTACACAGATAAGTGAAATTATGCAGTATTTGTCTTTCCGTGTTGCTTAGCATAGGGGTCATTCACATTGTTGCAAAGGGCAAGATTTCCTTCTTTTTTAAGGCTGAATAATATATATACCACATTTTTCTTCATCCATTCATTTGGATATTAAGTATAATACCTAATACTTAGGTATTAGATTTCTATGTCTTGACTATTGTGAATAATGCCGCAATGAACATGGGAGTGCAAATATCTCTTGAGAGATCCTGGTTTCATTTCCTTTGGATATACATTCAGAAATGGGATTGTTGGATCATATAATAGTTCTATTTTAAATTTTTTGAGGAATCTCCATACTGTTTTCCAAAGTACCTGTACCAATTTACATTCCCATCATCGGTGTGTAAGGGTTTTCTATTCTCCACCGTCACCATCTTTTGTCTTTTTAATAACAGCCATTCTAATGTGTGAGGTGATATCTCATTATGGTTTTCATTTGCCTTTCCAATGTTGAGTGACAGTGAGTATTTTCTTTCAAGAAATGTCTATTCAGGTCCCTTTGCCCATTTTTAAATTGGGTTATTTGTTTTTGTTTGTTTTGCTACTAAGTTGTGAGTCCCTTAAGAGATTTTATCTATTAACCCTTTATCAGATACATGGTTTACAAATATATTCTCCTACTCCATAGGCTGCCTTTTCAGTCTGTTGAGGGTTTCATTTTACTATGCAAAAGCTTTCTAGTTTGATGCAATCCAATCCCACCTATTTTTGCTTTTGCTGCCTATGTTTTTTAAATGTGTCATATCCAAAAATCATCGCCCAGACCAATGCCAAGATTTCCCTTTGTTTTCTTCTAGGAGGTTAATGGTCTCAGGTCTTACATTTAAGTCTGTAATCCATTTTGAGTTGACTTTTGAGGGAACAATTTTATTCAGCAGCTTAAAAAAAAAAAAACCCCTATGTCCAGTACCTAGGGATTTCTATTGCCTACCAGTCAGAGCCTGCAGTCTTAACCTTGTAGGGCTCGGAGCTCACATGCAAGCCTCTTGTTCCATCCATGTGAGGAGCTCTGTCACAGTCACTGTGCCCCTCCCATGGGTCAGAAGGCTGCAGCTGAGGAGGCCAAGGAAACTAAAGAGCATCTCAGATGTGGGCAGAGGTTTCCAGGCGCCATGCTCAGCACTGTGGCTCCTGGAGTAGGAGGAACCCATGGTGGGATTATGTGCAGTGGCAGTGTTCCCTTGTGGGTGACGGTGTGTTCAGATTCCATGTGTGTGCCAGCTCTATATGCATGTGAGAGGTGAGGTTACCTGAAGACGCTACCATCCTGCTGAATAGTGCAGGTGAAATACCTGTAGGTGTGGCAGAGGAGGGTTGGGATATGTCCAGATGGGCTGTCTGCTCCCTGCAGATCTGATGGTTTAGCCTGGCTCTACCTATCTGTCTAGTAGGGGGAAACAGTCTTCTGCTCCTGCCCAGTTCTTCAAAAAACTTGTTCAAGATTTTCTCTCTTAACCTCTTACAAGGATTGTAGGGGCTCTCTGAGCCCCAAATCCCATACCTCTGGTGGGGTATGGCTCAGACCTCTGACCTGGGTCATTTTACCCCTGTGGTTCTAGAGCCATCAGACACCCAGGAAAGAGGGCACAGAGGGCTGTGTGTCTTCTGGCCACAGGTCAGGGCAGCGCTGAGTGCTGTGGGTCTACAGGACCTACCTGGCCTCAGGGAGCATGCTTTAGGACTCCAGTCATGGCCCAGTCCTGGGATGAGGTTTCTGTCTCCTCTCCAGCTGAGCAGCCCAGCAGAGTTTCAGTGGGAGAAGAACCTTGGAACGTGGGCCAGGACAGAGGACTGAGCGGTGGCCTCTGTCGAACCTTCAGGCTTCAGACCCCGGTGTCTGGGTACATGGCAGGAAAGACAGTAGCAACAAGCTTTCTGTATTTCATGACCAAAAGCAAAGCCAAAAAAAAGCTTGACAGCAAAGGCGTAGGCCGCTGAGGGGTTCAGGCTGGAAGGATCCAAACCAGGGAGAGGAAGGTAGGTGGAGGAGGCAGCAGGGCCTGGCCCATCAGGCTGGTGGCGTGGGTTGGTGTGCAGGTCTGTGAGCGGGCAGGACTGCTGTGGAGATGGGGACAAGGCTGTGGGAGTTGAGGGAAGAAGAAGGCTGCCCTGGGCTGCTGGCCATGGACACTTGCAGGCCTGGAGCACTGACCAGCACTGGGCTTCTCCCTGGGGCTGAGTAGTGGGTGCAAGAACCATGTCAGGTCTGGGGACAGATATCCAGGATCACAGGCACTGGGGAAGACAGAAACTCCTGGAGAGAGGGGCTCACACCCCCTCCATGGAGGGGTGGTCGCAAGTCAGCCTTGAGTCCTGTGGTGTTCTCTAAATGCTCCACAAATAAGTGCTAGGAGCAACAGGAAGGCCACACTACCTTCTCCCCTTGGTAACTCTGTGGCCCTGTGGGCCAGGCCAGTCCTGCTTCCTACCTGCTGTGCTGCTTGTGTGTGTGAGTCAGTCACTCAGTTGTGCCTGACTCTTTTCAACGTCATGGACAGAGCCCACCAGGCTCCTCTGTCCATGGGATTTTCCAGGTACAAATATTGGAGTGGGTTGCGAGTTCCTTCTCCAGGGAATCTTCCCAATCCAGGGATCAAACCTAGGTCTCCCACATTGCAGGCAGATTCTTTACTGTCTGAGTCATCTCAGAGAAGCTGTGCTGGCTTACTTATTGGCAAAACTCCTTAAAAACGTTTTAAGCCCCAGGTTGGAGTACAAGCTTTATGTCTGTCTGACCTCTAGTCTGGGTGTCATCTTCTCTCGGCAGGATAATCTACGAGCTGCCCCCAGGCTACCTTGCCCTCCTGGAGCAGTACCATCAGAGCAGGTTGATAGACGAGTGCTTAGAGGGGAGCCAGACACACGAAGACCCTTAGTTCCATGCAGGAAGTGGGCAGAGCTGGGGACAAGCCCCACTCCCCACGTGTGCCGTCCTGCAGTGCAGCTTGGCCTGGCCCAGAAGGGAGACACTTGTCTGCAGGTTAATGAGTGGCCACCAGGAGATCCCAGGCCTCCTGGCTGAGAGGTGTGCCTACCATCCTCTGGTTCTATCTCACAACTTGGTGTGGGGGCTAAAATGAAAAGGGAACCATGCCTTCCAAAGACATTGCCTACTTTCAGCCTTCAACTCTTCAGAAAAAAAAAAAAAAAATCCCTGGGGTAAGAATGTTCTCAAGCCTGACCTCAGGGATGTTGCTGGCTCAGCAGGGCATGGCTGAAGCCATAGAGGCAGGGAGAGAATGGAAGGAGGGTAGAAATTGAGCAGACAAGCAGGTCCAGGCCTGGGCCTGGTCACAAGCATCTGGAGGGGACAGTGATGAGAGGGGACACTTCTGGGCCCTGACACTAACTCATCCTGCAGGAAGTGGACCATCACGAGCTGTGAGGCACAAGTTAGGTGCGGGAAATACAGGGAAAAGACACCGCTGTGCCCCCTTCTCCTTCCATTAGGGCACATGCAGTAAAAGCCAGAGACCTGTACAGATGGGCACTGTCTGCCCCCACCCCTGCTGTCAGCTCCCTGGAAGCAGGACTGCATCCTGAGCACAGCTGTGTCCCAAGGCTGGGACACTGCCTGACACACACACTCAGTAAATGTGTGTCTCATGCATACAACATGAGGTGTACACTCCACATCCAGACTGTCACGTGGCCACACACACGCGCTCCTCACACTCAGAACACAAAAGGGCTTCACTGTGCCCCTGTGATGTGCCTGCTCTTCAGCCCAGGTGGTTTCCGTTTCCTTCTGCTTAGGAAACAGGAGTGATCACTCCTTCTTAGGTCACTGGGAATAAGAAAGTGTCCCAATTTAGAGCATGATTCTCATATGTTCTTAGAAAATCCAAGTGATGTTATTTAGTATGGACTTTTCTCTGACACCTGTGGCTTCTGTTATTTCCAAGCCTGAAACCCACGCTGAGCCCCAGCCCTTCTTGCCACACATGTGAGAGCCATGAGCATGAGAGGGGCCGGGGACACAGGGGGACGCGCTGCCCTCACAAGGCTGGGTGAACCAGCCTCTCACCAGAGACTCAACTCTTACGTCCCTTTGGAGTTCCTGATACGGTGAATCTTGTGAATGCTGCCAACAAATCATAACAAATACTGCCTTTCCTGAGTATCCAGTATACCTGGGCACAGTGACTCTGACATGCCAGTGGGCACAGGTGCAACATCTACCGCACATCGAGGAAACAGAGGCTGAGCCGGAATAACCTGCAGCAGCTCCTCCACTAGCCAGTGTCAGGAAGGGGGTCAGACCCACGCCTTGCTCTGCGCTGTGCTGCCCGCTTCAGGACTTTGTGCATCGGGGTCTGGGAGTGCCGGTGGGTCTCATGGGGAAAGCAGCCCAGTCTGCCCCGAGCCAGCTCACTGCGTCACTGGAGGGGCTCTGCAGCCAGCCCTGGCCCTCCTCTGCCGTGTGCTTTGCCTTCCCTCTCCATCCTGGGGGCTCTCACAGGGTCCAGGGAAGACCAGAACGTTGGAAGCACTGAGGGTTCTAAACATAAGTACAACATCACCCTGTCCACTCAGTAACCTCAAACACCAGGCAGGACCTTTGAACCTAACAGGAAACAAATTCTCTAGGCAGTCAAAATAGGTCCTATACAATTCATAGTCCCAATTGCCTTCATTTCCATCAAAATGTGGCCCCTTCCTGCCCCACATCAGAGATTATTTGTTCTTCTAGAGCACTCCTGGCTCTTAGCTTTCCTCATCCAAAGCATTTGAGAGTGGACAATTCGTCAAGGGTTGAAAAGGCATGTCCCCAACCAGCAGCATGATGTGACCTGCCAGATTCCACCACCAGGTAGGAGACAGCTATAAAAAGCAGACATGAGAGCTCTAACAAGGCTGCACTGATGGCCAATCAGATAACCCCACACCTTTTGAGAGTCCTGGAAAGCTTTATGTTACTTCTCCTTCCTCATTTTTATCCTCATCATTGGAGACCAAGAACCTACTGAATGCCACGTTACTTAACGTTTGTTATTTCAGTCTGTCCTCCGGCAACCACATGGTCACCCTATTTTACAGTTCAGTAAACCAGTGCTCACAGGGCTACCTGCTCAGAGCTGTGTGTCTGGTCACTGCAGGGAGGAGTTCTGATCCAGGGGTGGGAGGCTCTCCCCCGCCGTACACGGCCTCCCACCAGGGTTGGGCCCCAAGACTGGGAAGGGCAGCTGAGTCATCAAGGAAAAGCAAACTATTTTCTGTGAATTATGCTTGACGACATCATTTTGGAGCCCCTGCTCTCAAAACAGCTTATTAGAAGCACTTAAAGAAAGGCTTCAAATATTGGGAAAATCAACTTATTTGGATGCTTAATCCTTATGAATAATGGATTTTGAAGAAATCATTACTTCATGGCTATTTTAAATAATTTAAGGGGCTAACCCCTGTTCTCCTTCCTCCCAAGCAGATCTTCCATTGAGGATGATATTACAGGGGTTATATCATAGGTGCTGGGTACAACACCTACTATTCTGGATTCCCTGGAGGCCCCATGAAGGCAGAGAGGAAGGACCTCGGATTTGACACCACATTCCCAGGTGAGAGCCAGAGACTGAAATTGTGCCCAGTGCACACCGTGCCACTGTCGTCTGCTTGGAACATCGTCTGTAGCTGTCCAGGCCTGCATGAATCTGCTGAAGTTGCTCTCCTGGCCGGGCCATGCGTCCCAGCCCTGTCCACCCACGCAGCCCCGACTGTACCTCGTTGATGGCCAACTGCTCGCCGCCCCCTCCAGTGTGGCTGTAGTGGTGGCTGGAGCTGTGCACATCCTCATACAGGTCCTCCTCACTGCCCGCCTCATCTCCACGGAGGGCCGTGTCCAGAGCTCCATCAGGGAGGGCTGGAAGGAGAGAGAGAAGCTGCCAAAGAGGACTGAGGGAGGGGACACACCGAGAAGGAGACAAGTCTTTCAGGGATAAACAGAGTCCTTCTTTGAGAGGAGAGAGGGGCTCAGGGAACCAGATTCTCAAACCATTCTTGCTGCAAAAACATAATCTGGTTGAAAGAGTGCACTGGTTGACTTCATACCATCACTATACATCACCTACCATTCAGTCCCCACCAGTTCCATAAACAAGGACACACAATTATGTCCAGTGGCAAGACACCCAAGACCCCTCCAGTTGAATTAGATTCAAAATCACTTACCAATGTATCAGATATAGATGGTATACCTTACCATACTTTATACATGGTATAAAGCCCTTAAAAATGATACTATTAAATATATGTATCTCCAAAGAAATATACAGTATATAGATGCAAATATTGTTTGAAAATTTATAAATACATTTTTATCATCCTGATATTTATCATCCTGTTTAAGAAAATACAGACTGAATTCAAACTCCTGCATATCCCACTTCAGTCCCACTCCTCACTCTCTCCTTTAGAGTTATCCAGTATTTCAAGCTTTTTATAAATTATACCCAGGCTGTCTTTGTTTTAGCATGTATTTCTGTTGAGTTTTGCATGGTTTGACCTCATATAAAAGGAACCATCCAGTAGCTTTTCTTCTCTTATTGGCTTTTTTACCCAACAGCTCATGTAGCTGGTTTTGATTCAGTCTCCCTGATGTACAGTCTTGCATTTTGTGAGTATCTTCAGTTCTGCAGGCAGGCTGCACTGCTGCAGAACAGCCAGTGTTTCCCAGTCTGTAGCTGATACAAAGGATAGTGATGCAGACCCACATGCCTCCAGGGCACACATCCCAGACTTTCTCCCAGTGTTTCCCAACTCTTTTTCAAGGGACTGTCTCCATCCAAAAAGCCTCTTACACACTGTTTTCCTATTCACCCTAATCAAAACTTAATACCACAAATATACTGTATATTTTAAAGTTCTGTGGCTCTGTGGAGGATCACAAACTATTGTAATAGCTAAGATTTTCACCCCCCACCTTGGATGAAATCATTACCTGTGGTGTGAATTCAGGCTCCTGGGTATAGACAGCTAGGGGTGACATCCCTAGGTTCTGGCTATACCACACTCTTCCCTAAACTATCCTACCAATTTAGACTTCAGACAGTGTGAATGAATGTTCTCACCACTCTACATCCTCCCAACTCTTGGGATGGGCATTGTCAGACATTTTCATTTTTGACAGGCTGATGAGTATGAGATGAGATCTTAATTTTTATTTAAAATTTTTTAAATTTAAAATTCTTTAAATTTAAGAATTTTAAGATCTTAAATTTTAATTTAAAATTCTCTGCTTACTCATGAGTTGAACATCTATGTTTATGGATTATTTGTATTTCTTTTAATGTGAAGTGTCTGTTGAGTTGTTTTATCTTTAATATAATCATTAATGTAAAAAATATATTTCTATGTGAGTCTAGTTTTATATACATATACTTTCCTCCCTCTATTCTGGATTCTAAATCTTTGTCACCCATCTGTGCTACAAGTATCATCTCCCTGTTTGTATTGTGTTGTCTCTTCAAGGTATTTTTGATGAACTGAAGTTCTTTCTTTCTTTATTTTTTAGCCATGCCATATGACTTGTGGGATCTTAGTTCCCCAATCAGGGATCCAACCTAGGCCCTCTGCAGTGAAAGTTCAGAGTCCTCACCACTGGACTTCCGGGGAATTCCCAAGGAGTTCTCAGTTTTAATATAGACAAATTTACCAACATTATCGGAGAAGGCAATGGCACCCCACTCCAGTGTTCTTGCCTGGAAAATCCCAGGGATGGAGGAGCCTGGTAGGCTGCCGTCTACGGGGTCGCATAGAGTCAGACACAACTGAAGCGACTTAGCAGCAGCAGCAACCAACATTATCATGTATAGTTTATATTTTTTCAGAATTTTTTTATCCCTAGTATATGGAAACACAACTGCTTATCTGTCTCCGGCGGCTCTGGGTCTTCGTTGCCGTGTGAGGGCTTCCCCGCAGTTGCGGTGCGCATGCTCCTCACTGCAGTGGCTTCTCTCGTTGCAGAGCACAGGTTCTAGGGCACACAAGCTTCAGTAGCTCCATAACATGGGCTCAGCACTTATGGCGCTCAGGCTCCAGAGCACATGGCCCATGGGCTTAGTTGTCTCACGGCATGTGGAATCTTCCTGGACCAGGGATCGAACTTGTGTGACCTGCATTGGTAGGCGGGTTCTTATCTACTGGACCAACAGGGAAATCCTGGTTTATTTTTTTGTGTGTTTAGGAACTTCTTTTCTACCTCGTTTATAAAGATATTCTCCTTTCATGTTTTAGATTTTTCCTTAGACATTTAGGCTTCCCAGGTGGCTCAGATGGTAAAGTGCCTGCGTGCAATGCAGGAGACCTGGGTTCAATCCCTGGGTTGGGAAGATCCCCTGGAGAAAGAAATGACAACCTACTCCAGGACTCTTGCCTGGAAAATTCCATGGATGGAGGAGCCTGGTAGGCACCAGTCCATGGGGTTGCAAAGAGCCAGACACGACTGAGTGACTTCACTTTCACTTAGACATTTAACACTTGGAAATGATTTTTGTGTTATCGTGTGTGTCTGGAATCTGTAATACTGTGATTTATAATAAGAAATAGATGCTTGATGTTCAACCTGTTCCTGGCACAGAGCTCCTACAACCCTGGGAATGTCCTATATGTGACAAAGGTATCTTCTGTTGTTAATGATGGGGTCCTGAACTGACCTGAGCAAACCCGGGTCTGTGCCTGAAGACCAAACAGTCTGAGCCCATCTTGGGAGCAGGAGCTTTTTACTGACATACACAGTCAGGAATCCCAAGGAACTGTCATAACTTGTATTTCATTTACATTTGAAAACTGTTTTATTATGGAAACTTTCAAATGTGTACAAAGGGAGACATGATAGTATAAGGAACCTTGTACACCCATCACCCAGCTTTGATAATTCTCAACATGTGGGCACTTTTGTTTCATCATCTGCATAGCTTCCTCACTAGATCCAAGATAAGACATAGTTTCATCTGTAAACACTATAATATATATTTCTAAATAAGATGAGGACTATTTTTTTAAACTACAATATATATCTTAGACTATAGTCCATCCAAGGTTGTCTGTCATACCTTCTCTACAACATGAAAAAAATCTTATTTTGAAATAAATGTAAAGTATAGGGTGTTGAGAGACTCTAGTGCAGAGTGATCCTGTCTCCTCTTCACCCAGTTTCCCCCAATGATTATATTTCATATGACTCCAGGAAACTGCCCTTGGTATATGGCCTGTAAATTGTTCTATGCCATTTTATAGCTGTGTAGATTTGTGTAACAACCACAGAAACCATTATAGAAGCTTGGGAGGTTGACGTTTTTTGCTCAGGCAAATGTCCTCGGGATTCATCCAAGTGGTTGCTTCTATTTTTACTTCATTCCTTTTTATCGCTTACTAGTACTCCATGCAATAGATGTAAAATTTGTTTAAACATTCACCCATTGAAAGACATCCAGGTAGTTTTCAATTTTTAGGTTCAGTTCAGTTGCTCAGACTCTTTGCGACCCCATGGACTGCAGCACTCCGGGCCTCCCTGTCCATCACCAATTCCCGAAGTTTACTCAAACTCATGTCCATTGAGTCGGTGATGCATTCCAACTATCTCATCCTCTGTTGTCCCCTTCTCCTCCCACCTTCAATCTTTCCCAGCATCAGGGTCTTTCAAATGAGTCAGTTCTTTGCATCAGGTGGCCAAAGTATTGGAGCTTCATCTTCAGCATCATTCCCACCAATGAACACCCAGGACCTGATCTCTTGTAGGGTGGACTGGTTGGATCTCCTTGCAGTCCAAGGGACTCTCAAGAGTCTTCTCCAACACCACAGTTCAAAAGCATTAATTCTTCGACACTCAGCTTTCTGTAGAGTCCAACTTTCACATCAATACATTTCAATTTTAGGCTCTTACAAATAAAGCTACTGGGAACTCTCATGTACAGGTTTTGGGGTGGACCTAAGTTTTCCTTTTCCTGAGATAAATGTGATTGCCCAGGAGTACAATTGCTGAGTCATATTAATGTAGGAAATAGATGAGCTCCAGGTTAGATGTTACAACTGGTCTCCTGTTCACATTTCATGAGGGATAAAAGTGGTCAAGCTGGATACTAACTAACTGTTAGCATTTCTTGAGATAAGAGATAGGTGAGCTCCAATTAAAGCATTTACAATCAGCTTCCTATTTGCCCTTCGAAATGGAAGTAACAACAGAAACAGGGTAAATAGCCAGTGTTGGTCTCTTGTAAACACTTTAGTGTAATAGTCATGGTAAGGACAAAGAGGGGAAAAACTCAATTTGAGTAAAGGATTAAGGGATCTCCACATCCCCTTCTCTTGGGACAAGGGAGAGACTACATGTGCACAGAAAGATACAGTCCATGGAATTCTCCAGGCTAGGATACGGGAGTGGGTAGCCTTTCTCTTCTGCAGGGTATCTCCCCAACCCAGGGATTGAACCCAGGTCTCCCACATTGCAGGTGGATTCTTTACCAACTGAGCTATCCGATTATGTGGGTCAAAAGTTAAGAGATAATGCCAGGCCATAATGAACCGTGTTCCTCCCAGAAGCCTTCAAGACCTATCTTGTCTGAGGGGTCTGTGCATACCCCAGAGGAGGGTCCTAGGGTAGGTCAGGTGTAGAAAAAGAATCCAGATAATTGGCCTGAAGGAAGACAACAACTTGGAAGAACTGCCCTATATAAATATCTTAACCACCTCTTACTGCTCTCCTCATAAGTGGAGATGTCCACACCCTTGCTCTGGGTGTGCATCTCTACATTGCTTCAGTCTTAACTAAAAAGGCAGAAGCTTCTGTGCTCTCCCACTTGTGCTATGTCTCTAATAATAAACTTTGTACCTGCATTTACAGCTTCTGCCTCTGTAATAAATGCATTTTTCACTGGGGGCAAAGATCCAGGGGAAAATACCTTCTACCTTCTAACCTTGTTGGTCTGATGGCTAGGATTCCAGGTTCTCATCCAGGCTACCCAGGTTCAACTCCTGGGCGGGGAATTAAGATCTTGTTGCACACCACCACTTGCTGCTGCATTGCTGAGATCAAGAGAACAGGTGATTTTTTTTTTTTAACTGTTGAACTATTTTCCAGAGTGATTGTACCATTTTACGTTCCCACTACAATGGATGAAAGATCCAGTTTCTCAGCATCCTTACCAGCATTTGGTATTTTATACTGTATTTTATCTGTATTATATCTCTATTTTATACTATTTTATACTGTAGACATCCAGATATGTGTATAATAATATTGATTGTTGGTGTTCCGTCACTAAGTTATGTCATACTCTCCGACCACATGGACTGTAGCAGTCCAGGCTCCTCTGTCCTCCACTATCTCCTGGAGTTTGCTCACATTCATATCCATTGAGTTGGTGGTGCTATCTATCCATCTAACAATATTGCATCTTGGTCTTTATTTGCATTCCCAAAAGGCAGGTGGTGCTGAACATCTTTTCACGTGCTTATTTTCCATTTGCATATCTTTTCCAGTGAAGTATTTCTTCATGTTTCTGCACATTTTCTATTTTATTGTTTATTGTTTTATGTTGAGATTTGAAAGTTCTGTATATATTCTAGGTATGAGTCCTTTTCAGACATATGGTTTGCAAGTATTTTCTCTCACTCAGTCTGTAGCTTATCTTTTTACCCTCTTAACAAGGATTTTTACAGAGCAAAGTTTTAAATTTTGATGAAATTCAATTTATCAATTTTTCCTTTTATGGGTGATGCACTTGGAATTACATCTAAGAACTTCAAAGTTCTAAAAGATTTTCACTTATGTTTTCTTCTAAAACCTTTATAGTTTTACCTTTTACCCTTGAATCTATGATTCATTTTACTTTTTTTTTTATAAAATGTGAGATTTAGGTGAAATTTCATTTTTATTGCCTATGGACTTCCAACTGTTCCAGCACTATTTCTGGAAAAAAAAAAAAAAAACAACTTTCATCTCTGAATTGCTTCTGCACTTTTGTCAAAGTTCTGTTAGCCANTTTTTTTTTTATAAAATGTGAGATTTAGGTGAAATTTCATTTTTATTGCCTATGGATGTCCAACTGTTCCAGCACTATTTCTGGAAAAAAAAAAAACAACTTTCCTCTCTGAATTGCTTCTGCACTTTTGTCAAAGTTCTGTTAGCCAAGAGGGGATATTACTATCAATTTAAAAAAAATAAAAAGAATTATAATACTATCAACTGACAAATTAGATAAACTAGACTGAACTGAACTGAACTGACTGAGGTTATATGAGTAAATTCTTAGAAAAACACATTACTAAAATTGACTCAAGAAGAAATAGAAAATCTGAATAGATCTATAATTAGCAGGGAAATTGAATCACAAACTTCCCAACAAAGAAAAGCTCAAGATTTGACAGCTACACTAGTGAATTCTACCAAACATTTAAACAACAGTTAGTATTAATCTTTCTCAAACTCTTCTGAAAAAGGATTATATATTAAAAGAATTACATATCTTGACCAATTGGGATTTATTTCTGGAAATTCAAGAATGGTTTAATATATTAAAATAATTCAATATAATATAAGACAGTAATAGAATGAAGGGGAAAAAAAAAACCCACATGGTCATCTCAATTGAGGAGAGAGCACTGACTAAGTTCAACACTATTCATGATCCTATTCAAAGCAGGATGGAAAGAGAAGGTCCCCAACATGATAAAGACCACATGTGAAAAATCCATAGCTAACATCTTGCTTAACAGTGAGAAACTGAAGGCTTTTCCTTAAGATAAGGAGCAAGACAAGGCTGCCTGCTTTCACTACTTATATTCAACACAGTGTTGGAAGTCATGCCCAACTAGGCAAGAAAAAGAAATAAAAATCATCCAAATTGGAAATGATAAAGTAAAATTATTTATGTTCATAGATGATACAATCTTAAATATAGAAAAGTCTAAAGATCCACATCAGATTTTAGAGCTAATATATAAATTCAACAAAGTTGCAGGATATAAATCAACACACAAAAATCATTTATTTTTATATACTTGCAGTGAACAATTTGAAAAGAAAAAAATTTTTCAAATTCCACTACAGTAGCATTGAAAATAATAAAATACTTAGGAATAATTTTAACCAAGAAGGTAAAAGATTTGTACAATGAATGAAAACCATGAAAAGAAAACCTAAATAAATGGAAAGACATTCCATATTTATGGATTAAGAGATTTAATACTGATGAGATGACAGTACTACTCAAAGCAATCTACAGATTCAATGCAATCTCTATAAAATCCTAATGGCATTTTCTCATTCCAAAATTCATATGGAATCTCAAGGGACCCTGAATAACCAAAAATATCTTGAAAAAATTAAGCTGGAGGGCTCACGATACTTGATTTCAAAACTTACTACAAAGACACAGTGATCAAACAGTATGGTAGTGGCATAAGGACAGACATGTATTCTATTGGTCTAACAGAACAGAATAGAGATCTCAGAAATAAACCATCACCTAAACAGTCAGTTGATTTTCAACAAAGGTGCCAAGATAAGTCAGTGAGGAGAAAGACAATCTTTTCAATAAATTGTTTTGGGAAACTGGATACACATATGGAAAATAATGAAGTTAGATCTTTATCCAACACCATATACAAAAATTAACTCAAAATGAATCAAAGACCTAAACATAAGAGCTAAAACTGTAAGACTCTGAAGAAAACAGAGGAAAGGTTTTATGACATTGGATGTGGAAATTATTTTTTGTATATGACACCAAAAGCACAGGGAACAACAACAAAAAATAGATAAACTGGATAATGTCAAAAACTTGAACTTCTGTATAATATAGAATACTTTTAAGAAAGTGAAAAGGCGGCCTATTGAATGGGAGAAAATATTTGCAAATCATCCATCTCATAAGGGAATAATATCCATAAATACCTAGAAGGACTCCTACAAATCAAGAACCACAACAGAAACAACAAACTGCTTTAAAAATGGGCGTTAAAAATGGCCTGATCTTGTCTGATCTTGGAAAAATGGGCAAATATCTTGGGTAGACATTTCTTCAAAAAAGATACAGGGCAGTTGCTGTAGAAATGAGTTCAGCAGGTCCTCAAAAAATTAAAACATAGAATTACCATATGATCTAGCAATCCCACCCCTAGGTATGTACCCAAAAGAATGAAAATCAGGGACTCAGATTCTAGTATACCAACGTTCATAGCAGGATTATTCATAATAGTCAAAAGGTGGAAACAACCCAAATGTCCATCAACAAATAAATGGATAAACAAAATGTGGTATTTACATATAATGAAATATTCAGCCATAAAAAGGAATGATGTTCTGATAATACTGCAACATGGACGAACCTGGAAAATATTCTGCTAAGTGAAATCAGCCAGACACAAAAGGACACATATAGGATCCCGTTTATATAAGGTACCCAAAGAAAGGCAATGCCAAAGAATGCTCAAACTACTGCACAAATGCACTCATCTCACATGCTAGTAAAGTAATGCTCAAAATTCTCCAAGCCAGGCGTCAGCAATACGTGAACCGTGAACTTCCTGATGTTCAAGCTGGTTTTAGAAAAGACAGAGGAACCAGAGATCAAATTGCCAACATCCACTGGATCATGGAAAAAGCAAGAGAGTTCCAGAAAAACATCTATTTCTGCTTTATTGACTATGGCGGAGTCTTTGACTGTGTGGATCATAATAAACTGTGAAAAATTCTGAAAGACATGGGAATACCAGACCTGCCTCTTGAGAAACCTATATGCAGATCAGGAAGCAACAGTTAGAACTGGACATGGAACAACAGACTGGTTCCAAATAGGAAAAGGAGTATGTCAAGGCTGTATATTGTCACCCTGCTTATTTAACTTCTATGCAGAGTACATCACAAGAAACGCTGGGCTGGAAGAAGCACAAGCTGGAATCAAGATTGCCGGGAGAAATATCAATAACCTCAGATATGCAGATGACACCACCCTTATGGCAGAAAGTGAAGAGGAACTAAA
>SJYV01045188.1:25325-52036 GCA_006410875.1 Neotragus pygmaeus
AATCAAGATTGCCGGGAGAAATATCAGTAACCTCAGATATGCAGATGATACCACCTTTATGGCAGAAAGTGAAGAGGAACTAAAAAGCCTCTTGATGAAAGTGAAAGTGGAGAGTGAAAAAGTTGGCTTAAAGCTCAACATTCAGAAAACAAAGATCATGGCATCTGGTCCCATCACTTCATGGGAAATAGAGGGGGAAACAGTGGAAACAGTGTCAAAATTTACTTTTCTGGGCTCCAAAATCACTGCAGATGGTGACTGCAGCCATGAAATTAAAAGACGCTTACTACTTGGTGTCGGGGTCCTTTAATGGACCAAAGCCGGAGGCAGCGAGAGAGAGAGAGAGAGAGAGAGAGAGAGAGAGAGAGAGAGAGAGAGAGAGAAAGAAAGAAAGAAATACAGAAAGAAAGACATTGGGACCCAAGCTCTGATGGAGCAAAGGTATTTTATTAGCAGAAATGCAGGCTTATATATCTTTAGTAAGATGATTACTCAACTATTACACAGGATGAAAATTTATCAATAGCCACAATATGGATAGTCTAATACATACAAGGTTGCTGATGCTGAAAAGAGTCACTGAAGGGAGTTACTGAAAGGAATCCAAGCAGATATCGTTTCTCATGATCTCAGTCCTGAGAGCTGCATGCAGCTCTACTTGTTCTCGGAATAGGAACTGATAAAGAACAGAGAATTTATGAGAAACAGCATGTAGGAATCCTCCTATTAAACACTCCCTGACAAGGAAAGTTATGACCCACCTAGATAGCATATTGAAAAGTAGAGACATTACTTTGCCAATAAAGGTCCGTCTAGTCAAGGCTATGATTTTTCCTGTGGTCATGTATGGATGTGAGAGGTGGACTGTGAAGAAGGCTGAGCGCCAAAGAATTGATGCTTTTGAACTGTGATGTTGGAAAGACTCTTGAGAGTCCCTTGGACTGCAAGGAGATCCAACCAGTCCATCCTAAAGGAGATCAGTCCTGGGTGTTCTTTGGAAGGACTGATGCTGAAGCTGAAACTCCAGTACTTTGGCCACCTCATGCAAAGAGTTGACTCATTGGAAAAGACCCTGATGCTGGGAGGGATTGGGGGCAGGAGAAGAAGGGGATGACAGGGGATGAGATGGCTGGATGGCATCACCAACTCAATGGAGGTGAGTTTGAGTGAATTCCGGGAGTTGGTGATGGACAGGGAGGCCTGGCGTGCTGCGATTCATGGGGTCACAAAGAGTCAGACTCGACTGAGCGACTGAACTGAACCTCCCTGCTGCCTAGCACTGCCTCTCAGTCGGGACCAGATGCAGAGCCACTTTCCATGTGCACTGACAGCCCGGCCCGACCCAGAAGAGAGAAGGAGTGGGTCCTGCAGCCCCCATGCCAGTCTGTCCTCTGCATGAGACTGGCCTCTCCCCACGTGCCCTTGGCTGTCTGCTCAGTGCTGTCATCTGCCTTCCACGCTATCTAAATCTGGCCCAGCTTTCATGTTAAACAAACAAACAAAAATTATTTTTCTGATAGACTTTACTTTTTATTTTTAATATACTTACAATTTTTTTGGCCATTTGCATGCAGGATCTTAGTTCCCCAGCTAGAGATCCAACCTGTTTTGCCTGCAGTGGAAGCATGGAGTCCTAACCATTGGACTGCCAGGGAAGTCCGTAGACTTTACTTTTTAGAACAGTTTGAGATTTATAGAACAGTTGGGCAGACAGTACAAAGAGTTCCCGTATAACTCACACCCAGTTTCTCTCATTAAGATCTTAATTGATAGGGTACATCACTAATAATGAATGGAACAACATTGATACATTACATTAACTAAAGGCTATAATTTCCTCAGGGCTTCCCTGAGCTCAGTTGGTAAAGAATCCACCTGTAATGCA
Source organism: Neotragus pygmaeus (assembly GCA_006410875.1). Taxonomy (NCBI): domain Eukaryota; kingdom Metazoa; phylum Chordata; class Mammalia; order Artiodactyla; family Bovidae; genus Neotragus; species Neotragus pygmaeus. Next base: position 27,211 of record SJYV01045188.1, read on the forward strand.
TGAGACCCTGATTTGATTCCTGGGATGGGAAGATCTGCTGGAGAAGGTATAGGATACCCACTCCAGCATTCCGGGACTTCCCTTGTGGTTCAGATGGTAAAGAATCCATCTACAATGGGGGAGACCTGGGTTCGATCCCTGGGTTGGGAAGATCCCCTGGAGAAGGGAATAGCTACCCACTCCAGTACTCTGGCCTGGAGAATTCCATGGACTGTGTAGTCTATAGGACTGCAGAGTCGGACATGACCGAGTGACTTTCACTTCACTTCATACTTTCCTCAGGTTTTCCCTTAACACACTTTCTGTTCCAGGATCCCATATCATATTCAGAGATCCCCTTAACTCAAGATTTTGGATTTAGGTTGCACAAAGTCTGCTTTTTTAAGCTCCTGAGTACTTTTTCATTCAGCAAAGAAAACTTACCAACATCTATGGCATCAAATCTGAACCCTCTCTGCACTTCAAGGCTTATTTCTCAGAGTTTTCTCACAGGAAAGACTGTGACCTTCTTTTGTCCTCCCCAGCCTCCCTGTTCTCTACAGGTGAGAGTAAAATAACTTTTACTGAGAATTTATAATGTATTGCCTCCTAACCTATCAGATTCAAGTCTACCTGTGAAACAGGTATTATTAGACACATTACACAGATCATTCTTGAGCCTCACAGAGGTTAAGACACTTGCTAAAATCTCACAGGCAGTCAGCAGCAGAAGCAGGATTAAAATCTGGCCAAATGCCCACACTCTTGCCTGTACCTCTTCACGGCCTCTGAGCTTCTGGCTTCCATGAACACACAGCCTCTTGCTTCCCTGTGGCCTTTTCTCCCATGAACCATCCTGCTACATGTGGCTGTTTGCTGCCCCGATTCCCTATTATTCAAAGAATTAAGTTCCAGGGAAATCAGTCAACTACAGGTCTTCATGTATAAAAGATGCTGTTTGGTTACAGTTACTTCAAAAAGCAATTACATTTAAAATGTGTTGTCATGCTTTAGCTGTAAATGAAACATGATTTTTGATACCTGGCTATTTTATGTTCAACAAATGTGAAGTGGAAAATTTAGGTAATGACTTTGATTTTTTAATTTAACATAATGAGCCCACAATATAGATCACAGACTTTTGGAATACAAATCCAAAGAAGGCAAATTACAAATTTTGGTAAATTAATATAATACTCTATAATAAAATGAAATTATGTCACATAATACTTTAATGAAAAAATTCATTTTTAGTTTAATATTCTGCAATGCAATAAAATCATATTATGCATTACTTTAATAATAATTTTCAGTGCAAAAAATTAAACATCATGATTGTTCACGGTAGATTTAGCTGAGCAGTTATTTTATTTTTTTCAAGTGTGCCAGTACATTTTATAAGTGGGATATTGTTGATTTCTAATATTAATTTAGTTTCAGGTGTATCATATGCAGATTCAAAATTTTACAGATTATACTTCATTTTAAATTATTATAAAATATTGGCTATATTCCCTATGCTGTACAATATATCCCTGCAGCTTACTTATTTTACACATAGTAGTTTGTACCTCGTATGTCTCTGCCCCTGTCTTGCTTTCCCTTCCTCTCTCACCCTGGTAACCACTAGTTTGTTCTCTATATCTGTGTGTCTGCTTCTATTTTATTATATTCATTTGTTTGTTTTATTTTTTAGACTCCACATACAAGTGCTAACATATAATTTTGTCTTTGACTTTATTTCACTAAGCATAATACCTGCCAGGTCTATCTATCTTACTGCAAATGGCATTCTAACATTCTTTTTTATGAGTAATATTTCATATTATATATATATATATACACTATACACACGCACACAAACACACACACATATACACCAAATCTTCTTTATCTATTCATGGATACTTAGGTTGGTTCTACATCTTGCCTATTACAAATAATGCTGCTATGAACATTGAAGTGCATGTATCTTTTTGAATTAGTGTTTTCATTTTCTTCAGATATATACCTAGCAGTGGAATTGATCATATGGTAAGTCTAATTTTAGTTTTTTGAGGAACCTCCAGAATGCTTTCCACAGTGGCTACACCAGTTTGCATTCCACCAATAGTATAACAGGTTTCTTTTTCTTTTTTAATTTTTAATTTAAATTTATTTATTTTAATTGAAGGCTAATTACTTTACAATATTGTATTGGTTTTGCCATACATCAACATGAATCCGCCATGGGTGTACACGTGTTCCCCATCCTGAACCCCCTTCCCACCTCCTTCCCCATACCATCCCTCTGGGTCATCCCAGTGCACCAGCCCCAAGCATCCTGTATCCTGCATTGAACCTGGACTGGCGACTTGTTTCTTATATGATATTATACATGTTTCAATGCCATTCTCCCCAGTCATCCCACCCTCTTCCTCTCCCACAGAGTCCAAAAGACTGTTCTATACATCTGTGTCCCTTTTGCTGTCTTGCATACAGGATTATCGTTACTGTTTTTCTAAATTCCATACATATACATTGGTACAGTGTATAAGAGGTCTCTTTTTCCACATTCTNCAGTCATCCCACCCTCTTCCTCTCCCACAGAGTCCAAAAGACTGTTCTATACATCTGTGTCCCTTTTGCTGTCTTGCATACAGGATTATCGTTACTGTTTTTCTAAATTCCATACATATACATTGGTACAGTGTATAAGAGGTCTCTTTTTCCACATTCTCACCAACATTTGTCATCTGTGGTCCTTTTCATGGTAGCCGTGCTGACAGGTAGGAGGTGATATCTCATTGTGGTTTTGATTTGCGTTTCTCTGATGGTTAATGACGTTGAGCATTCTTCCATGTGCCTGTTGGCCATCTGTATGTTTTCTTTAGGAAAAAATGTCTATGCAGGTCTTCTGCCCATGTTTTGAAAAGTTTCCTTTCAGGCTGTCCAGTTTCTTTTATCTCTTCCCTCCTTCCGTTCTTTCTTTACTTTTGGCTGCACTGGGTCTTTGCTGCTGTGCGCAGGCTTTCTCTAGTTGCAGCAAGTGGGGCTACTCTCTAGTCGCAGTACGCAGCCTTCTCGTTGTGGTGGCTTTTCTTGTTGCAGAGCACAGGCTCTAGGGCATGTGGGCTTAGTTGTGGTGCATGGGCTTAGTTGCCCCACAGCACGCGAAATCTTCCCAGACCAGGGATCAAACCCATGTCCCTTGCATTAGCAGGTGGATTCTTTTTTTTTTTTTTCTTCTTTCTTCTTTAATTTTTAAATTATTAAAGTATGATAACACATTTATAGGAGAATTGGAAAATACAGAACAAAGGTACATGTAGTTCCACAATATCTTACAATTATTTTTTAAGCAGATAAATTAAGATTTTTAGTTGCAGTTTCAGTGTCAAGTTCTCAAAAAATAATAAAATGAATATACAGGAAAGTAGGATATAGTAGACCTGAAAAGCGCTATGAACCAATTCAACATAACTACAAGTTTCACACAACAGTAGGATACAAATTCTATTCAAGTTCCATAAACTATAAACTAAGAGACACCGGACAGGGACATAAAACAAGGTGCAAAAATTCCACGGTCTAAAGGTATGGAAGTCATACAGAGTCTGTTTTCTGATCACTGTGGAATTATGATAGACATCAATATCAAAAGATATTTGAAAATAACCCACATATTTTCAAGTGCAATGTGACATTTACCAAGAAAGATCTTTGGCTAAGTTAGAAAAATGAAAAAAACACAAAGGGTGATTGCAGAGAAGAAAGATTTTAAGTGAGAAATTNTATCAAAAGATATTTGAAAATAACCCACATATTTTCAAGTGCAATGTGACATTTACCAAGAAAGATCTTTGGCTAAGTTAGAAAAATGAAAAAAACACAAAGGGTGATTGCAGAGAAGAAAGATTTTAAGTGAGAAATTGATATCAAAATAAGAAATTAATATCAAAGACACTTAAAATAACCCAGGTATTTGGAAATTAAATGTTGACTTTTAAATGATGAGTGTATCTAAGAACTAATGATAAGGAAAATTAGAAAATACGTGAAACAGAATAAAAACGAAAAGAGAATTTACCAGAATTTGTTGCATGCAGCTCAATGCAACTAAATCCATTGTGGAATCTTGAATAAGGTATGAAAACAAATAATAGATACTAGCATGAAATTCTGTGAAATTTGAACAAAATCTGTAGTTAATAATACTGTATCACATGTTAATTTCCTCTTTTTTTTCAACAGTACCTCTTTATATTTGAAGAATTGGATTAGAAGTTTCAAGCCTAAAATTTATTTTTAAAACCAAATCACTAAGATGATAAGCTTTCTAGACTTTTAGTAGTAATATTAGATGCCAAAATACATGGAATGATACCAAACATTTGAGAGGGTATAAATTAAAAATCTAGCATTCTATTCATATTAATTTAAATAAGTGGAATCAAAATGTCAGAAATTTTTTAGATAGGCAAAAATTCATACATTTTCTAAAATATGTATATTATACATACTATTTATATGCATATAAAATGTATACAAAAGCTCTTCTACTACACTTGATAAAGGCTTGAGAAAGAACAACAACAAAAAGAAGAGATGGAGGTACTGGAAAACATAGACTAAATGAAATGGGAGAATATAAAATAGAAAACATGAAATAAACTGGATAAAAGTAAAAGATCATCCTATAGTCCAGTTGTGTTTAAAAATGGCTGCTCACTAGAAACACATCTGGAGATTCAGAGACTAAAAAAGCAATACCTGGGCATTTGATTTCTCAGAAAATTCCAAGATAATTCTGGTATGCATCTGGATTTTGGAAAATGATTACAGTTTTTTCTATTAATGGTAGTTTCAGTGATATAGAATTCTATAATTTTTCAATTGACCAATCATGATACAATGGTATTAAGAGAATAATAGTTACATAATCACAGTAGTAAGAGATGTTTATCAGTTTTCACAATCAACAGCCAGACAAAAAACAAAAGATAATTACAACTGCAAGTCATAATGGAAACATGATTAACTTAGCAATATAAAATAATGACATACAATTTTGGGGGTTAAGCAGAGTGATGTGGTAAGTCAAAGTGCATACAGGCATATGTTTTCATCCACCAGCAAATCTATGTCTTTTGGTTGGCATTTAATCTATTTACATTTAAGGTAATTATCCATATGTATGATCCTAGTACCATTTTCTTGATTGTTTGGGGTTTATTTTGTGTAGGTCTTTTCCTTCTCTTACGTTTTCCTGCCTAGAGAAGTTCCCTTATCATTTGTTGTAAAGCTGGTTTGGTGATGCTGAATTCTCTTAACTTTTGCTTCTCTGGGAAAGCTTTTGATTTCTCCATCAAATCTTAACGAGAGTCTTGTTGGGTAGAGTATTCTTGGTTGTAGGTTCTTCTCTTTCATCACTTTAAATATATCATGCCATTCCTTCTGGTTTGTAGTTTCTCAAAGAATCAGCTGATAACCTTATGGGAGTTCCCTTGTATGTTATTTGTCATTTTCCCCCTGTTGCTTTTAGTATTTTATCTTTGTCTTTAATTTTTGTCAGTTTGATTACTATGTGTCTCGGCTGTATTCCTCCTTGGCTTTATCTTGCCTGGGACACTCTGTGCTTCTTGGTTGACTTAGTTGACTATTTCTTTTTCCATGTTAGGGAAGTTTTCAGCTATCATCTTGTCGAATCTTTTTCTGGGTCCTTTTTCTCTCTCTTCTCCTTCTAGGGCCCTGGTAATGCAAATATAAGTGCATATAAAGTTGTCCCAGAGGCCTTTTAGGCTGTCCTCATTTTTGTTTCATTCTATTTTCTATATTCTGTTTTGTGGCAGTGATTGTCACCATTCTGTCTTCCAAGTCACTTATCCATTCTGCTACTGATTCCTGATATGTTATTCATCTCTATTTGTTCTTTAGTTCTTCTAGGTCTTTGGTAAACATTTTTGCATCTTCTCCATTGTTTTTCTGAGATCCTGGATCATCTTCACTATCATTATTTCGAATTCTTTTTCTGGAAATTTGCCTATCTCCACTTCATTTAGTTGTTTCTCTGGGATTTTATCCTATGCCTTCATCTGGGACATAACCTTCTGCTTTTTCATTCTGATTAACTTTCTGTGATGCAGTTTTCATTTTAGCTGCTGTGGGACTGTGGATTTTCTTGCTTCCTCTGTCTGCTCTCTGGTGGATGAGGCTAAGAGGCTTGTGTCCGCTTCCTGATGGGAGGGACTGGCAGCAGGAAAACTGGGTCTTGCTCTGTTTTTCTGTGGGCAGGGCTGTGCTCAGTAAAATTTTAGTTCAGTTATCCTCTGATAGGTGGGGTTGCGCTCCCTCCCCTGTTGTTGGTCTGAGTTGCCTAGCCCTGGGCTCTAAGGTAGGGTTAACAGTGACCTCCAAGCCGCACCTTCCAGGGTTGCTGCTGCCTTTGTCCCTGTCCCTCCTGCAAGCCACACCAATCCACACCTCCAGAAGAGACTCCAACACTAGCAGGTAGGTCTAGTTCAGACTCCTGTGGGGTCATTCTGAGCAGTTATTTTAAACAAATTAAACTTTTAAATGCTTTCTAAAAATGATACGATTTCCTTTTAGCATGTAAACTGCTAAAGTTAAACGCAATAGGACAATCTTATGGATCTAAAAGGTGCCTTTGCCCCCAAAAGAACTGATGCCAGTCCTTCTCAAAATATCCCCCAAAATGGAAGAAAGAACACTTCCAAACTCAACTTATAAGGCCATAACTACCCTGATTCCAAAACCAGGCAAAGACATATTTTTCTGACAAGAAAACTACAGACTAATATCCCTGATGAATATCGATGCTAAAATCCTCAACAAAATACAACACATTAAAAGAATCATGGATCATAATAAACTGAGGAAGACTCTTACAGAGATGGGAATATCAGGCCATCTTACCTGTCTCCTGAGAAACCTGTATGCAGGTCAAAAAACAACAGTTAGAACCATATATGGAACAACCGACTGGTTCAAATTTGAGAAAGGAATATGACAAGGCTGTTTATTGTCACCCTGTTTATTTAACTTGGACATCAAATGAATTCCAGGGTGGATGGGTTACAAGCTGGAGTCAAGACTGTCAGGAGAAATATCAACAACCTCAGATATTCATATGATACCACTTTAATGGCAGAAAGAGAAGAGGAACTGAAGAGCCTCTTGATGACGGTGAAAGAAGAGAGTGAAAACGCCAGCTTAAAACTCAATATTAAAAAAACATGTGGTCCCATCACGTCATAGCAAATAGAAAGGGAAAAGGTGGAAGCAGTGACAGATTTCCTCCTCTTGGGCTCTCAAATCATTGTGGATGGTGACTGCAGCCATGAAATTAGAAGATAATTGCTTCTTGGCAGGAAAGCTATGACAAACCTAGACAGTGTATTAAAAGGCAGAGACATCACTTTGTCGACAAAGGTCCACATAGTCAAGGTTATGGTCTTTCCGGTAGTCATGTATGGATGTGAGAGCTGAACCATAAGGAAGGCAGGGCACTGAAGAATTGATGCTTTTGAACTGTGATGCTGGAAAAGACTCTTCAGAGTCCCTTGGCCAGCAAGGAGATCAAACCAGTCAATTCTAAAGGAACTCAACCCTGAATATTCATTGGAAGGACTGATGCTGAAGCTGAAGCTCTAATACTTTGGAGCTGCCGACTCATTGGAAAAGACCCCAGTGANGTCCCTTGGCCAGCAAGGAGATCAAACCAGTCAATTCTAAAGGAACTCAACCCTGAATATTCATTGGAAGGACTGATGCTGAAGCTGAAGCTCTAATACTTTGGAGCTGCCGACTCATTGGAAAAGACCCCAGTGATGGAAAAGACTGAGGGCAGAAGGAGAAGAGGGTATAGAGGATGAGATGGTTGCATGGCATCACTGATTCAATGGACACGAACTTGGGCAAACTCCAGGAGATGGTGAGGGTTAGGAAAGCTTGGCATGCTGCAGTCCGTGGGATTGCAAAGAGCTGGCCATGACTTGGCAACTGAACAATAACAATACCATGACCAAGTAGGATTTATCCCGGGATGCAAAGATGATTCAACATATGATAATTAATGTGAAAACACATAAACATAATAAAGGATAAAAATCACATGATTGAGGGAGATAGAAGATGGCAGAGAAGTTATGATGACGAGATTGCTAGCCTCCCCCTAAATACATCAAAAACTCATTAAGATATGGAACAACTCCTACAAAGCAACCTCTAGGCGACACCAGAAGACCCCAGGCCTCCAGGTGGCGCAGCATATAAACCCAGCTGAGTTTGACACAGCAGACAAACCCAACCAGTGCTCAACAACCCTTGCAGCACAGAGGGCAAGCCCAGGTGGCCGAGTGTGACAGGACAGACAAACAGCTGGCACAAAGAGAGGGACAGGGGTGCCAATAGAGGGGAGGCATACAAACTTGGGCAGTACACACAACCCTCCTGGGACAGCTAAAAGAACAAATAACCTCCGCGACAAAGAGTGCAGGCAGTGAAAGGAAACAAGTGTACATAAACCCCATCACGCAGAGGGTAGGCACGTGGAGCCGAAACAATTCCACACTAGTCCCGTGACACTGGGGCCAGCTCAGAGAGCTGAAACAAGTGCACACAAGCCCAGCGATGCAGAATGTGTGCCCTGGAGGCCAACACAAGTGCACACAAGGCTGCGACGCAGAGGGTGGACCTCAGGAACTGAGTCAAGTGCACACAGGCCCCGCAATACACTGGGTGAGCTTAGGGGGCTGAGGGAAGCCCACACAAGTCTCTGCAATGCGAAAGGATCCACACAAGCACTTACCTAGCAAACTTCCGCCAGCAGTGCAGGGCGGGACGGGGAACAGAAGCACCGGAAATGATCCCAGGGACAAGTAGGGAGCTGGTGACACTGCATTTATGCTGAGAGGGCCACTTTGAAGCAGCTGCAGAAATAGACGCGCCTAACTTGGACTGCAAGGAGATCCAACCAGTCCATTCTGAAGGAGATCAGCCCTGGGATTTCTTTGGAAGGAATGATGCTAAAGCTGAAACTCCAGTACTTTGGCCACCTCATGAGAGGAGTTGACTTGTTGGAAAAGACGCTGATGCTGGGAGGGATTGGGGGCAGGAGAAGGGGCCGACAGAGGATGAGATGGCTGGATGGCATCACGGACTCAATGGATGTGAGTCTGAGTAAACTTCGGGAGTTGGTGATGGACAGGGAGGCCTGGCGTGCTGCGATTCATGGGGTCGCAGAGTCGGACACGACTGAGTGACTGAACTGAACTGAACACCGCAAAAGCTAGAATGACTGCCCAAAGGCATACTGAACCCGTAGATACTCCAAACCCTGCTACTGGGCACTGCCCTGCCCTTCAGTGAGAGGAGATCCAGCTCCATCAACCAGGACACAGGCACAAGCTCTGCCAACCCGGACACTAACCCAACCCCATCCACAGGGGCAAACTCCATAACCAAGAACTCCTACCTTGAGAAACTTAAAAAAATNGGCCTGGCGTGCTGCGATTCATGGGGTCGCAGAGTCGGACACGACTGAGTGACTGAACTGAACTGAACACCGCAAAAGCTAGAATGACTGCCCAAAGGCATACTGAACCCGTAGATACTCCAAACCCTGCTACTGGGCACTGCCCTGCCCTTCAGTGAGAGGAGATCCAGCTCCATCAACCAGGACACAGGCACAAGCTCTGCCAACCCGGACACTAACCCAACCCCATCCACAGGGGCAAACTCCATAACCAAGAACTCCTACCTTGAGAAACTTAAAAAAAATTTTTTTTCTTTTTTCTTTCTCTTATAAATCACAGTTTATTCCCCGCAACGTATCTCCACCTTGACACCAGCCTTTAGCAGTGCTACAGAGTTTTCCTTGTTTTAAAAAATTTCATTTTAAGATTTTTTTTCTTTTTTTTCTTATAAATCACATGGTTTATTCCCCCCTTACATATTTCCACCTCCATATTAGCCTTTTGTGGTGATGTGGAGTTTTCCTCTTTGTGTTTCTTGTCAAAAAAAAAGAGAGAAAATTCATTTTAAGTTTTTATCTTTTCTCTTTATTTTTTTTTCTTTTTTCTTGATGAGTTGTTTGGATTTTGTTCTTGATATATTCGACTGCTTTTCCTACTGTTTTTTTTTTTTGGCTGTAGCTATTCCGGAATATATACAAATCTTTTCCACAAATGTCTATTCATCTTTGCTTTTCTATTTCTACCCTGTATGTGAGACAACAAAAGAGACACAGACATATAGAACGGACTTTTGTCCTCTGAGGGAGAAGGANAAAAAAAAGAGAGAAAATTCATTTTAAGTTTTTATCTTTTCTCTTTATTTTTTTTTCTTTTTTCTTGATGAGTTGTTTGGATTTTGTTCTTGATATATTCGACTGCTTTTCCTACTGTTTTTTTTTTTTGGCTGTAGCTATTCCGGAATATATACAAATCTTTTCCACAAATGTCTATTCATCTTTGCTTTTCTATTTCTACCCTGTATGTGAGACAACAAAAGAGACACAGACATATAGAACGGACTTTTGTCCTCTGAGGGAGAAGGAGAGGGTGGGATAACTTGGGAGAATGGCACTGAAGCATGTATACTGTTATGTAAGAAACGAGGTGCTGGTCTATGTTAGATGCAGGATGCAGGATACTTGAGGCTGGTGCACAGGGATGATCCAGAGAGACGTTGTGGGGTGGGAGGTGGGAGGGGGTTTCAGGATTGGGAGCTCATGTACACCTGTGGTGGATTCATGTCGATGTATGGCAAAGCCAATAGAGTATTGTAAAGTAAAAAAAAATTAAAAATTAAAAAATTAAAAAAAAAAGCAGCGACATTACTTTGCCAACAAATGAAAAAATAAATAATAAAATTTTTAAAAATATCTTATCCACCCCTTCCTTTTCTCTCTTCCCTTTCTTCTCCTCTTTATTTTTCTCTCTTTTTTATTCTCCCCTTTTCCTTCACTCTTTCTTCTTTCACCAAGTAAGTTAAATTGCTGAGCTCTCTATGCTAGCTGGTAAAGAATCTGCCTGCAATGCAAGAGACCTGCTCAATCCCTGGGTTGGGAAGATCCCACGAAGAAAGGAAAGGCTACCCACTCCAGTATTCTGGCCTGGAGAATTCCATAGACTGTGTAGCCCATGGGGTTGCAAAGAGTCTGACATGGCTGAGCAACTTTCACTTCACTTCACATGCTATATTCCCCAGCTGGCCCTCTGCTCATGCTCAGATTTCCAGATTGAGCATTAGCTAACTCTGCTTTCAACTGGTTGATATCACCTCTGGTTTCCCTTGCTCACCAAGTCAATCTCTTGTACTCTTTTGTTTAGAACACTTTGGTTATAACTGTATGTGTGGAAGTATGTATGTCCCAGTATTTCTGTGGTTACCTACTTGATCTTCTCTTGATCTTCTAGAACACAGGCACAAGTCACCCCGAATAAGAAATCAACACAAACCACCAACTAAAATTTCCCTCCAAGGGCAAAAATCAAAAAGAAGTAATATAACCCTAAAGCTTGGGAAAAGAAGACCTCAAGTGGAGCAAGCTAGGAAAAAAAAAAAGATGAAAAGACAGAGAAATACAGCACAAATGAAAGAGCAAGGTAGAAACTCACAAGACCAAAAAAAAAAAAAAAAAAAAAAAAAAAAAAAAAAAACCCAAAAAAACAAAAAAAAAAAAAAAAAAAAAAAAAAAAAAAAAAAAAAAAAAAAAAAAAAAAAAAAAAAAAAAAAACCCAAAACCAAAAAAAAAAAAAAAAAAAAAAAAAAAAAAAACCAAAACCACACACACACAAAGAGGAAATAAGTAATCTCCCTGAAAGAGAATTCAGAATAATGATAGTAAAGATGCTCTGAAGACTTAAAAATAGAATGGAGAAAATGTAAGAAGCATTTAACATAGTTAATACAATCATCAAGGACATAGAAGAAATAAAGAATAAGCACACAGAGCTGAATAACACAATTACTGAAATTAAAAATACTCTAGAAGGAAGCAAAAGCAGAATAATTGAGGCAGAGGAACGGATAAGTAAGCTGGAGGATAGAATGGTGGAAATAACTGCTGAAGAGCAGAATAAAGGCAAAAGAATGAAAAGAATTGAGGAAAGCCTCAGGGACCTTTGGGACAATATTAAATGTACCAACATTCGAGTTATAGGGGTCCCAGAGAAAGAAGAATTAAAAAAAGCATTGAGAAAATTTTTGAAGAAATTATAGTTGAAAACTTCCCCAACATGGGAAAGGAATTAGTCAATTAAGTCCAAGAAGTGCAGAGAGTCCCCTACAGGTTAAACACAAGGAGAAACACATTGAGACACATATTAATCAAGCTAACAGAGATTAAGCACAAAGAAAGAATATTAAAAGCATCAAGGGAAATGCAACAAGTAACATACAAGGGAAAATCCATACAAGTAACAGCGGATCTTTCAGTAGAAACTCTGCAGGCCAGAAGGGAATGGCAGGATATATTTAAAGTACTGAAAGAGAAAAACCTACAAACACGATTACTGTACCTGGCAAAGATCTCATTCAGAATTGATGGAGAAATCAAAAGCTTTATGGACAAGCAGAAACTAAGAGAATTTAGCACCACCAAACCAACCTTGCAAAAAATACTAAAGGGAAACACAAGAGAAAGGAAATACCTACAAAAACAAACCCAAAACAATCAAGAAAATGCCAGTAGGAACATATGTATTAATAATTACCTTAAATGTAAATGGATTAAATGCACCAACCAAAAGATACAGACTGACTGAATGGATACAAAAACAAGACCCATACATATGCTGCTTACAGGCGGCCCACTTCAGACTTAGAGCCACATAAAGACTAAAAGTAAAAGGATGTAAAAAGATATTCTATGAGAATGGAAACCAAAAGAAAGCTGGAGTGGCAGTCCTTATTTCAGACAAAATAGACTTTAAAATAAAAATATCATAAAAGACAAGGGCACTACATAATGATCAAAGAATCAATCCAAGAAGAAGACGTAACAATTGTAAATGTCTATGCACCCAACATGGGAGCACCTCAATACATAAGGCAAACACTAACAGGCATGATGAGAAATCGACAGCAACACAATAGTAGGGGACTTTAACACCCCACTTTCAACAATGGATAGATCATCAAAACAGACTCAATAAGGAAACACAAACCTTAAATGAAACTTTAGACCAAATGGACCTAATTGATATCTTGAGAACTTTCCATCCAAATGCATAAGAATATGCGTTCTTCTCAAGTGCACATGGAACATTCTCCAGGACAGACCACATCTTGGGCCATAAATCAAGCCTCAGTAAATTTAAGAAAACTGAAATTGTATCAAGTATCTTCTCTGACCACAATGCTATGATACTAGATATCAACTACAGGAAAATAACTGCAAAAAAACACAAACTTTGAGATTAAACATATATCACTAAATATATTACTAAATAACAAAGAGGTTACTGAAGAAATAAGAAAAGAAATCAAAAGATTCCTAGAAACAAATGACAATGAAAACACAAGGACACAAAACCTGTGGGACTCAGAAAAGCAGTTCTAAGAGGGAGGTTTATTTTGTATCTTGAGGACACAATCACACCTCAAGAAGCAAGAAAAGCATCGAATAGACAGCCTAACTCTACATCTAAAGCAGCTGGAAAAAGAACAAAAAAAAACCCAAAGTCATTAGAAGATCATAAATATCAGAGCATAAATAAATGAAAAAGAAATGAAGGAAACAATAGCAAAGATAATAAAACTAAAAGCTCGTTCTTTGAGAAGATAAACAAAATTGACAAACCACTAGCCAGACTCATCAAGAAAAAAAGGGAGAAAAATCAAATCAATCAAATTATAAATTAAAAAAGAGAGGTTAGAACAGACAACACAGAAATACAAAGGATCATAAGAGAATATTATGAGCAACTATATGCTAATAAAATGGACAACCTAGAGGAAATGGACAGATACTTAGAAAAGATCAGTCTTCCAAGACTGAACCATGACTGTTTCTTCTTTCAGGAAGAAACAGAAATTATGAACAACCCAATTACAAACACTGCAATTGAAACAGTGATCAAAAATCTCCCAAAAAATAAAAGCCCAGGACCAGCCACATGGCTTCACAGGGGAATTCTAGCAAACATTTAGAGAAGAGCTAAGACTTATTTTTCTGAAACTCTTTCAAAAAATTGCAGAAGAAGGAACATTTTCCAAACTCATTCTATGAGGCCAGAAGCACCCTGATTCCAAAACCAGGGAAAGACAACACAAAAAAAGAAAACTACAGGCCAGTATCATTGATGTACATAGATGCAAAAATCCTCAACAAAATTATAGCAAACAGGACCCAACAACACACTAAAAAGTTCATGCACCATGATCAAGTCAGGTTTTTTCCAGGGATGCAAGAATTCTTCAATATATGCAAATGAATCAATGTGATACAATATATCAACAAATTGAAAGATAAAAACCATATGATCATCTCAATAGATGCAGAAAAAGCCTTTAACAAAACCCAGCTTCCATTTATAGTAAAAATGCTTCAAAAAATGGGCATAGAAGGAACCTACCTCAACATTGTAAAGGCCATATACAAAAATCCCACAGCAAACATTCTCAGTGGTGTAAAACTAAGCTTTCCCTCTAAAATCAGGAACAAGACAAGGGTGTACACTTTCACACTATTATTTGACATAGTTTTGGAAGTCCTAGCTATGGCAATTAGAGGGAAAAAAAAGAAAAGGAATCCAGATCAGAAAAGAAGACGTACAACTCTCACTGTGCAGATGGCATGATACTATACATAGAAAACCCAAAAGAAACTATCAGAAAATTACTAGAGCTAAACAGTGAATTCAGCAAAGTCATAGGGTACAAGGTCAATACAGATATCACTTGCACTCCTATACACTAACAATGAAAAATCTGAAAGAGAAATTAAGGAATCAATACCATTCACCACTGCAACAAGAAGAACTAAATATCTAGGAATAAACCTACCTAAGGAAACAAAAGACCTGTATACAGAAAACTATAAGACACTGATGAAAGAAATCAAAAATGACATAAACAGATGGAGAGATATTCCATGTTACTGGTAGGAAGACTCAATATTGTGAAAATAACTATACTACCAAATGCAATCTACAGATTCAATGTGATCCCTATCAAATTACCAATGGATTTTTTTCACAGAACCAGGACAACAATTTTCACAATTCATATGGAAACATTAAAGATCCTGAATAGCCAAAGCAGTCTTGAGAAAGAATGGAGCTGGGGGAATCAACTTTCCTGGCTTCAGACTATACTACAAACTATACTACAGACTATACTATAGCCATCAAGACAGTATGGTACTGGCACAAAAACAGAAATATAGACCAATGGAACAAGACAGAGAACCCAGAAGTAAACCCACACCACCTATGAGCACCTTATTTTTAACAAAGGAGGCAAGAATACACAACAGGGCAAAGATAGCCTCTTTAGTAAGTGGTGCTTGGAAAACTGGACAGCTACGTGCAAAAGAATGAAATTAGATCACTACCTAATGCCACACACCAAGATAAAGTCAAAATGAATTAAAGACCTAAATGTAAGACCAGAAACTATTAAACTCTTAGACAAGAACACAGGC
Organism: Neotragus pygmaeus; assembly: GCA_006410875.1. NCBI lineage: Eukaryota > Metazoa > Chordata > Mammalia > Artiodactyla > Bovidae > Neotragus > Neotragus pygmaeus. Next base: position 42,842 of record SJYV01045188.1, read on the forward strand.
AGAACACTCGATGACATAAATCAAAACAAGACCTTCTATGACCCACCTCCCAGAGTAACAGAAATAAAAACAAAAATAAATAAGTGGGACCTAATTAAACTTAAAAGCTTTTTGCAGAGCATTACAAACAAGGTGAAAAGACAACCCTCAGAATGGGAAAAAACAATAGCAAGGAAAACAACTGATACAGAATTAATTTTCAAAATATACAGGCAGCTTATACAATTCAATACTAGAAAAGCAAACAACCCAATCAAAAAGTGGGAAAGGGACCTGAAGAGACATTTCTCCAAAGAAGACATACAGATGGCTAATAAGCATATGAAAAGATGCTCAATATTACTCATTATCAGAGAAATGCAAATCAAAAGTACAATGAGATAACACGTCACACCAGTCAGAATGGGCATCATCAAAAAGTCTGCAAACAATAAATGCTGGAGAGGGTGGGGAGAAAAGGGAACACTCTCACATTGCTGGTGGGAATGTAAACTGATACAGCCACTATGGAAGATGGTATGGAGACTCCTTAAAAAGCTAGGAATAAAACCACCATCAGTTCAGTTCAGTTCAGTCGCTCAGTCGTGTCCGATTCTTTGCGACCCCATGAATTGCAGCATGCCAGGCCTCCCTGTCTATCACCAACTCCCAGAGTTCACTCAAACTCACGTCATCGAGTCAGTGATGCCATATAGCCATCTCATCCTCTGTCATCCCCTTCTCCTCCCACCCCCAATCCTTCCCAGCATCAGAGTCTTTTCCAATGAGTCAACTCATCAGATGAAGTGGCCAAAGTATTGGAGTTTCAGCTTTAGCATCATTTCTTCCAAAAAACACCCAGGACCGATCTCCTTTAGAATGGACTGGTTGGATCTCCTTGCAGTCCAAGGGACTCTCAAGAGTCTTCTCCAACACCACAGTTCAAAAGCATCAATTCTTTGGTGCTCAGCTTTCTTTACAGTCCAACTCTCATATCCATACATGACTACTGGAAAAACCATATCCTTGACTAGATGAACCATCATATGACCCAGCAATCTCACTCCTAGGCATATATCCTGAGGAAATAAAAACTTAAGACACACATATCCCCAATGTTCACTGCAGGACCATTTACAGTAGCTAGAACATGAAAGCAACCTAGATGTCCATCGACAGATGAATAGATAAAGAAGCTGTGGTACATATATACAATGGAACACTACTCAGCCATAAAAAGGAACGCATCTGATTCTGTTCTAATGAGGTGGATGGAACTATAGCCCATTATACAGAGTGAAGTAAGTCAGAAAGAGAAATATAAATATTGTATACTGACACATATATATGGAATCTGAGGAGATGGCACGACACATATATATGGAATCTGAGGAGATGGCACTGATGAACTTATTTTCATGATAGCAATGAAGAAATAGACATAGATAACAGACCTATGGACAAGGTGGGAGGAGAGGAGGGGGAAGGGGAGAGGTATGGAGAAAGTAATACAGATTTACAATGCCATTTGTAAAGCAGATAGTCAATGGGAATCTGCTGTATGACGCAGGGAACTCAAACAGAACCTCTGAGACAGGCTGAAGGATGGGGTGGGGAGGGAGATGAGAGGGAGTTCTGGGAGGGAGGGGACATGAGTGTAGCTAGGGCTGATTCTTGTTGATGTATGACAGAAAACCACAAAATTCTGTAAAGCAATTGTCTTTCAACTAAAAATTTTTTTTAAATCACATACTCTCATTAGATGCAGGAAAAGTGTTTGACAAAATTCAACACCCTATTCATGGTTAAAAAAACTCAACAGACTAGAAATAAAAGGAAAGTAAATTAGTAAAATGAAGGCCATGTGTGAAAATCCTACAGCCAACATCATACTCAATGGCAAAAAATTTAAAGCTTTTTCTCTAAGATCAGGAACAAGACCAGAATGCCCACTCTCACTACTTCTATTCAATACAGTAATGGAAATCTCAACCAAAGCAATTAGGGGTGAAAAAAGACATTTAAATTGGGAAAGAAGTAAAACTGTCCCTGTTTGCAATTGAACATGATTTTATATACAGAAAACTCTTAATATTCCATAAAAATACAGTTAAAAGTAATAAACAAATTTGATAAAACTGCAGGAAATGATGTCAATGTACAAAAATCAGCTGGGTTTGTATATATTTACAAACACTTTCTGAAAAGGAAATTAGCAAAACAATGCCATTTATGATAGCACCAAAAAAAGAATAAAATAGTTATTCAGGAATAAAGTTAACTAAGGAGGTGAAAGACTTGTCTACTAAAAACTACAAAACACTGAAGAAAGAAATAGGGATTTCCCTGGTGGTCTAGTGGTTAAGAATCCATCTTGCAATGCAGGGCGTGTGGGTTCGATCTCTGGTCAGGGAACTAAGATCCCATATGTTGAGTGGCAACTAAGACTGGGTCGGGCAGTTACTTAGCTCAAACACTCCAGAGCCCATTTGTCACAACTAGAGTCTGGATGCTGCAACGAAAGATCCTGAATGATGCAAGGAAAGATGCCACAACTAAGACCTGATGCAGCCAAATAAATAAATATAAATAAAAAACATTGAAGAGAGAAATAAAAGAAGACAGACAGAAAGATTTCTTGTGTTTAGGGATTAGAATATGTAATATTATTGCACTATCCTACCCAAAGCAATATACAGATTCAATGGAATCTCTATGAAAATTTATTAGACATTTTATTTTACAGAAATAAAAAAGAAAAACCAACCCTGCAACTCACATGGAAGCACAAAATATTGCAAATGGTCAAATCAGTCCCGAGAAAGAACAGACATCCTGATTTAAATATATTATGAAGTTCTTCAAACAATACAGTATTGGATTAAAGACAGACATATAGACCAATGGAACAGAATAGTGAACCCAGAAAAAAATCTATGCATGTATGCTTAACTGATCTTTGACAAGAGTGCTAAGAATATACAATATGCATTTCTCAACAAATGATGTTAGGAAAACTGGATATCCACATAAAAAAAGAATGAAACTGAATATTTATCTTATACCTTAGAACAAAAATGAACTCAAAATATCTTATACATAATACCTGCAACAGTAAAACTCCTAGAAGAAAACATAGGGGAAAAGCTTCATGATATTTGTCTTGGCGATGATTTCATGGATGTGACACCAAAAGAATAGGCAACAAGACCAAAAATAAACAAGGAAATTATATCAAACTAAAAAGCTTCTGCACAGAAAAGAAACAGTCAACAGGGTGAAAAGGTAAGCTATGAAATGGGAGAAAATATTTGCAAACCACATATCTGATAAGGGGTTAATCTCCAAAATATATAAGGAACTCCTACAACTCAATGTCAAAAACCCTAATAACTCAAAAAAATGGGCTAAGGACTTAAATAGGTATTTTTCAAAAAAAGTCATACAAATGGCCAATGAGTATGAAAATAATGCTCAAAGTTTTTAATCATCAGAGAAATGCAAATCAAAACCACAACAATATATCACCTCGCATCTGTCACCATAGTTATTATGAAACAAATATACAAACCAAAAGATGATGAGAGGAGAGGATGTGGAGATATTGGAACTCTAGCACACTCTTGGTAAGAATGCAAAATGCTGTCGCTGCTATGGAAAACAGGATTGAGGGGCCTCAAAACATTAAAATTAGAACTGCCATATCATCTAGCAACTCCACTTCTGAACATTTATCCAAAAGAGTTGAATTCAGGAGCTCAAGAAGGTTATTAGATTCCCATGTTCATTGCAACATGAGTATTAGATTCCCATGTTCATTGCAACAATAACCAAGATGTGGAAACAACTTAAATGTCCAGCAGCAGATGAATGAATAAAGAAAATGTGATATATATATATACAATGAAAGATCGATTCAATCTTAAAAAATGAATGAAATTTTGCAATATGTAACAATACAAATGAAACTTGAGGAAACTATGCTAAGTGAACTAGGCCAGTCACAGAAAGACAAAAACTGCGCAATTCTACTTATAAGAATTTGATTCTTATAACTGGTTATCTAAAATCAATCAAAGAATGGAATGTAGTTGCCAGTGACCAGGAGGAGGAGCAAACAAGAGTTACTAATAAATGGCCATAAAGTGCCAGTTAAGCAANACAGAAAGACAAAAACTGCGCAATTCTACTTATAAGAATTTGATTCTTATAACTGATTATCTAAAATCAATCAAAGAATGGAATGTAGTTGCCAGTGACCAGGAGGAGGAGCAAACAAGAGTTACTAATAAATGGCCATAAAGTGCCAGTTAAGCAAGATGAACAAGCTCTTGAGATCTGTGAATAGCATTGGACCTAAAGTCAACAACAGTACACTTAAAATTCTGTTAGGAAGGCATTGCTGTTATTGTTCAGACACTAAGTGGTGTCCAATTCTTTGTGACCCCAGGGACTATAGTAAGCCAGGCTCCTCTGTCCTCCACTATCTCCCAGAGTTTACTTAATTCATGTCCATTGAATTGGTGACACTGTGGCTCAGACTACAATGCGGGAGACCTGAGTTCAATCCCTGGGTTGGGACGATCCCCTCAAGAAGGAAATGGCAATCCACTCCAGTATTGCCTGGAAAATCGAATGGACAGAGGAGCCTGGTAGGCTACAGTCCATGGGGTTACAAAGATAAGACACGACTGAGCGACTTCACTTTTACCTAACGACTTCATCCTCTGCTACCCACTTCTAGTCTTGCCTTTAATCTTTTCAAGCATCAGGATCTTTTCCAGCAAGTCGCCTCTTCACATAAAGTGGCCAATGTTTTGATGCTTCAGCTTCAGCATCAGTCCTTCCAATGAATATTTAGCATTGATTTCCTTTAGGACTAACTGGTTTGATCTCTTTGCTGTCCAAGGGACTCTAAAGAGTCTTATCCAGCATCACAATTTGAAAGCACCAAGTTTTCAGTGCTCAGCCTTCTTTATGATCCAACTCTCACATCTATACTACTGGGAAAACCATAGCTTTGTCTAGATGGACCTCTGTCGGCAAAGTGATGTGTCTGGTTTTTAATACTCTGTTTAGGTTTGTCCTAGTTTTCCTTCTAAGGAGCAAGCGTCTTTTAAATTCTTGGCTGCAGTCACTATCCACAGTGATTTTGGAGCCCAAGAAAATAAAATCTGCTACTGCTTTCACTTTTCCCTCTTCTATTTGCCATGAAATGATGAAACAGGATGTCATGATTTTAGCTTTTTTAATGTTGAGTTTCAAGCCAGCTTTTTCACTTTCCTATTTGACCTTCATCAAGAAGCTCTTTATTTCCTCTTCAATTCCTGCCATTAGAGCGGTATCTTCTGTACATCTGAGGTTGCTGATATTTCTCCTGGCAATCTTGATTATAGCTTGTGGTTCATTGCTGGATGAATTACCAGCTGGGGTGCTGGCATTTCACATGATATACTCTGCTACTGCTAAGTCACTTCAGTTGTGTCCGACTCTGTGCGACCCCAGAGACGGCAGCCCACCAGGCTCCCCTGTCCCTGGGATTCTCTAGGCAAGAACACTGGAGTGGCTTGCNAAAACTGACCTTTTCCAGTCCTGTGGCCACTGCTGAGTTTTCCAAATATGCTGGCATATTGAGTGCAGCTCTTTAACAGCATTGTATTTTATGATTTAAAATAAGCTCATCTGGAATTCCATTACCTACACTAGCTTTGTCATAGCAATACTTCCTAAGGCCCATTTGACTTCACACTCCAGGATGTCTGGCTCTAGGTGAGTGACCACACTACCATTTTTACCCAGGTATTTAAGACCTTTTTTTTGTATAGTTCATCTGTGTATTTTGCCACGTCTTCATCTCTTCTGCTTCTGTAAGTTCCTTACCATTTCTGTTCTTTATTGTGCCCATCCATGTATGAAATGTTCTCTTGATATTTCCAATTTTCTTGGAGATTTCTATTCTTTTCCATTCTATTGTTTTCCTCTTTTTCTTTGCATTCTTCATTTAAGAAGGCCTTTTTATCTCTCCTTGCTATTCTCTGGAATTCTGCATTCAGTTGGGTATATTTTCCCCTTTCTTCCTTGCCTTTTGCTTCTTTTCTTTTCTCAGCTATTTGTAATGCCTGCTCAGCCAACAATTTGCCTTCTTCCATTTCCTTTTCTTAGGGATGGTTTTGGTCACTGCCTTCTGTACAATGTTGTGAACTTCCATCCATAGTTCTTAGGCACTCTATTTACCAGATCTAATCCTCTGAATCTATTCATCACCTTCACCATATAATCATAAAGGATTTGATTTAGGTCAAACCTGAATGGCTTAGTGGTTTTCCCTACTTTCTTCAATTTAAGCCTGAATTTTGCATTAAGGAGCTCATGATATGATTTTATGTTAAATGTTCTTAACCACGATAAAATAAAATTAAAAATAAAATTGGCTTTGTTTCATTGTGAGTTGTCCTTAAACAATGTAAGCATGTAAAGCTTTAATGCTTAACTCATGGAGGTTGAGCTTGCCAGCACCAATTTCAAGTAGAAGTAACTTTTCAAAAGTTGCTACATCTTCCCATACACAGTGGACCCCTAAATGTTTGCTGGTCTTCACATCTAACCTCATTCTATTGGACCTTTTAGTTTGGAAGATCTGAACTTCTCTTTAGCTTAGACTAAACATTCATCTGGCTTTTCTTTAGCCTGTTATTTAAAAAATCCTGCCTAATGTATATTCACACCTTTTAAATAGCAAATATAAATATATATATTGCTAGATTAGAGAGACCTGAGGAAAGTTGTGGTTTACACTAACTGGATGATCATTTCTCTGTAATTGCTGTGTGGGTGTCTTTAGGTTCCTTCCTTCAGAGGTTAATTCTTCAGTTTTAGTTCAGTTCAGTCACTCAGTCGTGTCCGACTCTTTGTGACCTCATGAACTGCAGCACGCCAGACCTCCCTGCCCATCACCAACTCCCAGAATTTACCCAAACTCATGTCCATTGAGTCGGTGATGCCATCTAACCATCTCATCCTCTGTCGTCCCCTTCTCCTCGTACCCTCAATCTTTCCCAGCATCAGGGTCTTTTCAAATGAGTCAGCTCTTTGTATCAGGTGGCCAAAGTATTGGAGCTTCAGCTTCAACATTAGTCCTTCCAATGAACACCCAGGACTGATCTCCTTTAGGATGGACTGGTTGCATCTCCTTGCAGTCCAAGGGACTCTCAAGAGTCTTTGCCAACACCAAAGTTCAAAAGCATCAATTCATCTGCACTTAGCTTACTTCACAGTCCAACTCTCACATCCATACATGATTACTGGAAAAACCATAGCCTTGACTAGATGGACCTTTGTTGGCAAAGTAATGTCTCTGCTCTTTAATATGCTGTCTAGGTTGGTCATAACTTTCCTTCCAAGGAGTAAGCATCTTTTAATTTCATAGTTGCGATCACCATGTGCAGTGATTTTGGAGCCCCCCCCCAAATAAAGTCAATTTGGCATGTAATATTTGAAACATTATATTTAGTCATAAGTCCCAAGTAATTGCTGAGGTAATTCTTTTCACAGTGATTATGGTTTCTTGAATCAGAATAGTTTTTCCTTGATCTTGAGAATGTAGTAGGTTTATAAATAAGCCTCTCATATTCTACACAACATTGGTAGATTTCATTTCCACTGTTCTGTCCATAGAATCGACTAAAGTGTGTTCTTGCAATAAGTCTTGATTTATGCTGTATGAGTATGTGACTTTGCAGTGTAAGGTGTTTCCACCTCTGTGCTCCGAAGCCTATGAGTGTGTAAGTGTCAGTGTGAGCCAGCTGCTATTGGTCACAGTCACTCTGGGTTCACATTTGCATATTTGCATATTTGGACATCCTGGTGCTGCAGTCATTGTAACAGCTTTCCTTAGGTGGTTGAAGATGTGCTCTGAAGCCAGTGACCCACTTTGTCAGGCAGTGCCAGGTGACATGAAGCAGCACCTGCCCTGCCCCAGTCTTTAGTCCTGGTGCTGAAGACTCACTTGAGTTCTCCAGCCTGGAGCTTTCTCTGCAGCTCTCGCCTCACAGCTCCAACCACCTGCTTGCTCTTCTGCCTGATGGCATGAAAGGCATCTCAACGTTAATATGCCCGGAGCTGCCCTTGGCTCTTGCTTGGCTCACAGGCATCCATATCTCAACAGCCCACAACCGCATTCTTTCAGTTGCTCAGAAAAAAATATCTTGGAAGAGAACTCAAACAATACAAAGGGAAACCACCAAACCACAAAAGGAAAAAGTAAGGAACAAAGAAGAAACACAAAATCAACTGGAAAACAAGGTCTAAAATGGCAATAAAAACATACCCATCAATAACTATCTTAAATATCAATGGCCCAAATGCTCTGTCTGATCAAAATACATAGAGTGTGAAGCAGTATAGTAAAACAAGAACCTACAATATGCTGCCTACAGGAAACCCACTTTATGGTGAAGGACACACATAGATTGAAGGTGAGGGAATGGAGATGTTATGCAAATGGAAATGATATAAAAAGGAGGGGTAGCAAAACTCACATCAGACAAAATAGACTTTTAAAACAAATGCCATAAAGAAAGATTTAAAAAAAGGACACTATAGTAACAAAAAGATCAACATATGTTAATGTATTGATCTTACAATACATTATTAACTCATTAACATATATACACCCAATATAAATGATACAAATGAACTTATTTACAAAACAGAAACAGACTCACAGACACTGAAAACAAACTTATAGTTACCAAAGTGGAAATAAGGGAGGGACAAATTAGGAGTTTGAGATTAGCAGATACAAACTACTCTACATAAAACAGATTTTTAAAAAAGGTCCTATTGAATAGCACAGGGAATTATATTCACTTTCTTGTAATGAACTACAATGAAAAAGAAAATGAAATATATATCATATATATATATATAACTGAATACTTTGCTGTATGCTAGAAACTAATACAATCCTGTAAATAAACTACACTTCAATAAAAATAAATATATGCACCCAATATAGGAGGACTTAAATACGTAAGACAAATACTAACAAACATAAAAGGAGAACTTGATGAAAATACAATAATAATAGAAGACTGTAACACCTAACTGACATCAATGGACAGTTCTTCCAGATAGAAAATCAATAAGGAAACACACGCTGAACAACACAATAGAACAATTAGATTTAATTAATATCTTCAGGAATAACATCCCTTC
>SJYV01045191.1:0-11512 GCA_006410875.1 Neotragus pygmaeus
TTAATTTTTTCTATTCCATCTAGTTTGCAGCGGCTGCTGCTGCTGCTAAGTCACTTCAGTTGTGTATGACTCTGTGCGACCTTACAGACAGCAACCCATCAGGCTTCTCTGTCCACAGAATTTTCTAGGCAAGAATACTGGAGTGGATTGCCATTTCCTTCTCCATCCATATAGTTTAAGATTGTATAAATCAAGTAAATTATATTGCTTGCAAATAAATACTATCATTTGTAATGGTAGGTAACAGATACTTTTATAAATGATAACTGAGAAAATATCATAGAATTAATTTAACTGGTACTTAAAAAGCAGAACATAGTTGAAGTAATAAAAGTAGTAATCAGAAGATGATATAATTAATCATAGTCATGAATAATATATGGACTATCTATCCATGTTGTACACATAACGTCAGTAACCTTTATCTATGATGTCTCTTTTAATCTTCAGTACAACCCTAAGAAGTTGGTAATATTCTTGTGTGGGAACTCTGAATTCAAATTTAAAACTTGATGGTGAAAGAAGTGCATAATTGGAACCTTCCTTTCATAAGAAAAATTTGACAGCTTTAGGCAATTTATATTTATTAGGAGGAAGTTGCCAGTGAGAAACCTTGATTCAATAACTGAAATCAGGAAAACATGAGAGGACTTTATTTGGAGATGTTGAATTACTGATAACAGCCCAATATAGAGGGAGAAATTCATCAAGACTTTGTTGGAAATGTGGAAACTTGATTGGCCTGAGAAATGAGCTGGGAACTCATTTGCTACAACAGTAAAATCCATGAAGCTTTAAGAGTACAGAGGGCACCAGCAATGATAAGGACTCAGAAGGCAGAATTTTAGAAATAGAGGAGAATGAACCATGAAAGAAAAGGAATATTCAGAGATACAAGGGAAACAGGGTAAGGCCAACTAGAGATGGAAATGGAAGACAGACTTGAGAAAGTGGTTGTAAGCAGCTGTGTCAAATGCTTCAGAAAAGTTAAGAAGGACCCTTAGGGAGAAACATCCTTTGCTGACCTTCAAGAGAACACTTACAAGTCACAGGGTCAGAAATAGACTCCACATGGAACAAAAGAGATAAAAGTTAATGAGATGCCATTTATCATTCTCAGTGTAAGACACTGTAAAGCCAGTAAGGATCACTGTAGTGCATGTCAGTTATGAAGACTGCCTCAAAGGAATCCACTGGGCTAGGTATTTTCAGTGTCAAAGAGCTCCATGTGTGTGTCGTTCTACACTGAAAGCATTGTAACTTGAAACATCCACCGTCCTTTAAAAGTTGTTTTTGAACTTTGAAAAGCAATATATTCCATTTTTAAGAATGGAGAGCATAAATAACTATTTAACATTTTCCTCCGGTGGAATATAGAGCTAACCAATACTTTTATCCATGTGGTACAGATGATAAACAAGACAAGGCAACTGATAAAGATATGCCCAGTGACAGGAATGACTTACTAGGGAGCATGGCTGGCTATGTTTTCAGCTCTAAAACCCAAAGTTCTGTTAGCTCAAAGTCTCTGGCCAAGGAGACTTTCCTCTGGAATTCTAAGTCTATCATGCAACAGAGTAGAAAGTGAAAAAGAGGAATCAATGATGGCAAAGTTAGAAAATTCACTCTCAAGTGACACGAAACAGTGTCTGATTTCATTTAGGGTAGATTTCACTCAGATTCTGCAACCAACTTTGTTCCCAACTTTAAGCATCAATGTTCTTCTATTCACTCTAAATATACTAAATAAGATTATTCTATTATTAAAAGCAAGAACCTATGTCAGTAATTGTTCATCTTATGGATAACAAAATTAGCCTAAATCCCCTTAGGCATATGTTGTGTCAGTCAATCCTGTACTGGCATATATACATAAACTAAACATAAACACAATTTTTTTCTGATATTTTACTCAACTGTTTAATATATATAACTATAGCTTGTTGATATACTAAATATTTTTGTGAATTTTTAAAATCTGAAGCACAGTAACTTCTGCCTTCATGACTAGCTAAATGAGATCTCAGATTAGTTATTACAAATCACTGAAATAACAAAAATATAATACATATTACAGAATACTAAGAACAATAAGAATAGCTAAGATTTACATATCACTCCCGATGTACCAAGTGTAATTGTATGCATATTATGTATCTCTTTTAATACTCTTTTTTTTCTTTTAATACTCTTAATAAGACCATAAGAGAGATATTATTACTAAATACAATATTAGTCACTTGTCAAATTAAGGAAGAAAAATAGCACCAAACTCAGGGCATTTGATACAACTTTCCCACTCAAAATATTCCACATCTTCAAATGACAGTATAGATTCTGAGACCTCAAGTACCAATCCACAGTCTCCTATCCAAGTCAAGGCTAGAATACAATGGCTTTGCATACTTAAATAAAAAAAAATCTGTGACTCATATTCANCTTCACATTCCAGGATGTCTGGCTCTAGGTGAGTGATCACACCATAGTGATTATCTTGGTCGTGAAGATCTTTTTTGTATAGTTCTTCTGTGTATTCTTGCCACCTCTTCTTAATATCTTCTGCTTCTGTTAGGTCCATACCATTTCTGTCTTTTGTCGAGAACATCTCTGCATGAAATGTTCCCTTGGAATCTCTAATTTCCTTGAAGAAATCTCTAGTCTTTCCCATTCTATTGCTTTCCTCTATTTCTTTGCATTGATGGCTGAGGAAGGCTATCTTCTCTCTCCTTGCTGTTCTTTGGAATCTGCACTCAGATGGGTGTACCTTTCCTTTTCTCCTTTGTGTTTCCCTTCTTTTCTTTTCTCAGCTGTTTGTAAAGACTCCTCAGGCAGCCATTTTGCCTTTTTGCATTTCTTTTTCTTGGGGATGGTCTTTTTTTGTTGTTGTTTGTTTTAAGAGAGAGATAACCTCAGTTTGTTTTTTTATTTTTATTTTTTTTACTTTATTTTACTTTACAATACTGTATTGGTTTTGCCATACATCAACATGAATCCGCCACNACTTAGCAGCAGCAGCAACACCTTTGAAGCACTTTCTAGTCCCAAATGCTTTCTACACACTATCTCATTTAAACCTTACATTAACCCTTTGTACCTCTTATTATTCCTACTTTTCAAATGAGAAAATTGAGGCATGTATAAATTAACAACCTAAGATTATACAGTCATAGTGGGTAGAACCAAGACTTAAATTAACAAAACTTCAAATTTCAATGGTCTTTGGAAAGTTACCTATCTTTTATCCATAGCATTCCTATTTCTACATAAAAATGATTTGACATTGTAGCCAGACAGCAGGACAAGTCTTACTGTAACATTCACATGTTATTAAGCTTAAAGCTTAATTAAGCTTAAAAGCAGAATTAATGGGTAGCATAAATGCTATAATCATTCCTTGCACAAAATCAACAATTCTAACAATTCTATTTTTATCTATCCATAATAGAATATGTATCTCGTATTAATCCACGATAAACACAACATATATTATGATCAAAATTTTATTTTAATGATGATTCACTAATTTAAAATAAATAGTACTTGAAGAAATATAATGGATACAATGAAGGCACAATGCTTTCTAATGTACAAAAATTGACCACAATATGTAAAAATTATTATTTGTTAAAACATATTAGCAGTTCTAAAAAATGGGTAAATGAGACCCATAGCACATGCTAGTGAGATATCTATACATTACCTCATTCCTGACTATATATAGAAACATCCAATTTTAATTTAAACATTCAAATTCAATGACTATTGGATTACGTATTACTAAATTTATAATAATATGTGTTTTTAAAAAATGAACACAAAATACACTTCAGATAAATATATTTTTTAATTCTTTGGGGAATTCCCTGGCAGTCCAGTGGTTACAACTCTGCACTCTCACTGCTGAGGGCCTGAGTTCAATCCCTGGTCAACTCAGGCCCTCAGCAGTGAGAGTGCAGAGTAAGTCGATCAAGATGCATTAGTCTATACTATTTTAATTTCCAGAATGAATACATACCTGCTGTAGAAATAAGGAAGTGTATTCACTAGCATGTGCAAATGTCAACTTGCTTGATTTTACCTTTTGAAAGCACAGAGATACCAATAAGCAGAGCTCATTACCATGTTTTTAATATGACAATTATCTATTCATAAACCACAGAGCTAGGTGGAATTAACCCTACATTTCTGATGATTTTATTTCAACAGAATTAATAAAATATTAAATTGTTTATTNTTTGCCATTTCCCTCTTCTCTCTGCTAGGGTCAGGCTGGATGAAAACATCCCCAGGGACGGTTAGGGCTTGGATGTCTGGCCAGGGAGCTGTATCTGCTAAGGCGTTCTCCCGATGTTTCCTTGGGCATGTTTCTTCTCCTCTTTGGACATCTGCTATTTACCTGAAAGTCCGAGAGCTAGACTAGACCAGTGGTTCCCAGTAAAAGGCCTTTCAGAGTTAAAACGCTCCAGAGAATACTATCTCTTGGATATACATCCTCTTAGGTGAGTTCACTCCCCTGGAGAGGTAGCACAGTAGATCCCAGCAAAGAGCCAGGGGGGCTCTGGGGACTAAAAGGCTGAGGACTTCCGGCTAGGACGCCCCCCAGGTCCCATCCAGGCATCACAGTCTGAGACTCTCAGATCACGTCAGCTTGAGAAAGCACTTTCCAACCAGCAGAACTGCCGCACCATGAAAAGCGTGATACGGAATGAGTTCTTCGTCATCAGGGTGTGCAAACAGAGGCCAGACACCGGCAGGGATATTGCAGAGCAAGGGATGTAAACTGAGAGGCATGCAGAGGCCAGGCAGATGACCTGCCAAGATGGAAGTGGGTTTGCATATTAAACATGTAAAGGGCCAAACAAGAACCGTCTCTTCCATTTTTTTCTGGGATCACATGGCCCTCTTGGGTTTTTTTGTTATTGTTGTTCTACTTTGGTAAATTGACCATTCAAAGACTTCTCTACTTAAAAATAATAATGCTGCAACTGGGTTGATAAACAGTAACTAGTCCTTGGCCTCAGTCACAGGGGGCAAGAATGATGAGGACTGTGGTCAGTGGACATCTCATGCCCTCTCAGTGAGACAGCCAGGCTGGATCACTGGCCAGACATGGCCACAGGCCAGAGTGGTCAGAGCGTCCTACTTTCCAGAGAGGCAGAAAGTCTGGGTAGTTATAAAGAAACTCCCACTCTCTCTTTCCCGTTTTCTTTAGTCGTACTGCCTTTTTTGTTTGTTGTGGCTACACCGTATGACTTGCTGGATCTTAGATTCCTGACCAAGGATTGAACCTGGGCCATGGCAGTGGAAGTACAGAGTCTTAACCAGCGGGTTGCCAGGGAATCTCCCCAAACAACTTTATACTGAAGGATAATTCACATACAGAAAAGCGCATTAAGTATATCACAAGTGTACAGCCTGAGGAATTTTCACAAAATGAATGTACCTGTGAGAGAAGCATCAAAATCAAGAAACAAATCACTGTGAGTGCCCAGAACTCCCCATCAGGGTGCTCCTTCCAGTGGCCTTCCTTAATAATAGTAACCATTGTCCTGACTTCTGATACCATAAAACAGTGTAGCCTGTTTCTGAACTTTATACACATGGAATCACAGGGCACTGCATCTAGTTTCTGTCCCTTAATGTCGTGACAGATTCATTCATGTAGCTGTTATTTCATCCTCATTGCTGCATAATATTCTTTGGGTGAGTCTACCACAATTTATTCATTCACTCTACTGTTGGTGGGCTTTTGGTTTGTTTCCAGTATGGGTCAATTACACACTGTGCTGCTTTGCACATTTTATATGTGCCTTTTGGTGTCCTGATGCAACTNTGCTGCATAATATTCTTTGGGTGAGTCTACCACAATTTATTCATTCACTCTACTGTTGGTGGGCTTTTGGTTTGTTTCCAGTATGGGTCAATTACACACTGTGCTGCTTTGCACATTTTATATGTGCCTTTTGGTGTCCTGATGCAACTGGAGGAGGAATTACTGGACCATTGGGCATGTAGGTAGGTATTCAGCTCTTAGCAGATAATGACAAACAGCTTTCCAAAGAGGTTGTTTACTCTTAGCTGTGCTGTGGATGAGAGTTCCAGTTGTCCCACTTCGCCCTGTTTTAAAATACTAACTACAAAGTGTTAACACCCTTTGCAAGCCGAAAAATACAGATTTGACTGGTGGCACCTGTTTTCATCCTTTCTGATGGAGAGAATTCAAGCAACAGAGCAGCTGAGGGTTATGACAGGAGGATTTCCTGTCTTTTGCTGAGGAGTCCAGGATTAGCTCTAACAAATGGCCCAAATCTTTCTAAATTATCTTCTCCCACCCAATACCCACCTCTAAAGTTTGTGAAACAGGTATCACTGCCCCCATTACCCTCCCCAGATTGCCATGAGGATGTATTGATAAACATCTGCAGATCACACGGGGAAGAGAGCTATAAATATACAGTAATCATGGGATGGATCAGCATTATACCCAAGGCCATGATTCCTATGTCAGCCTTTGGCACAACACAAATCCTCTGCAATCCAGGAGTTCTAACTTCAGCCCATGAGACCCCACAGACTTTCCAAGGGTCACCCTTTGCTCCTGACCACAGTCTTGGCTCTGGCCCAGTTCCCCCCACTGTCTCCAGTCCTCACCAGCTCCTCCCCTTGCAGCTGCCTTGATGAGACAGGCATTCTCCCACCCCCTCCCAGCATCCCAGTCTTGTGCCTTCTTAAATCTGTCACAGGTTCACAAGCCTGTCTGGAACCCACCACGCTCACCATCTGCCTCACCACTCCTCTAAGGTCCTCCAGGATGACTGAAGTCAGAGAGACCTGACTGCATCCTGACTGCCTCTTACTAGATGAATAACCTGAGGCATATCACTTACCCTCTCTGTGCCCTGATTTCCACATCAGTGAAAAGGGGAATAGCGTGAATTCTTATCACCTGAGGTCGGTATAAGGGGTAAATGAAATAAAGCACTTGGAGACTGTTAAGCTCACTACCAGATGGGAGATTTAAGGCCCAGAGAAGTGAAGGCACCAGTCCATGGTCACACAGCATGTCTGTAGAAGAGGTGGGAACTGAATTCATGTTTCCTGGGTCCCAGGCCTGGCCTCCACACACTGCCTGGGAGGGGTTTCTGCTGGGTTGTGCAGACCAGTCAGTGAGAGGTCTCAAGTCAGGCCCCAGGAGGAATTAGAGAGAGGACCAAGTGAGAGGTCCATCTCTAGTCCTAACAAAAGGTAGCAGTTCTCTCTTTAATGAAAGCCAATCATATACCAGGGGTGTGTATGTGTGTGTGTTTAGTCGCCAATCCTGCCCAGCTCTTTTGCGACCCCGTGGACTGTAGCCTGCCAGACTCCTCTGTCCATGAATTTCCCAGGCAAGAATACTGGACTCGGTTGCCATTTCCTTCTCTAGGGGATCCTCCTAGCCCAGGGATTGAACTCACATCTTCAGCACTGCAGGCAGGAAGATTCTTTACCACAGAGCCACCAGGGAAGCCTCATGCTAGGGATACTATATGCTTTATAGTCATGAACTCTCTCCCTCAAAAGGAAGCAGTCATTTTACAAGAGAGGACACAGAAGCTCAGAGGGATCCACAGGCCTTGTGAGTGGTGGAGCAGGAGCTCCAGGTAGATGCTAGGCTATCGCCTGCTATGGGATTAGGTTCCTTGCACCTTCTTAAACCAGTGTCTAAGTATGTGGGTGCTGGTGGGGTGGGAGTGGCTGGGCCTCCTTTTCTAGGATAGGCAACTGTATCCCAGTGGCCCCTTTCAGAAAAACCCTCTCTCTCTGAGAACCTCCGTCTTTCCTTTCACATCCTTCCCCCACCTTCACCTTTGCTTTTCCTTCGCCTCCACCAGGGAGCTTTGCTAGGTAGAGCTCACCCTGGTGTCAGGACTCTCCTTTCCTATTCCTGTCCTGGGGTCTCACTCTACCTGCTTTCCTAACCTGGCTTTTGGGCATTTCTCTTCTTTGTTCTTGGCCTCAGTTTCCTGATCTGCACACGGATTACAGTGAAGGCTGTTAAGGGACCCTATCTCTCTTTTCCTAGCATTTCCTTCTGCTCCATGCAAGGGAGACTCAGCTGCGGGTAGAATCAAAAGGAATGCAAATGAACACAGCATTGTAAATCAACTATACTTCAATAAAATAAAAATTTTAAAAGAGGAGAGCAAATGGATTGGACACCAGGGATTGAATGGCTAATAGCTACACCTCTGCCCCCCATTACTTACATTAGCCTTAAAAACAAAACCAAAATAAACAAGGGGGTGAATCATCCTGGTGGCATTTCATCTGNGCTCACGAGGGAGGGGATATATGCATGCATATAGCTGATTCATTTTGTTGTACTACAAAAACTAGCACAACACTGTGAAGCAATTATATTCCAATTTAAAAAAATAAACAAACAACAACAAAAATCGCTTACGTAGAAGTGAAGGATAGAGAGGAAAGATGATGACTTGTTTCCCCAAACTGTGTTGTAATTTTGAAAGGAAAATGTATGATTATTTTTGTATTTTATCCTTTCTGTCTAAAAGTATAGTGACTAGAAAAAAATGGTAAATAAGTGTATGTGTGTATATGTCTATGCATTCCCCATCTCATGGGGAAGAAAACCCATAGGAAAACCTTTAAGGATGATTAGAATTTAGATAAGCTGAGAAGCAAAGCAATGTGCAAAATCTTAGAAGTACAAATGAGAGTGTGCCAAAGAACTGATGCTTCTGAACTATGGTGTTGGAGAAGACTCTTGAGACTCCCTTGGACTGCAAGGAGACCAAACCAGTCAATCCTAAAGGAAATCAGTCCCGAATATGCATTGGAAGGACTGATGCTGAAGCTGAAGCTCCAGTATTTTGGCCATATGATGCAAAAAACTGTCTCATTGGAAAAGATCCTGGTGCTGGGAAAGATTGAAGGCAGGAGGAGAAAGGAATGACAGAGGATGAGATGTTTGGATGGCATCACTGACTCGATGAACATGAGTTCGAACAAGCTCCAGGAGTTGGTGATGGACAGGGAAGCTTGGCGTGTTGCAGTCCATGGGGTTGCAAAGAGTTGGACATGACTGAGCAACTGAACTGAACAAATGAGAGGATAGGACATGATGTTTAGTAGGATGGTAAGATTAGATTGGTGTTTTGAAAGCCTTTAAGTTTAAGCAGAAGAGCTTAGATTTCCAGGATAAAAACAACATTGAAGGACTATTGGTCTGGAAGGAGTCTTGTAGGATGGGTTATGGGGGGAAAGATTGGAATCAATGAATTAATGTGGTTGGCAATAGCCTTAAATCCTTACATGGTGCCTGCAGCACAATATGCAATCAGTAAATGTTTACCAAGTGAAGAATAATGAATGAACTCTGAGATCAAAATGGAAAGGGAGGTTAGTAAAGGCATTTAGAAATGGTGGTGATGGGAAACAGATGAATCACAGATGACACCCAAGTTTGGAGCTATGTGAAAGCACACAGTTTGAAGGTGCTTTCTGTGCAAGATCACACCTAAGGAAAGGCAGAGAGCACAAGGTTCAGTGAGCAGCATCAAAAGTCAGGCTTCCTTGATCATATCACAGTCCTAATGCTTGCTAGCTAAACTTGGGCAAGTTCTTTCACCACGTGAGCCTCAGTTTTCTCATATTTAAAATACTGATAGCAACAGTGCCTTTGTCTTTAAAATGGCATTAGGATAGTACTTATAAGATTATTTGAGATAATAAAATTAAAGCACTTCGTAAACTGTCTTACACATGCATGTGCACATGTGCACAAATGTTCTCAGTCATGTCCGACTCTTTGTGACCCCATGGACTGTGTCCCATCAGGGTCCTCTGTCTATGGGATTTTCCTAGCGAGAATGCTGGAGTGGGTTGCCATTTCCTACTCCAGGGGATCTTTCTGACCCAGAGATCAAACCCATGTCTCCTGAGCCTCCTGCATTGGCAGGCCATTTACCATTGTGCCACCTGGAAAGCCCTCAGGTTACACATAGTGAGCTTCAATAAATTTTAGTTACTATTCTTGAGGCTGGGGGCTTCCCTGCTGGTTAAGTAGGTAAATAATCTGCCTGTGATATAGGAGACTTCCTGCAATGCAAGAGACTCGNGCCATTTACCATTGTGCCACCTGGAAAGCCCTCAGGTTACACATAGTGAGCTTCAATAAATTTTAGTTACTATTCTTGAGGCTGGGGGCTTCCCTGCTGGTTAAGTAGGTAAATAATCTGCCTGTGATATAGGAGACTTCCTGCAATGCAAGAGACTCGGGTTTGATCCCTGGGTCAGGAAGATCCCCCAAAGAAGGGAAAGGCAACCCACTCCAGTATTCTTGCCTGGGAAAATCCAAAGACAGAGGAGCTTGGTGGGCTACTGTCCATAGGGTCCTCCTGAGAACTACCTTTCTTCTCTCATCATCTTTGCCATCTGATCAGATTATTTCCTTTGTGTAAAAAAAATAAATATAGATTTACTGTTCCTATCGTTTCATCACTTAAAGATTACTCAAACATTGGTAAATGAACACCAGAATATTTTTCCTTAAAATAAGCCTTGCCCAATATTTTAAGAAATTCTGCCCCTGATCTTCAATGCATTGAACCTAACTTCCTAAAATTATTTCGACTCTTTTTCCAATGGGGCTGGGGAGGAGGAATTGTTTTAAAGGAGGCATTGTCATTACTTTGAGCTCCTTTAAAAAAAAAATGCTATAACTTTAGTGCAAGACCTCTGTGTCTTTAAATGCAGATATTTCCACTTACACTTAAGTGAATTTTAGGGGATTAAATGTAGCCTCAGACAGAATTTAGATAATTTGGGAGGACAGTGCTGGCAACCAAGAACAGATTCAAATTATTGTTTCACATGATACAATTTCTATTACTTTAAGAAGACTACTCTCATAACATTTAAGCACTAATAAAATTTAAATAATATGGCAGAAATAGCTTGTGATCTAATGAGACAGCTACCTCCCTTGTACTCCTTTCCTTATTTCAGAGTCATTACTGGAAAGGAGCTGCCTGGCTAAAGACTACAGTTCCCAGCTTCCCTTTTATCTTGGTGAGGCCAAGCTGTAGTCAGTGGAATGAAGGTGGACGTGAGATTCACTACTTCCATTCTTGGGGCATAAAAATGTCCTATAGAATCCTCAGTGATCTTCTGTTCTTCCCATGTCAGCCAGCTGGAAGTGTTTGCTTAAGGTGACCTCCTAAGCCAGGTGTTGAAGAAAGCAGATTTTAGTCAGCCTGGGTTTCTGAAAGAGTGGGTGAGAACTGAGATCAACCCACCACTA
Source organism: Neotragus pygmaeus (assembly GCA_006410875.1). Lineage (NCBI taxonomy): Eukaryota > Metazoa > Chordata > Mammalia > Artiodactyla > Bovidae > Neotragus > Neotragus pygmaeus. Next base: position 11,306 of record SJYV01045191.1, read on the forward strand.
TTCCTGACACTGTGAGGGAATAGAATTAACTGTATTAACCTATTGAGATTTGGTGGTTTATTTATTTATTTTTTTACAGCAGCTAGAGTAATCTTTAATCTACCCAGTCCAAAATTCCTCTGTCCATGGGACTTTCCAGGCAAGAGTACTGGAGTACGGTGCCATTGCCTTCTCCAAGTTACTACACAGTAAACCATTAATACATTA
>SJYV01045194.1:0-13451 GCA_006410875.1 Neotragus pygmaeus
CATGGACAGAGGAGCCTGGTAGGCTACAGTCCATGGGGTCGCAAAGAGTCAGACACGACTGAGAGACTTAACTCTTCCTTAAAGGTATTGGTACTCTTCTACAAGTACCTCTTGTCATTGATAAATTTTAAGTACCTTGAGGGTAGGAACTATTTTCTAACACTGCCTTGTATTATGTTCCACACATGTTAGACACTCCAGAAATGCTGTTGGTGGCTAATGTTCAAATGGGACATTCCCAGTCTCAATCCAGACTCCATCTTACTGATATGCTTTATCTTCACCAAAGTTTAGATTTTTACCTGAATAAAATTAAGAGTGTCTCAGGGAGTGATTGTGGGAACATGTCTGGGTATCCTTTCACCCAATCTGTGGCCACATCCCATGGCTTTCATATGACAAATTATTCCTCTTCCACCCTAACTCCCTTAGTGTGAAGCATGTGAGCTGAGTCTAAGGTAATCAGCATCACTTTCTCCCAGCCCAGTGATTGGTTCAGAGTTGAGGCACTTGAACCAAGAGTGAATCTGAAGAATTTTCGGGGTGCTGGAATAAATGAAAATGCTTGCTTCTTTTTTTGTTGGCTGTGAAATTGGAAGGATACCCCAGAAGTTCCTTGCTGCCACCTTCTAGCCATGAAGTTGCCTCTTATGAATGAGCAAACATATGAGCATGAGTAGAACTGTACTGAGAGACAGAAAGCGGAGCTTGAGTACATCTTTGAGTCTCTGTATTCCTGTGTATGGCCATGCCTGAAGCCAAATATACCACTGGTCAGTTAAATTATTGTTGCAGGTTGGAGTCTCCAAAAGCAAACATTGAGATGTTTGGGGAGCAAGATGGTTACAAGGGGTCAACNTTCCTGTGTATGGCCATGCCTGAAGCCAAATATACCACTGGTCAGTTAAATTATTGTTGCAGGTTGGAGTCTCCAAAAGCAAACATTGAGATGTTTGGGGAGCAAGATGGTTACAAGGGGTCAACACCTACGGGGCTTCCCAGGTGGCGCTGCTGCTGCTGCTGCTAAGTCGTTTCAGTCGTGTCCGACTCTGTGCGACCCCACAGACGGCAGCCCATTGGGCTCCGCCATCCCTGGGATTCTCCAGGCAAGAACACTGGAGTGGGTTGCCATTTCCTTCTCCAACGCATGAAAGTGAAAAGTGAAAGTGAAGTCGCTCAGTCGTGTCTGACTCAGCGACCCCATGGACTGCAGCCCACCGGGCTCCTCCATCCACAGGAGTTTCCAGGCAAGAGTACTGGAGTGGAGTGCCATCGCCTTCTCCGCCAGGTGGCGCTAGTGGTAATGAATCCACCTCCCAATGCAGGAGACATTAGGAGATGCAGGTTCTATCCCTGGGTTGGGAAGATCCCCTGGAGTAGGAAGTGTCAGCCCACTCCAGTATTCTTGCCTGGGAAATTCCATGGACAGAGGAGCTTGGTAGACTATGTTCATGGGGCCACAAAAGAGTTGGACACAACTGAGCAACTGAGCACCTTTGAAAGGAGGAGGAAGCAGGACTGGGCAGAGCAACAGTGAGGCAGGTCTGACAAAGCCTTGGCCAATATAGTGGGGATCTCCAGAGCAAGTGTTTTCTGTCAGAGTTCAAGTCTCAAGGTGAGTGATCCTCTGCTTTGCTCTGTCATTAGATGTGGGCCTTGAAGGGTGTGACCTTGAGGGAGGTGACTCTCTGCACTTTGAGGCAACCCTGGAAAGCGCTGCCTACTGGAGGCAATCAGAGCTCTCTTAAGGGAGACCTGGGGCGGGGTGCATCTTCATGTGTAGCACAGTGATGTAAGCATTATCATTTTTTGTTATTATGATGATGATGCTAAATTAGTTTGAGCTGAATTTTCTACCACTTGCAGCCAAAAAACTTCAAATCTATACAGTGATTATTTTGGTAGTTAAAGCCCCACTGTGATGTGGTAGAGGCAATTCTCTCAGACCCAAATAGTACTTGGATGTAAGTATTTCAGTTTGAGATGTTGGATAGACATCAGCACTAAAGCTTGACCTGGCACTAGGATTCAGGAACTGATAAAGTTGCTCTTGCTTAAATGGTCCTCATACATCCTTCTCTTATATTTCTATTCCCATGTGGTTGTTCAGTTGCTCAGTTGTGTCTGACTCTTTGCGACCCCATGGAGTGCAGCATGTTAGGCTTCCCTGTCCTTCACCATCTCCTGGAGCTTGCTCAAACTCATGTCCATTGAGTCAATGATGCCATCTAATGATCTCATCCTCTGTTGCCCTCTTCTCCTCATGACCTTAATCTATCCTCATACCTGGCTTCAGAATGTTGGAAGTAGAACCCTTTTTCAATATTCTTGATTATTTGGAATGGAGGCTATGTCCTCCACAAAAATAAGGGATATTCTCCAACAATGAAATAATCACTAATTCCAGGACCCAGACAATCTTATACGGAGTGAAGTAAGTCAGACACAGAAAGACAAGCATCATATGATATCACATAAATGTGGAATCTAAAAAAAAAAGGTACAAATGAACTTATTTACAAAGCAGAAATAGAGTCACAGATGTAGAAGACAAACAGGGAGAAGGAGGAGGAGGGATAAATTGGGAGATTGGGATTGACATATACACATTACTATATTTAAAATAGGTAATTAATGAGAACCTACTGTGCTGCATAGGAAACTACTCAATACTCTATGGTGACCTGTATGGGAGAAGAATCTAAAAAAAGGGTGAGTATATGTATAACTTTGCTGTACAGGAGATACTGACACAGCATTGCAAATCAACTATACTCCAATAAAAATTAATTAAAAAAACACACTGGACCCAGACAATCTGATGGTTGGATCCTATGGTATATTAAAGATAACCACAAGCTCTTTGCCAATCCTCTCATCAAGCACTGGAATCTGTCTTCCCACTCCTTGAATCTAGTGTGGCCGTATGACTTGCTTTGACCAATGGATAAAGGTGAAAGTGATATTAAAGGATTTATGAACCCAGGCTTTAAGAGAGAATGACAGCTTCTGTTTTTTCCTCTCAAAACCCCAGCTGCCATGCTATAAGGTCATCCAGGCTAGATAGCTGAATGATTAGAGGCCATGTGGAGTCTGAGAGGTCAATCTTAGAGGTTCGAGCCACAGCCACCCTTAGAGATCCCAGCTGAACACAACTGCATAAGAGATCCGAAGACCAGTCAAAGAACCACCCAGCTGAATTCCAGCCATCCCATAGAATTGTGAGAAATAATAAACAATAATTATAATAACATTTTTATTTTTAATTGTGGTTAAGACATAATTAACCATCTTCAAGTGTAGAGTTCAGTAGTGTTAAGTGTATTTGCATCATTATATGCCAACCTCCAGAACTTTTTTCATTTTGAGAACTGAAACTCTGTACCCATAAAACAACCCTCCTGTCCCCCTCCTTCCCAGCTCCCATCAACCTCGATTCTGTTTTCTGTTTCTATGAATTTGACTAGATATATCAGGTGAGCGGAATCATACAGTACTTTTTTGTGTGTGTGACTAGCTTATTTCACTTAGAATAATATCTGCAAGGTTTATACATGTTGAGTAAATAATTATTTTAAGCCACTAAGTTTTGGGATGGTTTGTTACACCACAATAAATAGTGGATACAGTGTCATCTGACAAAATTTGTTTCTCAAAAAGAATACACATGATAATTTTATTCATTGAAGGGGTTGGGCCTATAGAACAATTAGAAAACTCAGCTTATTTGCTGATAGTTTGTAGCATATTTCTTTTTTAAATAATTGGATTGCTCGATAGCACCTTGATTAGGAATCTCTTTCTGTTTTATTGATATATAATTGACATTTAAAGTTTAAGGGATGCAGCTTGATGATTTGATACATGGATATTTTATGAACTCATTACCACAGTATAGTTAGTTAACATCTCCATTATCTCACATAATTCTCTTTTTTTCTATTCTCAGCAACATTCACGTATGTATAATAAAGCACTGTTAACTATAGTTACCATGCTGTACATTCAATCTCAGAACGAATTCATTTTCTAACTGGAAATTTGTGCTCTTTGGGGAAGAAAATTCCCAAATGGGGGTTTCCAAATGGGGAGGGATCTCCCCATTTTCTCCACCCACAGGCCCTGGTAACCACCTTGTTTCTATGTGTTCAGCTTTTCAAACTTCCACGTGTATGTGAGGTCTTACAGTAATTGTCTTTCTCTGCATAACTTACCTCACTTAATGCCCTCAAGTTCCATTCATGTTGTTGCAAATGGCAGGATTTCCTTTTCCATGGCTAAATAATATTCCATTGTGTAAATAGGTAGATAGATAACATCTTCTTTATCCATTTATGCATTAACAGACACTTAGTTTGTTTCCCTATCTTGGCTATCGTGAATAAAGCTGCATTGAACACTGGAATACAGATATTGTGAGAAAATCCTGACTTCATTTCCTTTGCATATATATCCAGAAGTGGAATTGCTGAAATGTATGGTAGTTCTGTTTGTAATTTTTTGAGGAAGTTCCATACTGTTTTCCACAGTGCTGCACCAATTTTACATTCCTACCAACAGTGCTCCAAAGTTCCCTTTTCACCACATCGTAACCAACACTTGTTATCTCTCTCAATCTTTCTCTCTTTTTTTTTGTGATAGCCATTCTAACAGGTGTGAGGTGATAGTTTTCACTGTAGTGGTTGTTTTCCATGGCTTCACTGGGTCTTCACTGCTGGTGTGTGGGCTTCCTTTAGTTGTGGTGAGCGGGGGTTCCTCTTCATTGTGGTGCACAGGCTTCTTATTGTGATGGCTTCTCCTGTTGGGAAGCATGGGCTCTAGGCACACAGGCTTCAGTAGTTGCAGCGTGCAGGCTAAGTAGTTGAGTGAGGTGGGACCTAGAGTGAGCTGGCTTCAGCAGTTGTGGTTTGCGGGCTTAGTTGCTCCATGGCATGTGGATTCTTCTTAGACCAGGGGTCGAACCTGTGTCTCCTGCATTGGCAGACAGATTCTTAACCATTGGACCACCAGGGAAGTCCTCACTGTAGTTTTGATTTGCATTTCCTTGATGATTTGTAATGTTGAGCATCTTCATGTACCTGTTGGCCATTTGTATGTCTTCTTTGGAAAAATGTCTATTCAGGTCCTCTGCCTATTTTTTAATTGGCTTGCTCGTTTCTTTTATTATTGAGTTGTGTAAGTTCTTTGTATATTTTGGATATTAACCCCTTATCAGATACATGACTTGTAATTATTTTTTCCAATTTCATAAGTGGCCTTTTCACTTTGTTGATTGCTTCTTTTGCTGTGCAGAAGCTTTTTAGTTTGATTTAATCCCATTTATTTATTTTTGCTTTTGTTACTTGTGCTTTTGGTGTTTTAGCAAATGTAGCATATTTCAAAAACACTGCTTTAACTTGTTCAAACATTTGGTTTGATAGCGTAGTAAAATTATTGGAGCTTTGATTTTTCACTGCTTGACTCAAATAGGCTATTTATATAAAGAAATAGGAACTAATGTTAACATTCACATCAGATAGCCATACATACTTATTCATAGGCTTGTGAAGGAACTTGATAGTGTATTTATTTAGCGACTGTCTCCAAGCAGACATATCCTAGACAAATAGAGGAACTAGCAGAATTATTTTAAAGAAGCTGTGGCATAGTGGTTAAGAGCACAGACCTGGCTTTAAGTGTGGGTTCTACCATGAGTTTTACTTTCGTAAAGTGGGCAGAATGATAGCACCTACCTCAGTCTTGAAAAGTAAATGACTTCATGTATACAAAGGACATAGTAAACACTCAGTAAATCACTCCAGTGTTTAATTACATTTTTTTTAATTAATTAATTTATTTATTTTTAAATTTAACTTTACAATACTCTATTGGGTTTGCCATACATCGACATGAATCCACCACAGGTGCACACAAAAGCTTCCTCATATTTTTCAATGTGTATTTCAAAACTCACATTCAGTTCAGTTCAATTCAGTTCAGTTGCCCAGTCATGTTTGACTCTTTGTGATCCCATGGACTGTAGTACTTCAGTTTTCCCTGTCCATCACCAATTCCTGGAGCTTGCTCAAATTCGTGTCTATTGAGTTGGTGATGCCATCCAACCATCTTGTCCTCTGTCATCCCCTTCTCCTCCTGCCTTCAATCTTTCCCAGCATCAGGGTCTTTTCCAATGAGTCAGTTCTTTGCATCAGGTGGCCAAACTCATATTAAAGCAAATTAAAAAAGAAGAGCACCCAAGGAAGAGTATTANTGCCTTCAATCTTTCCCAGCATCAGGGTCTTTTCCAATGAGTCAGTTCTTTGCATCAGGTGGCCAAACTCATATTAAAGCAAATTAAAAAAGAAGAGCACCCAAGGAAGAGTATTATTGTATTTTACCTCCAGCCATAGAGATAATAGTCTGTTTTCACTCAAAAAATATGTATTGAGCACCTAGAATGTGCCAGGCTCTGTGTGGGGGTGAATAAGATGATATTCCTGGGCTTCCCTGGTGGCTCAGTGGTAAAGAATCTGCCTGCCAGTGCAGGAGACACAGGTTCCTTCCCTGGTCTGGGGAGATCCCACATGCTGTGGAGCAGGTAAGCCCGTGTACCACAACTACTGAGCCTGTGCTCTAGAGCCTGGGAGCCACAACTATTGAAACCCACACACCCTAGACTTTGTGCTCCACAAGAGAAGCCACTGCCATGAGAAACTTGTGCACCACAACGAGTTGGAGCTTACTCAAACTCATGTCCATTGAGTCAATGATGTCATACAACCATCTCTTCCTCTGTCCCCTTCTCCTCCCACCTTCAATCTTTCCCTGCATCAGGGTCTTTTCCAATGAGTCAGCTCTTTGCATCAGATGGCCAAAGTATTGGAGTTTCAGCTTCAGCATCAGTCCTTCCAATGAATATTCAGGGTTGATTTCCTTTAGGATCGACTGGTTTGATCTCCTTGTAGTCCAAGGGACTCTCAAGAGTCTTCTGCAGCACGACAGTTAAAAAGCATCAGTTCTTCAGTGCTCAGCCTTCTTTATGGTCCAACTCTCAGGTCCGTACATGACTAGTGGGAAAAACACAGCTTTGACAAGATGGACCTTTGTCTTCAAAGTAATGTCTCTGCTTTTTAATATGCTATCTAGGTTTGTCATAGCTTTTCTTCCAAGGAGCAAGTGTCTTTTAGTTTCATGGCTTCAGTCACCATCTGCAGTTATTTTGGAGCCCAAGAGAATAAAGTCTGTCACTGTTTCCATTGTTTCCCCATCTATTTGCCATGAAGTGATGGGACCTGATGCCATGATCTTAGTTTTTTGAATGCTGAGTTTCAAGCCAGCTTTTTCACTCTCCTCTTTCACCTTCATCAAGAAGCTCTTTAGTTCCTCTTTGTTTTCTGCCATAAGGGTGGTGTCATCTGCATATCTGAGGCTATTCATTCATGAGCAGTAACAATGTTCCATGATTGAAAAGTGAAAGTGTTAGTCGGTCAGTCATGTCTGACTCTTTGCTAACTCCATAGACTATAGCCTGCCAGGCTCCTCTGCCCGTGGAATTCTCTAGGCAAGAATACTGGAGTGAGTAGCCATTCCCTCCTCCAGGGGATCTTGGCCCCTAGGTCTCCTGCATTGCAGGTGGTTTCTTTACTGTCTGAGCCAACATAAAAGTTTGCTCTTGCTGGAGTAACCAAAAAAATGGCTGTCCAGAGGTATTTTTTCCACTAACTCTTTTATTTCATTCATGAGCAGATAACAATGTTCCATGATTACAGCAAATTCTAAAGATGGTGCATGCAAGGTCAAGAGTTTAGAACTGTAACAGAGGTTAATGTGAACCTATTAATGACACAATCTGGTCAAATTGACCTTTAGTCAGCCCCTTTCTTTGCACGCATCTTCCAAATGATGCCACCAATATCTTTACTGCCCAAGTCAGAGCCAGAGGACCTGTTCAATCACCAAGTCTGGTCACTTCTCGCAAGTCAGTCTCTCACCCATCCCCACTGTCATTAACGTAATTTGTTTCTTATCATTTATTTCCTTCTGAATTACTAAAAGTAATTCACCACCCAGCTATTGTGGTGGGTTGCAGAAATGGACACAAACAATCACAACTCCTTTCACCAAGGGATGGAATCTTGGGACTTCTCTGCAGGTCCAGTGGTTTAGACTCAGCTTTCACTGGAGAGGGCACGGGTTTGATCTTTGGTTGGGGAACTATGTTCCTGCATGCTGTGCAGTGTGGCCTAAGAAAAAAAGATGGACTATCTTTCTCCAGTCCTTGCTCTGGGCTGACCTTGATGCTTGCTTTGCAGTTGAAGCAATATCATGTATTAAGCAAGAGGCTAAAGAGAACTTGTGTGCTTCCACTCTTGCTCTTGCTCTGGAAACCTACCCCTACTGCCATGTTGGAAAACCCGGAAGAGCCTGCTGGAGGCTGAGAGATCATGTGAAACAGAAACAAGCCATCCCATCTCAGCTATCCTGGACCAGTCAGCCTCCAGCTGACCCAGCCACCAACAGCAAATGCCCAGCAAAGTTCATCCAGGCTTGGCCCAGATCAGAAGAGCTGCCCCTGTGAACCCAGCCCACATTGCCAAAGCACAAAATAGTGAGGTAAGGCCATTAAGTTTGAGCTTAAGTTTCTGCCACAGCAAAAAGCTAGCTGATACCAAAATGGAGCAGGACCCTGCCCCACCCCCACCCCATGTCCTCTGCCTGACTTTTGTCTCTGGAAAACTTTAATCAAAGAATAAGTTTAATCAGAGAAATGAGAAATATGGAAACAAAGGAAAACAGTCAAAGGAGACCAAATAAGAATAATGTGCCATATCCTGTGAGCTGTCTTATCAATGCTAAAACACCAAGTGGAGAAGTTAACTATATGATGAGCAGACTGTACCCAGGACATGAGCTGCCACAATTCTGAGAACTGACTGCAAAGAAATGGGAACAAATGGAACCTGGAACTGAAAATTAACTGTACCTAAAACAGACAAGATGATGCTGGTCAGACCACTGATGACACATCTGAAGATGACTGTCAGAGATGACTGTGTTGTTTATTTCTATAGTCCTCCCCCACTTCTGTCTATAAAAGCTCTTGCTCCACTGAAGGTGGGGAGTTGGCCTTTGGACAGATGTCTGTCACCCTCCCCTCCCAGCTGCTGGCATCTGAAATAAAGTAAACCTTTCTTTCCACCAACCTGGCCTGTTTAGTGGCTTTTGAGTGGTCAGCAGCCAGACCCCTATATACCTTTTGGTAATGATATAATTCATTTTCTGACTTCTGCTTTTGGTACCACCATAATCAGTGATCTTTCAAAAACATGATCCAATTGGGAATTCCCTGGTGGTCTACTGGTTAGGACTCTGAGCTTCCACTGCAGGGGCTCCAGATTTGATCCCTAGTCCAGGAAACTAAGATCCCATAAGCTATGTGGCCTAAATAAATAAATAAAAATGTAACTAAAAAAAAACAAACCCCATGATCCAATCATAATGCTGCCCAACATTTTCTCATCATCTTTGTGTAAAACCCAAACTTCTCAGTTGTGCCTCATCATTCACCATTCAGCCACAGGTTACGTCAATCTCCTGCGATCACCCAAGCATACATTTCCCTTTCATACCTTTGTGAATAACTTGTCATGAGCTTCAAATTGTGTCCCCTCTCCCAATACATATATTGAAGTCCTCAGGACCTCAGAGTGTGACTTATTTGGAGACAGAGCCTTTAAAGAAATAACTGGTGTAAAATGAAGTCATATAATTGGGCCCTAATCCAATATTTCTTGTGTCCTGATAAGAAGAGGGAGTTAGGACACAGACAACATTGACAGAAGGATGCCCATGTGAGGATGCAGTGAGAAGGCAGTCACTGGAGAGTGGAGGAGAGAGGCCTTGTGTGTACATGCTCAGTCAGTTGTGTCCAATTCTTTGCAACCCCATGGACCATAGCCCGCCAGACTCCTCTGTCCATGGGATTTTCCAGGCAAGAATACTGCAGTGGGTTGCCATGCCCTCCTCTAGGGGATCTTCCCGACCTAGGGATCGAACCCAAGTGTCTTCTGTCTCCTGCATTGGCAGGTGGATTATTTACCACTAGCACCACCTGGGAAGCCCCAGAGAGAGGCCTCAGGACAAGCTAATGCTGTTAGATCTTGATCTTGGATTTCCAGTCTCCAGAACTGAGATAATAAATGTCTGTTGTTTAAGCCCCAGTTTGGGGCTTTCTTCTCTGGGAGCCCTATCAAACTAAAACAATGCTGTTCTTTCTACCAGGAAGTTCCTTCAAACCTCAGTACACCCACACCTGCTACTTCTTCACCTGGTAATAATTCTGATTTATCTTCCATACTCAGCTCACCATCTTGGGGAAATCTTCCCTAATTTCCTTGAGGCTGGTTAGGTGACCCTGGTCTGTGATTCTCCCCCTGTACAGAGCACTTATCCCAGTGTATTAAAATTTGTTTCTGTGTGTGTGGTAAGTGGAGAAGGCAATGGCATCCCACTCCAGTACTCTTGCTTGGAAACTCCCATGGATGGAGGAGCCTGGTAGGCTGCAGTCCATGGGGTCGCTGAGTCAGACACAACTGAGCGACTTCACTTTCACTTTTCACCTTCATGCATTGGAGAAGGAAGTGGCAACCCACTCCAGTGTTCTTGCCTGGAGAATCCCAGGGATGGCGGAGCCCAATGGGCTGCCGTCTGTGGGGTCGCACAGAGTCGGACACGACTGAAGCGATTTAGCAGCAGCAGCAGCAGCAGTGTGTGGTAAGAACACTTTAACCTGAGATCTACTCTATTAACAAAATTTTCAGTGTATATCGGGGTAATTTTAACTAGAGACATTGTGTTGTAAGGCAGATCTCAATAACTTAATCATCTTGCAGGACTGAAACCTTATACTGATTGAACAGCAACTCACCATTTCTTCCTCCCCCCAGCCCCTGGTAACCACTATTCTACTGTTTCTATATGTTTGACCATTTTAGATGCCTCATGTAAGTTGTATCATGCAATATTTGTTCTTCTGTTACTGGCTTTTTTCACTTAACCTAATGTTTGGGTTCATCCATGTTGTCACATGGGGAAGAATTTAAGTCCTTTTGAAGGCTAAACAATATTATATTGTACATTCTCTATCCATTCATCTGTTTATGTTGTTTTCGCATCTTGGCTAATGCTGCAATAAAAGTGGGAATACAGATATATCTTTGAGATCCTGATTTTAATTCTTTTGGATAAATACCCAAAAGTTGGATAACTAGATCATATGTAGTTCTATTTTTAATTTTTTGAAGAACCTCCATACTATTTCCATAGCTGCTGTTTCATTTTACATTTACACTAACAGAATACAAATGTTCCAATTTCTCCACATTCTTGCCAATACTTATCTTTTTGTTGTTGTTGTTATAGACACACTAGAAGGTATAAAGTGATATTGCATTGTGATTTCGATTTTAATTTCCCTAATAATTAGTGCTTCTGAACATCTTTTCATATACCTGTTGGCTATTTTGTATGTCTTTTTTGGAGGAATGTCTATTTAAGTCCTTTGCCCATTTAAAAATTGGATTAGTCATTATTTTGCTGTTGAGTTGAAGGAGTCTTTATACATTTTGGATATTAACTTCTTATAGATAGTTTGAAAGTATTTTCTCCCACTCCATAAGTAGCCTTTTCACTTTGCTCATGGTTTCTTTTGCTGTACAGTCTTTTAGTTTGATCTGACCTCTGCCTGCTAGACTGTGGACACCTAAGGAGAAAGAATGTACCTTTCACTTCTTATTCTGCAGTGTTGAACAGAGTGCGTGGCGCATAGCATATGTTTAATAAGTACTTGTTGGAATAAAATTTCCTGTTATTTCCTGCCTTTACATTTCCCCAACTCTGTGTATTTATTTTCTTATGCTGCCCCATCACTGGTAATGCTCTTCTCCACATTTGCCTAGTCCACATGATACCGTCCTATAAAATTCATCTTTTGGAGAATTTTTTCTCTGTTGCACCAGCTAGAAGTGATCTTTCATTGGAATGCCCATTCTACTTCATATGTAGCTCATTTAATGGATTTTTGGTTGATCCATTGCCTAAGATCTGTACCCCCTACCTCTGCCGCTCATCCTATACATTTTCGACAGATCCCACCTTCCACTGCCAAATCTAAAAAGCTGGTGCTTGCTTTGCCTGCCTTCCTTGAAGCCGGGGGCCTGGCATGTTGATCTAGGCTGAAATGATGAAACACATCCACCTGGTACTTTGTATCAAAAGTGGGAGAGGTAAAGAGTTACCAACAAGTGAAGAATCTGTGTGGTGCTGGTGGTGATGACAACAGTGACATCCAGTCTCCAGGGTAGCAGTGGCAATGAGATGCTGGGACCCGAGTCACAGTCTAAACTCCAGCCTCCAGGAACCACAGGAAGCAGCAGGGGTGCTTCTGCTAGAAAGGACTGGGGGGACACTTTGGTCTGTTCTTCTGGCTGCCTTGCTTACCTTGGTCTCTGCTCATTTTCTGAGTGTGATATTTCAACCTTGCCAACAGCTCTATGAAAAGCCTACATTTGTGGTTGGAGCAGAAGAAACTTGACTTGTAAAGAATGACAAGATCTTTGATGGCAGGGCTCTGACTTCGTGAATTCACTAATTTGATTGCAGATCTTTGTACATGGGAGGAATTCATTAAATATTTCCTGAGTCAATGAAAAATAGTAATTATTAGATAAAGATAAACCAATTGTTTATAAATTTCTTTTCCATTTGTTAGCTGCTGGCATTTTCCCTCAAGGTCACTTTTCCTTGATATATGGACACTTACCTTTAACACACTCCATATTTAGAGAAAAGACTTTAAGTACTGAAGTTGGTTCCTTTAAGCTATAATGCCTATAAATTATAGGGCATACATATGATTTGCCAGGGTTCAGCCCCGGTGGGTCCAGGGAATTTGAAGTGGGGATGGCGTTGGTGAAGAAAAACTTATTTATTTAGAGATATAAGATTAGATTAGGAAGAAATAGTATAGTAGGAAATTTAGGCAGAGAAAAGGATGCTGAATAACTTGGTTTACAGGGAAAACCAATAAAACCTCGAGACAAGAGGTTTGCACCATCTACGTTAGGCCACCAGTGCCCACTTGAATATCAAAGGGTGCCCCGCCTTAGGCTCCCTTTCGCGTGAATCTTAGTAGCCAGGGCAAGTAAGTATACGTGGTGAGCCTCCCTGTTCCAGATGGGAATTCAGCTGAAAAAGGGGAGAAAAGAACGACATAGGGAAGCCCAGCATCGGTGCAAGACTCCCAAAACTTTATTTTTCAAAATCAGCTTATATACCCCAAGTTGTACATAAAGAAATAATGGAATATGCAGAGTTATGCAGGGGCAGCAGTCCTGACCCTCATTGAGACCAGGCTTTCTTTTTGCATACCCTCCCGTATACAAAAGGTCTCAGGTGGTTTACATTATCTTTGG
>SJYV01045198.1:0-22158 GCA_006410875.1 Neotragus pygmaeus
AACGATGCTAAAGCCGAAACTCCAGTACTTTGGCCACCTCACGCAAAGAGTTGACTCATTGGAAAAGACTGATGCTGGGAAGGATTGGGGGCAGGAGGAGAAGGGGACGACAGAGGATGAGACGGCTGGATGGAATCACTGACTCGATGAACATGAGTCTGAGTGAACTTCAGGAGTTGGTGATGGACAGGGAGGCCTGGAGTGCTGCGATTCATGGGGTCGCGAAGAGTCGGACACGACTGAGCGACTGAACTGAACTGAACTGACCCACCAGGAAAGTCCCAGTCTAGACCTAGACTTGCTACAATTTGGGAATTCTAATTGCTGGCTTTGGGGCCTGAGCAGTAAAGGATGAGCAACGCCCCCCTGAGGCCAACGAGGAGATAGCGGCAGCAATAACTGAACCACTCTATGCAAGACGCAGGTGGGTCTCTCAAACCACCAACCTGGCCATCCTCAGAGAGTCCGACTTGGCGCTGACTCGGGAGCACCTGTAGACATCATGCATAAAAGCAGAGAGCCACTTACCTCCTCAAAAGCACTGCAGCCTGTCACCACGATATTTGGCCTGAAATTGTCTATTTTCACTTTCTTCTCCATCCTGGTATTCAGATCGGCCAGGGAGGCTTCCGACAGGATCATGACGGGGCTGCAGTCTGGGTAGGCCACCTGCGCCAAGGACACAGCACCATCAGGCCTTGCTGCCCATGGAACAGGCTCAGCCCAACTGCGAAGTTGGGTGAAGGCCAGAAGCCAACCCACCAGAATGCAGAAGGGGAGAGCTGTGTTCAGGAGGGAGAGGTGACTCCGCTGGCTTGGAAACGGCCCGATCAGCACTGGAGCAGGGTTCCTGAACCCAGCCCCCACCCCCACCCCAGGGCCGCAGATGGGGCTCCCTGTCCACACACAGAAAGCAGCAGGGCCAAGGCTACCCTGCAGCCTCATCTCTTGTTCCTCACTGCTGCATCACCACCACCATCACCAGACAGGGGAAGGGTCTGCTGCCAATCACCTCCACTCTAGCCCTGGTTTCCTTTAGTTGTGCCATTCACTCCCGTGCATTTATTAAGCACCACCTATTGGAGAAGGAAATGGCAACCCACTCCAGTGTTCTTGCCTGGAGAATCCCAGGGACGGGGGAGCCTGGTGGGCTCTCTATGGGGTCACACAGAGTCAGACACGACTGAAGTGACTTAGCAACAGCAGCATGCATCAGACACTGTTCTAAGAGGGGAAATAGCGTGAATACAGCAGATAAAACCCCCTGCATTCAAGGAACTTGTTGTTCAGGGATCGNAAGGAAATGGCAACCCACTCCAGTGTTCTTGCCTGGAGAATCCCAGGGACGGGGGAGCCTGGTGGGCTCTCTATGGGGTCACACAGAGTCAGACACGACTGAAGTGACTTAGCAACAGCAGCATGCATCAGACACTGTTCTAAGAGGGGAAATAGCATGAATACAGCAGATAAAACCCCCTGCATTCAAGGAACTTGTTGTTCAGGGATCGTGGGGAGAGACACCTGGAGATGGATTTTGAGCCTCATCTCACTGCACAACCAAAGTCTTTGGTTTGGGAGCTGCAGCTGACTCAGTGGAGGTGAAGTGCCTTTTAAACACCAGAAATGATCACACACCACTGGCTGTGAAGGGTGGACTTGGATAAACTCTGCTTCTGTGATTTTAGAAGACCTGGATTTAGAAAACCTCATGGACTGAGGAGCCTGATGGGTACAGTCCACGGAGTCACAAAGAGTTGGGCACGACTGAATGAGCACATAAGCACATAAACCTCACTTTGGCCTGCCAGCTCATCTTCTCTGTCCTCACCTGTCCAGGTAGCACCCTCAGTACCCCCCCCCCGCCCCACCACCCGGGTTATCCTTTAGTTCAGTTCAGTTCAGTAGCTCAGTTGTGTCCTACTCCTTGCAACCTCAGGGACTGCAGCACGCCAGGCTTCCCTGTCCCATCACCAACTCCTGGAGCTTGCTCAAACTCATGTCCAGCGAGTTGGTGATGCCATCCCACCATCTCATCCTCTGTCATCCCCTTCTCCTCCTGCCTTCAATCTTTTCCAGCATCAGGGTCTTTTCCAGTGAGTCAGTTCTTCAAATCAGATGGCCAAAGGATTGGAGCTTCAGCTTCAGCATCAGTCCTTCCTAACTGGGGCCCCAAGGGAGGCTCTCTGTGGGCCCAGAAGGAAGCCGGAAGGGAAGGGCAGCTCCCTGCAAGCTCACCTGGTACTTCTTGTCCAAAGAAGGGAAAATTTCATGTGACGCTCTTGCCTTCATGCTCTTTTCAAACTGAACCAGCCTGAAAGCGTCCGTTTTCAAGAAGCTGG
Source organism: Neotragus pygmaeus (assembly GCA_006410875.1). Classification (NCBI taxonomy): domain Eukaryota; kingdom Metazoa; phylum Chordata; class Mammalia; order Artiodactyla; family Bovidae; genus Neotragus; species Neotragus pygmaeus. The sequence goes on from SJYV01045198.1 coordinate 2,340, forward strand.
TGAACCACTGAGCAGCCTCGTCGCCGCAGTCCCTGCCCTGGATGTCAAGACCAAACACCCTGGAACGGTCACAGAGAGCAGGGGGGTTATGTTCGTACCTCAACACACTGAGTGGGGGAGTCAAGGCGGAAGAGCTGGGCTGCTGGGATCTGACTATCCTGGGAGAACAGTGAGTGGTCCGTGGGCCAAACCTGGGCAGAAGCAGAGCGGGAGGGAACAGGGAAGAACCCGTCAGGTGCTCATAACTCATGCAGTTACAAGCTGAAATACTGATTTTGTTTCAAGAGGCGGGGCTGGATCCTGATGCTCTGCATTCCTAACAAGCTTCGGGATGCCTAGGCTGCTGGTCCATGGACCACACTTTGAGTCACAAGGATTTAGGATGCTTCAGNCAGTTACAAGCTGAAATACTGATTTTGTTTCAAGAGGCGGGGCTGGATCCTGATGCTCTGCATTCCTAACAAGCTTCGGGATGCCTAGGCTGCTGGTCCATGGACCACACTTTGAGTCACAAGGATTTAGGATGCTTCAGAAAGGGAGAGGGACCATGGTGTGGTAGAGGCGCCCTGAACTTGGAGTCTGGTAGACCTGGTTCAAACTGGAACTCTGCCCTCTCTAATCTTGACTTTTAGCAAATCATTAAACTCCTCTGACCTTCTGTCTCAGTCACAAATTGGAAATAATAATATATTACCTGCCTCACAAGGTGGACACAGGTTCCACCAGATAATGAAGTGGTCTTCCAAGGATTTTTTGCTTCAGCAGCCTCAAAAGATAAAAGCTATATATACCCCTCCCCATAAAAAGCTACATACCTCTCACAGAATTGCAAGCTGACATGTGAACTTTTCTTCTTTGTTTTTAATTAAAATATAGTTGATTGACAATATTGTGTTCATTTCAGACATAAATGATTGAGTTATATATATACTTTTTCAGGTTATTTTCCACTACTAGTTATACAAGATATTGAATATAGTTTCCTGTTTTATGGACTTCCCAAGTAGCCATAAAGAATCCTGCCAAAGCAGGGATTCAATCCCTGGGTAAGGAAGATCCCCTAGAGGAGGAAATGGCAATCTGGATAAGCCCATAGAGAAACCTGATGGGCTACAGTCCAGGGGGTCACAGAGAGTCAGACATGACTGAGCAGGCTTGCACTGTGTGTGTCCCTGTTTTATACAGCAAATCCTTGTTGTTTATCTATTTTATGTATTGCTCATATCTGTTCATCTCATGCTCTTAATTTTTCCCTATCTCCCTCACTTTCTCCTTGGGAAACAATAAGTTTGTTTCCTATATCTGTGATTCTGTTTCTTTTGTATATAGATTCATTTGTATTATTTTTTAGATTTCACATATATGTGATAGCATATAATATTTGTCTTCCTCTGTCTGCAGTTCATGGGGTCACAAAGAGTCAGACACGACTGAGCGACTGANTTGGGGGCAGGAGAAGAAGGGGACAACAGAGGATGAGATGGCTGGATGGCATCACCGACTCGATGGACACGAGTTTGGGTAAACTACAGGAATTGGTGAAGGACAGGGAGGCCTGGGGTGCTGTGATTCATGGGGTCGCAAAGAGTTGGACATGACTGAGTGACTGAACTAACCATAGTAATGCTCCCTGTTGACAGTTTACATGTAATACAAAGATTTTCATACTTTTGTACTCGATTGCATGCCCCTGAAAAAATAGCCAGGACATTCTCTACTGCCCAAGGGCCTATGTATGTTCTTATCCTGGGCTACTATTCTTTTTACATAAAGTCGTGGTAAAGAACATTGCCTGGAGCTCAGTCCATTGAGAGGATTTTACTTCATTGCTCTCTTTCATGATCATTTCTAGGTGAGGTTCGTAGTGCAACAGTCCATTTTGGGGTTTCACCCACATACTGACCTAACCCTGGCATTTTCTTCTTCTCCATTATTCAAAAGTGACTCTTCTCCATTCCATACAGCCATAGTTGAGATTTGAGCGAGAGGTATCAGTGCAATAATGGTAGTCAGTAGAGCGGGTATGACTCACGTGTTTACTTGTGACCTCTGGCCCTGCTCATTCCCAATCCTGAAAGTATGACTTCCATCTTACTTTTGATTGTTATCGTGCCTTCCCAACCCAGTGACTTCGGTCTTTAGCTCATGATGGGAGGCTTTGTCTGCAGAGTCACCTGATGTCCCTATCAGGGCCTGCAGGATGACAGCAGTTACTTTTTAAACGGTGGATAGTTCTCTGTTGCAGATTCTGGATTCATTGGGGTTTGTGGGCTCTTGAGGGAGGGCTGTTCTGTACCTGTTACGATTTTAGCAGCATCCCTTGCCTCTGTCCACAAGATGCCAATAGCCTCTCACTCCTTCCTTCCCTCAGCTGTGACCAGCACACATGTCTTCAGACATTGCCAAGAGTTGCCTTCAGAGAAAAATTTCCTCTGGTTGAGAACTACTGGTCTAGACAACTTGAGTTCCTTTTTGGACTGTATTATTACGTGCAGAGGGAGAGTTAACATAACCCTAGGGCATGACTCTAGATGTATATTGCTGTCAGTCCTGTGTGAATGTGAACTTCTGATCTTCCTTTTCTTCCTTTTATAAGAATGGAAAAGAATCCGCTCCCTAGATCAATGGCCTCATACTAAGTGCCCAAGGCTGTGTTTATCTGTACTCGCAAAGGTACCACGTCTGGCACAGCAACTACAATTGCTACTGCTTGGTCATGTTTATATTACTTTACTCTCATCTCCCGTGATCCATTTGGTTTTTTTTCAGAGACAGACAGATGAATTCAATGGATATACAAGAGGGACAGTCACCCTTACATGCTACGAGTCTTTGACATAGTACTGTTCTTGCTGTTCTGCCCAAGATATGATGTTGCTTTTGATTTACCACCTTGGTTGGTTGGGAGTGGGAGGCAGTTTCTATGGCTTTTGCATGGATTTCTGCTCTATAATAGCACTTAGCCCCGAGGTCAAAGAACCAGTCTGAGGGTCCTGCCAACTACAAAGTATGCCTACTCCAATTATATATTTGGAGACTAGAAAATGATCACTCCTGTGGTGAAGTACCCAGAGGATGGAGTGGACGGACCCAATCTGAGCTAGAGTTTGGCTATAACACCGTTTATTACCTTGCCCTCTTATGTTCTGACTTGAAAAGGTAGGTTGTAATGGACTGCAAGGAGATCCAACCAGTCCATTCTGAAGGNCTGGAATGACTTCGTCATAAGCCAAGGAATACCAAAAGTCCACCATTCCTTAAAGAGGCAAGGAATGAATTCTATCCTAGAACCTCCAAAGTGAGTGCAGGCCTGCTGACACCTTGACTTGGGCCCTGATACTAATCATTTTAGACTTCTGGCTTCCAGAAATGCAACACAATAAATTTCTGTTGTTTTAACTCACCAAGGTTGTTGTAATTTGTTATAGCAGTCATAGGAAACTAATACATACTGTAACATCCCTCATCACCTTAGTACCTCCTATACATCATTCTTCCTTCTTTAATTTCCTTCACTTTATACTATATTCTAACATACTATGCAATGTACTTCTTTATTCACTTATTTATTTATGTGCCTCCCATCATTAGTGTATAATCTCCAAGGCAGGTAGGCACTAGCTTCCACGCCCAGAACCATATGTGGTATATGACAGACATGCAGTAAATGTCTCCTGAATACATACAAAATAGAAAAGGAAAAAGAAAGCTGATGAATAGGTTTGATAGATTATTTACCTCAAAATGACTGAGCTATGAAGCCTAAACAGGGAAGCTGGTCATTATTGTAAAGACCCAAGGGGAAGAATACAAAGAAGGCAAGGAATATTCAACATTATTTTCAACTCAGAAAAAACCTGTGTTGGAAAAACAATTCAAAATTTGTCTTGCTTGAGTCAATAATGTGATTTTTATTTACTAACAGTGTAATGCCATCAAGTTTAATAAGTACCATGGACTGAATGCTCCCTATATGCTTGCAACTGTGTTAAGCAACTGTACATGTATCACCCATTCAGTGCTAAAAAGTGATGAACGAAGGTATTATTACACACATAGATGAAACTGAGATAGAAAATGGGCCATAGGCCAACTCACCAAGTAAGTGTTAGACCTGAGATGAAAACTTTGCAAAGGCCACAAACCAATGCTTTTCAACATTATGCTATTACTATCTCCCTAATATAATCTGGGGCGGGGGGGGGATTATTTTTATTTCCATTTTAAATTTAGTAAATATAAATTTTATAATCATTACAACAGTCAGTGAAGATTCTATGGCTCTATTGGGGGAGTGTAAAATCTGTGCTGATTTTATCAAACAGATTCAGCAATACAGACATTAATAGACAGTGCTTGATGTTCTTAAAAACTATTTGTAATAGGCACTTTGNTATGCCAGCAAAGTTGGAAAACCTGTCTCTTATACACATCTAGATGTGTATAAGAGACAGCTATTGGGGGAGTGTAAAATCTGTGCTGATTTCATCAAACAGATTCAGCAATACAGACATTAATAGACAGTGCTTGATGTTCTTAAAAACTATTTGTAATAGGCACTTTGGAAAAACAAACATTTCTAAGGAACTTATTAAATGTCAGGCACTAAGCTAGATTTTTGAGATAAAAAGAAAAATGCAATCTACAAGTAGCTTATAGACTACTAGAGACGTAAGGCTTCACAGCGGAAGCGACAGATTTGGAGAGCTGAGTAAGAACTGCCTGGCAGAGAAAGTAAAGGTATTACATGAAGGAGAAACAAAGAAACCAAAAATAAAATCACATGGAATTCATGTAACTGTCAACAGTCTTGCATTAGTGAAGCACTGTACAAAACAGGAAATGACAAGATAAGATTGAGAAGATAACTGAGAGCCAGATCTTAGGGGGCTTCCAAACGATGATAAGGACTTTATCCTCTACGCCATTGGTTCCCAAACCTGGCTGTACAGCAACATCATGGAGATAAAGGTAGCTAGATGGTTAATTCAGCCAAGCATAAATTCTTAAACTCAGCCTTTGAGAAAACACCAAAAAGGAAACCAGAGTAAACCAAAATAAAATACGATGGAACTATACACAGCCGATCTAGTTATAAGACAACTGAAGTAAGACAATAGGTCAGAGAAAAGAATTTTAGAACTAAGTGAAAGCAGTAACAGTGAACATAAGGATAAGTTTTCTTTAAGGTAGAAAAAAGCTAAATACATTTTGAGGTTAATTGAAAGATGATTTTAAAATGGGAGACTAAAAGAAAAAAAAAGAAATAATTAAAGGGGAAAAAGGTTACAGAGAAGAACAAAAGAGAAGACTCTACACATGGACATCACCAGACGGTCAAGACCGAAATCTGATCGATTACATTCTTTGTGGCCAAAGATGGAGAAGCTCTATACAGTCAGCAAAAACAAGCCTGTGAGCTGACTGTGGCTCAGATCATGAACTCCTTATTGCCAAATTCAGATNAGCCTGCCACCTCCCTCTGTTCAGGCAACTCCTGGCAAGCAGGACTCAGGCTAAGGGCCACCCTCGGGGAAGACACCTGATGGTCACTGCTGACCCTACACAGGACTGTTCTCATCACCACTACTGTCTAGCTGAGTCCCGCAAGAGAAGGTGTATGGTCAGTGAGTCCTGGCCAGGCCTCTCTCCTCGTGGGCCCCTCCTGGGAGGGTCCTGCTCCACACAGAGGTCCCCACCTCTCTGCAAACCTAGGGGACATGGGGCAGGCGGCCCCTGACTCCAGGGTCTAACATGTTCCAGAAGAGACTTTCAACCCACATGGTCCTGATTTGTTTCTCCACTTGGAAGACTGGATTTTCATAGGGTTATTCGCTCCACTGTCTCTGACGGCATGGATCCGTGACCAGGGGCTCCAGCCCATCTTGGGCTCAGAGTCCTTCATTTGCCAGAAGCTCTGTTTTATTGCCCTTTGAATAATTTCCCAAGATAAACCCTTGAGAGTTTCCTTGTAAGCACTTAGGCCTTTGTTTATGAGGATCTTAGATCCCCTAAGAGTGTTTAGAACTCACTGAAGCATCCTCTTCCTGCCCACCACCACCTCTCAGGGAGCTCAGTAGACTGGAAGCTGCCCACGGTCTCTGGGATCCAGGGTCCCAGGAGAGAAACCNGCCATACATTCATTTAGGGAAGGACTGGGCTTCCCAGGTGTCTCAGTGGTAAAGGATCTACCTACCAATGCAGGAGACACAGGAGATGTGGGTTCGATCTCTGTGTCAGGAAGATCCCCTGGAGAAGGAAATGGCAACTTATTCCAATATTCTTGCCTGGAAAATACTATGGACAGAGGAGCCTGGTGGGCTGCAGTCCCCAGGGTTGCAAAGAGTCAGACACCACTGAGCATGCAGGCACAGCAACAACTGGGAGCATTACTGCTGCATACATCTGATGCAGCGTTCAGCGGTCCATCATCGTGGGAGTCTGACCTCTCCTTCAGTCAGTAGATTCTGGATTTCAGAACCGGCTCAGGACTAGACAAGAAACTGTGACCTCCCTAGACTGATTGCCCTTAGTTTCCTAATCGTCTAGTCTTGACTTTTAAAAGTTGCATAAATCAAGCAATGCTCTTACTTCCTGCCCACGGTTTTTTACTTCTGTGAACACTGTATGCCAACACCCACCTCCAGGTCTCTTTGGATACTGAGGTGCCCTGGTCGCCACTCCAATCTCGCCATTCATCATAACAATTGGTCCCACTTTGCTTTTGATGGTTAAGTGTTATTATTGGACCTCTTTTATCTCAGGATTCTGGGATTTCTAACAGTATCTCCTGCCACCAGTGGCCTACAAAGTGCACACTGAGCTTCTGCATGATCCTAATGTCTCTTTCCTCAGCACATTCCATGTCAGCAACCTTGGTAAATGGAGTACTCTGGTCTCTAACATGAACTGGCTGATGAATTATCTGGACTTAAATCATAGGCCCATTCTAGCATACTTACTTCTACCATCTTTTTTATTTCCTTTGTCCAATATTATGGCAATTCTGTAATTTCTACTTTATTTAGTGTGGGCCACTGATTTCCTAAACTTCCAGGAGCTATTGTGGTGTGTGAGAATTGTTTACTGGGGTCCTTACCACCAAGGAACCAACTTTTAGTGGTAGATGGATAGATGAGCCCTGAAGAGAGGTTTTGGGTGGAATACCAAAATACTCACTAACTTACTCATAGTTTACTCACTAACTTACTCATAATCACAGTATACCTACTGTTATCACCTGTATTAGTTTTGCAATGGCCTTTGTCAAAAGCAGTACAGAGTACTCTGGTAGCATGATCTCTAAATACATGGCTCAAACTACATAGTAAACAGAATTTACTCAAGCTCAGAACATCAGAGAAATACAGGATATATTTACTGACAGAAAGCTTTAAACCATGTAACAGAATTATGGGAAATGGCAACTGCAGTCAACATACTAACCAGTGAACAGGTAGGAGGAACGTCCCCAGCCAAAGAGAAAAGTTTAGTTCCTTTATTCAAATAATTGTAATTTAAAAATCCAGAAACTGTATTTACATACAGACACTGTGGCGAGGTTCGTTCATTATTATTTGACCTTTCAATCCAATAGAGAGATTATAGTCACTATTGCTGAAACCATCCTTTGTTATGNTTCCTTGTATGTTTGTTTGTTTTTCCCTTTTGCATATCTTTATTTGTCCTCAGGCATATACAGGACATTTGAATAAAAAGTTCCTATAGGTAGAAATGTACCTGAAACAGTACAGTAACAGAGACATTTCTTTTGTTGTTAGTACCTTACAAGTTGTTGATTACATTGGATTTAGTCACATACTTTCCAGGATTGGGTAATTTTTAGTGAAGTCTCAATTCTAATTTTTCTCTGTGTCAAGGATTCCCTAAAAGCATGTGTTCAAATAGTTTCCCTTATTGAAACACATTTTGTGTTTCAAAATATCAAATTTTGACCACAAACTGTGTGCATAATTGCTTTTCAAAGTTATTGGAGATTTTTTGCTGTCATTTGATATGCAAAACCTGGCAGAGATTTTCTTCTGAACTTCACAACAGGGTGGTGGTAGTAAGAAGACAATATTCATTATGTGTCTTTTCTTGTGTCTCAGAGAAGATTAATAATAGTCTCGAAAAGTGATATAGAAAGGGGATGCCATTCTTAATTGTACAAAGAGCAAACTATCAAGAATGGCGCTTTGTACAGTCTATAAGTCTCCATAGGAATTTCTGTAAACAATTGAAAATGTTGGAATATTGAGGTCTGGAGCCCTGAAAACAGCATGCAGCTAATGGCACCATTCAAAGGAATTGTCACTTCTCTCTTGTCCTTTTCATTAGTCACTGCTTCTCTTCTGTTTTGCCATTTTCATTTTCCTCCAGGCAAACATCCTGTAAGGCACAAGAGAAGAGGGTGGGAGACTAATTAGTGTGTCAAGGGGAATGAGAAGGTATGGTGAGAATTTCAGAATCTCATTTTCTTTTCACCCCCTTAGAATTGATTTTGCTGTCACCGTTTAAAAAATAACAAATGGATGTGCTTCCATTGTTTGAAGGAGATAAAGTACTCTCTTCCTCTCTCCGTATAATTTGCTGCAAATTCTATTAACCAAATATATATTTCAGAACCAAAATTATTAAAAATTTGAAATGTCTTAAATAATTTAATGATGGCAATGAAATGAATTGATTTGTATTTGTTCATATATGTAATTACTATAAGTTCAGATAAAAGTACGTTAAAAGATATGTAATCAGATTAGAGTGCGTGCCAGGAAAGTAACGATTTTTTAAAAGCTATGCATTAGGGGGAAAACTTTGCAATCTGCTATTAAAAGCATTCCGTTTATGCCATTATTTAGTTGCAGATTGAATCAGGGGTAAAGCTTTGTTGTTTGTTTTTTTAATTCAGACTCCTGTCCCAGTAGAAAATCTTGTTTACAGTGTGGTTTGTGAGTGTTGATGGAAAGTTTTCACAGATGAAATCTTATTAATGCCTTCTTGTTTTCTTACTGACGGTGGTGGTGGGCAGGCTCCAGGTCTTTCTGTGAACTACCTTCATTTAATACTGAGAAGCAAGTGATCGATTCCCTTCCCTTGTTATCATATTTTGATTGATACTCACATCCTTTTCCACTGGACGTTGGTGATATGGAAAAGTGAGACTCTTTTGCCAGGGCTTCATTCATCTGAGTTGTTATGTATTGATTTCTGTTGTTGTTTAGTTGCTTAGTCATGTCCAACTCTTTTTTGACCCTGTGGGTTGTCTGTAGCCCACCAGGCTCTGTCCATGGGATTTCCCAAGCAAGAAAAATGGAGTTGCCATTTCCTTCTCCAGGGGATCTTCCTTGTCCGGGGATGAAACCTGTATCTCCTGCATTGGGACTTGGGTTCTTCACCACTGAGTCACGAGGTGTTGGTGAGTGAACACTAACCCTACGTTTCAGTTTCATGACCTTGTTTGCTTTACTGGTTTCTTCTCCATTCTCTTGTTCTAAGAGATCAATTCAGTTGTAGGAGCGTTTGTTTCCAAGAAGTCTGTTTTCCGGAAGTTTGACGTGAAGAGATTGATTTATTTCTCTCTTTCCTCCTCTGGAATGATACCAGTGAGCTTATTATACTGTACTATTTATACTTATTTCTTCGCTTCATTAATTTAGTACCAAAGATTTAATGGCCTCCCTTTTGTTTCCTGTTGTTTTCTTGTGGAAAGTTATTTTAATGATGCTACCTTGGGATTGGTTAACAGAAAATTTGCACATCGTGTGAATGAAGGCATTCTGTTCTTTCTACTTGGAAAGTAGACTTTCCTTCTTTCTTTTTTCCTTTTTTCTTCTTTCCCCTTTCCTTCCTTCCTTTCTCTCTCTTTCCCTCCCTCCTTTCTTTTCCTGAGCTCTTATATTCCAGGTCTGCTTTGGGAAACATATTTTAATTCTTAACAAAGGGGTCAGGGAAAATATTTGAAGATATTGAGTTATGAAATCAGGGTCCAATCCCCACACCCATAAACCTTAAAAAGATCAGATAGCCCAAAGGAGAATTAGGTGAGGGTTCTGTAAGGAATCGATCAAATTTTCTCCAAGTCCCTTTGAAGTCTGGTTTTCATGATCATCTGTGGAAGGCTGGGCTAACATCAAATCTTTTTCTTTTCACAGGACTTTTAAAAATTGGATTGAAAACCAATGGACTTTTATCAATTAAAAATAACTGTCTGCCTTCTCTAAGGGGAACAGAGAAGGGAAATTGTTAGAAGTTAGAATAGAACTGGGGAAGCACTAAGTAAAGAATGAGGGTAGAGTGAGGTGGGGAATTCAGGAAGCCAAGGGCTGATAGAGAAGCTCAGGAGCTGACCCTTGAATCAGCCTCCTCAGGGCCTCATCCTGGCTGTGTTACTTTGGGCCTACCCCTTAATCTTTCTGACTTCCAGTTTCTTCCTTTGTGAATATAAAAATAATTAATAAGTACCTCTTACAGGTTTTTGTGAGGTTTAAAGGAGATTACATTTACCCTGGATCATGCCTCCTTGAGGGCAGAGAACTTGTCTCTTGAACCTTTCTGTGCCCCAGAATGTAATTCCTAATTTAGTGCACAGTAGGTGCTCAGGAAACAGACAAAAGAAAGGGAAGGACAAGGAGCCCAAGAGTAGGATATAAAATGAGTAGACCAAGAAGATAAGCAGGAAAACAAAAGAAGAAAAATAGAAAAAACCAAAAAGGGTCAGTTAAACACAGAGAGCTGGTCAGAATTCCTGGTTAAAACTGTGAAGCATCCCAGAACCACTATGCCTTCTTCTCATGTCTCCTGGGGAGGGAATTTCTACAGTCTTTTTCTAAAGCCCATCAAAGTCGCAACTGCAAAAACAGGATAAAGTATGTAGTGCTAGTTCTGGGTGGGAAGGGGCGGAGGGGTAAAGCTTCTTTTACATGAGTTGGTAAGTCAGCCCCTAGGACCCTAGCCAGTCAAATGCTGATGGTGCTTTGTTCAAATTCCCATCTCGACCTACAGATCCATGAGAACTACAGTTTCAGTGCCTCTACCCGCACTGATCCACAACCAAAAACAGGGTGACCAATAAAATTGGCCTGTGTCATTGTCTTATTTATTTAGCCTAGCTAACACTGAGAAGTGGTGGTAAGTTTTGTTTCTTGTTTTTATTTTTTTATTTTTTACCAGTCTTCATCTGACACCTTGAGAAATGCTTATGGGTTGTAGATGGCCAGTTCAGAAAGGTCATCAAATGTCAGCTCAGCCATGGTGCATTGCAAATGAATCCTGGCTGCAGTGCAATGCCATTTTGGTGCTTTATTTTTCATGAATTTTGAATCGTTCTTTCATACTTCACTCTACAAAATCTATGATGTTTTGATGGATTTGGGGGAAATCACTCCCTCTGTTTGCATCAAGATTAAGAACTTGAAGTTATCATGGACTTTTCGATGAAGATCTAGTTTTAATGTTAATTATTAATGTCTCAAAGTTCAAAATAATAAAATTTGTGCATGCCAGTAACAAAGAAGGCAATAGTATAAATAGGAATGAACATTTCATAAGTCATCAATATGAAAGAAACTACCTACCAAGACAACAAAACCTCATGCTTTTGAATTGTGGATGTTGAAGAGGACACTTGAGAGTCACTTGGACTGCAAGGAGATCAAACCAGTCAACCCTAAAGAAAAATCAACCCTGAATACTCATTGGAAGGATTGATGCTGAAGCTGAAGCTCCAATACTTTACCTACCTGATGCAAATAACTGACTCATTTGAAAAGAGCCTGATGCTGGGAAAGATTGAACATGGGAGGAGAAGGGGATGACAGAGGANAAAATCAACCCTGAATACTCATTGGAAGGATTGATGCTGAAGCTGAAGCTCCAATACTTTACCTACCTGATGCAAATAACTGACTCATTTGAAAAGAGCCTGATGCTGGGAAAGATTGAACATGGGAGGAGAAGGGGATGACAGAGGATGAGATGGTTGGATGGCATCACTGACTTGATGGACATGAGTTTGAGCAAGTTCTGGGAGCGACTGATGGACATGGAAGCCTGGCATGCTGCAGTCCATGGAGCTGCAAGGAGTCAGATACTACTGAGCAACTGAACTGAACTCAACTGATATATATACACAATATCTTCTTACGCCAATGGTCTGTTTCTTTGTTTAAGNTGAGGCCAAAAGTCCACTGTCTATGTCTGTGTCCTTTTGTTGTCACACATACAGGGTCGTCCTTACTATCATTCTAAATTCCGTATATATGTGTCAGTATGCTGTATTGGTGTTTTTCTTTCTGGCTTACTTCACTCTGTATAATAGGCTCCAGTATTTTATATTGGAGTACAGCTAACTAACAATGTTGTGATAGTTTCAGGTGCACAGCAAAGGGACACAGCCATACACAAACATGTATCCATTCTTTCCCCAAACTCTCCTCCCACCCAGACTGTGACATAACATTGAGCAGAGTTCCCTGTGCTATGCAGTAGGATTTTGTTGGTTATCCATCTTAAATATAACAATGTATACATGGGAAATAGATGGGGAAACAGTGGAAACAGTGTCAGACTTTATTTTTGGGGGCTCCAAAATCACTGCAGATGGTGATTGCAACCATGAAATTAAAAGACGCTTATTCCTTGGAAGAAACGTTATGACCAACCTAGATAGCATATTCAAAAGCAGAGACATTACTTTGCCAACAAAGGCCCATCTAGTCAAGTTTATGGTTTTTCCAGTGGTCATGTATGGATGTGAGAGTTAGATTGTGAAGAAAGCTGAGTGCCGAAGAATTGATGCTTTTGAACTGTGGTGTTGGAGAAAACTCTTGAGAGTTCCTTGAATTGCAAGGAGATCCAACCAGTGCATTCTAAAGGGGATCAGTCCTGGGTGTTTATTGGAGGGACTGATGCTAAAGCTGAAACTCCAGTATTTTGGCCACCTCATACGAAGAGGTGACTCATTGGCAAAGACCCTGATGCTGGGAGGGAGTGAGGGCAGGAGGAGAAGGGGATGACCAAGGATGAGATAGCTGGATGGCATCACCGACTCAATGGACATGAGTTTGAGTGAACTCCGGGAGTTGATGATGGCCAGGGAGGCCTGGTGTGCTGTGGTTCACGGGGTCACAAAGAGTCAGACACGATTGAGCGACTGACCTGAACATGTCAATCCCAAACTCCCTAACTATTCCTACCCACCTCTCCCCCGCATACAGTTCCAGACAATCATAAATTCATTCTCTAAATCTGTGAGTCTGGATAAACCACTGGTCTGCTGATGGACACATGGGTTGTTTTGGTGTCTTGGTTATTGTGAATAATGCTGTTCTACACATTGAGGTTGCTTCCTCTATTTTGGGGGTCTCAGCACAGCAGATTCTCAATCCTCAATGGGTACTGGATGGTCAGGGACAGTTACCTCTGGGCTCTAAGAAGGGAGGACAGCTGCATTGTCTCATGGTCATTCTTTTAGAATGATCAGGGGAGGAGTTCTTCATGTGATGTTGATGAGTAGGAGTGACTATGAGATCCAGTTTGCAGCTCTCCTTTCTGTAACACAGATAAGGTCTGTGTTTAAGTTTATTGAGCTCATGCCCTTTGGATATATGCAATTCTCAAAAGATTTTCAGTGTGTGAAAACTTCTTTGAATGAAAAATGAAATTTGATCTTTCAGAAGTGACAGTCAAAATGAAAAGAGTGTCAGTAAAGAAGGTGTGACATTAGATTCTGTAACATTGAGCTTTCATGGAAACCTACTGTGTCCTAGTACTGTGCTGGATGTTTCCAAAGAGAAGAGGGAACACTTCCAAAGAGAATAGGGCCAACACTTAGCCCTGATCCTGGTCACTATCAAGGAGATGGTGAGAGTGTAAGTCCTCCAGTAAATTATGTTGACAGAACACCTATTCTTGCCTTGAGAATCCCATGAACTGTATGAAAAGGCGAAAAGATAGGACACTGAAAGATGAACTCCCCAGGTCCATAGGTGCCCAATATGCTACTGGAGCTCAGTGGAGAAATAAATCCAGAAAGAATGAAGCGATGGGGCCAAAGCAAAAACAAAAATGAGGTATGGATGGGACTGGTGATTGAAGCAAGTTTCGACATGGTAAAGAGCAATATTGCATAGGAACATGGAATGTTAGATCCATGAACCTAAACAAATTGGAAGTGGTCAAACAGGAGATGACAAGAGAGAACATCAACATTCTCAGAATCAGCAAACTAAGATGGACTGGAATGGGTGAATTTAACTCAGATGACCATTATATCTANGAGATGTGTATAAGAGACAGGCTTGGATGTCAGGACGTCTCTGCTGAGAGTCACTAAGGCCAGCTCGGGGAGACAAGTGGGCAGCTGGAGGAGCGGGTCTGGAACCCATCTTTGCTCCCCCCACTGGCCCCCTGCCCAGCAGGGGCAGCAGATGGACAGGCATGCCCACCACTAGGAGCCCACCTAAGGAGTGGGGCTGGTTCACGGGCTGTGGCCGCAGGGCCGTGCACTGTCTCAGGGCTGGTGGGTGCTGACCGCGGGCTCCTCCTCGTGCTGCCCTGCACGCAGGCCCCCAGGGTCAGGGGTGTGTTCTGGGCTTTGGACAGAGTCCCATGTGCTCCGCTGGCATGGGGGATTTGCTGTGGGGCCTGACTGCCCGGGCAGTGCCCCTCTGCTCTCCCGCTGTCCTGGTGCAGCCAGGCCTCTCGGCTTGAGCCTGTCCAGGTGGTCTTTCCTGCACTGAGGCCTCAGCCCCTTAGAGGCCCGTAAGATAGTGGCCAAGGCCCCACAACCCCAGCCTGTGCGGAACTGACCATCATGACTGCTGGGTGGTGTCAGAGGTCAGGGCGGCCACTTGGAGGACTGTCTGGTACACGGACCACCATATGGCACCCCCAGAGCTGTGTGGCTCCCGTAGCCAAGCTCCCTGTCCAAGTGCCCCATGCTGGGCATCTGCACCAGGCGGACTGGCGGTGGTCAGATGCTCACGGGGCCCAGGCTCGGAGAGGATGCCACGCTGTCTTTGACCCAGTGGAGGGCGTGCTCTCCCGCCTTCTGCTCCGGGGCCCACAGAGTCACAGGTCCCTCCTTGACCCAGGCCAAGTTAGTCAGCAGGGACTAGTCCCTGAGCCACAACATGCCACGGGGCGGCCACACCAGCTTCAGGGGCCCTCAGACCCTCCGGGCTAATAGACAAAGGGCAGCAAGTGGGGGTGTCTACTAGTTGTCTTGCTAATTTTTTTTTTAACCAAATTGACCACTGGGCTTCTGACCACTTGGCTAGGGGGCACGAGGAGGAGAGGAAGTGAGGGTGAGCAGCTGGCAGTCCGGGGTGGGGCAGGTTCACCCCAGGCAGGAAGGGAGGCAACAGCAGCTCTGCCTTTTGGGGGAGGGACATGAGGGACTGGGACCCACGGTGGGGGGAGGCCTCACAAGGTCTTCGTGGTCATGGGGTCGTGAGGGCTCCTAGGGAGTGGGGTCTTTGGGGGCCTTTGGAGGGAAGCATAACGTTGCTCTGCGGATGGGTTCGGCCTCATCTGAATCTCCTGTATCTTGCGTGGGGCCCCGACCTCAGGGGTTCTGCCTGGACTCCAAGGAAAGGCCCCCGCGTGGCTCTGTGGGCGTTCTGGCTGGGCCTTGATGGTGCTTTCTCGCCTGTTTTCTTCTTGTCTCTTTGATGACTGGTCTTTGCCGGGGCGTGTTTGCTGTGCTCCCCCAGGGAAGAGGTCACGGTGACTCTCCCAGGCCATGGGGGGTCTTCCTGGCCTGGTGAGGTTTAGCAAGTGTCCCCCAGCACGAATGTTTGAGAGTTCTATTAATCCCAGGCTCCAAGCCCTCCTGGGACCCCGCCTCTGAGTCTGAGCCATCTGCCCCATCCACTCAAGCCCATGGGGCACCTGTGCTGGGGACTGAGCTGCGGGGACAGAGGAGCCAGTCCTCTCTACCTCCCCCGGGTTCAGATTTCGGTGCTTTCTTTTATTTCTTTTTCTTCCCAACCCTCTCCCTACTTTTGTCTTTTCTCCACATCTCACTATGTAATGTTGCAGATACACAGGCCACGAGAAAGCCATTCGCTAGACACCCCCTGCCCATCTCCTGATTTCCTTCGGCCCCCTGCTGCGTGCGCCTTATCACACGCATGTCCCCTCCTCTCTGCTCTGTCCCTCCTCTATGTTCATCCTCTGGTGTTGCACTGTCCCCCACCATTTGTTTATCTGCTTCCAGCAAGGACTGCGGTCACCCGCGTAGTGCCTGCGTCCACGGCCAAGCTTTGCTCTCTGACCCATCAGACTCGTCCTGCCCTTCTGGCGTGTGCCCAGCTCCCTCTGAGGATCCGCAGGGCTGCCCTCCATCATTTTGGGTGAGGCTTGTGGGCACCTCCCTGTGGCATTGCCTGAGCCTTCCTCCTGACAGGTCCGGAGGCCGAGATGGAACACTCTAGGTGGTCCCTGGCATCCAGGCTGCTGTGATGACCTCGGCGAGTCATTTACTCTGAGCCCCGAGGGCAAGAGCAACACTGCTTGAGGGAGCACACTGGGTAAACAGCAAGTGCTCATTAGCCTCTGCTTCCCTCCCTGAGGCCATGTTGGGGCTGCAGAGGTGCGTCTGGCGTTCCTGTTCCCAAGGTGAAGTGTGGGTCCTTGCTTCCCTGGCCATCAGACCCTCGGCAGGCAGAGCCCTTGGGGCCAGGCTTCCCCAGGGCCACATCTCGCCGAGCTGGCCCCTCCGTTCTTCAAATCCTGCTTCTCCTTGGTCCTGCCTCCTTCACCCAATGTGTTTCTCCGCCCAGTCTACACCTGAGGAGGTGTGTGTCACAGCAAACCTGCAGTGGGTACTGGCTCACCCCAGGTATCACTGGAACAGGGCTGCTGGCCGGGCTCCCCCTGACCCCCGCCACCGGCCCCACGCCCGCATCTTCCCCTGGCTGCTCCCCCCTCGGCCACCAGGGACCTTGGGCTCTGGGTCAGTGGCCTCTGGCTGCCTCAGGCGTGTGCTTCAGAATGCTGAGCTGAACTGAGCTAACGGGCATTTCCAGGCACCTGTCTGGCCCGGGGCATGTAAATCAGGGTGGGGAGGGATAGCCAGGGGAAGNCCACCAGGGACCTTGGGCTCTGGGTCAGTGGCCTCTGGCTGCCTCAGGCGTGTGCTTCAGAATGCTGAGCTGAACTGAGCTAACGGGCATTTCCAGGCACCTGTCTGGCCCGGGGCATGTAAATCAGGGTGGGGAGGGATAGCCAGGGGAAGCCATGGAGGAGGTGCCGCGGTATAGCTGGTGCGTCTCCAGCTGGGACTCCAGACTCAGGTGGTGACCCAGCGGGTGTGGGTGTGGCATGTCAGTGGGCAGGTCCCCTCTGACTGTCCAAAGGGGAAGTGGGGGCAGGCACCTGCTCAGCGCCTCCCGCTCTTACTCCCGCTGGCTGGGGGGAGCCCATGGGAGGAACTTCCTGCCCATCCTCCAGAGCTCTCCAGGGAGCAGACTCCAAGCCCAGTGCGGGCATTTCTCTCAAATCCTAGATCCCAGGTAACTGGGTGCTGGTGAGGATCTGACCAGCAGTAGGAGAGGGTGCTCCGGGTGTCCCCTCCCCACCCCACCCCCAACCGCAGCTTACACTCATCACCCTCTGCAGAGCCCACAGTACGACCTCTTGGCCGGGGCTTGCACCCCAGCCCCCAACCTCCCAACCCCGCCACCTTCCTGAGGACAGATGCATCCTTCATCAGGAAGACAGCCAAGGAGTTGGCTCGTGCTCGACACTCAGGATCCGCCCGCAGCACTGAGCAGGCAGGGCCCCCAGAAACATGCGCCGATGGCTCGGTGACAGCCTCCAGGACAACCTCTGCCAGAGCCCGACCGTGAGCATCAGCAGATGTGGGAACAGCCTGGGGCATGGGCCAGGTGTGTGGCAGCTTTCACCCGGCCTGTTTATCACCTCGGCTTCTCCACGGCCTCACGCTCCAGGCTCCAGACAGCCTTCATGCCCCGTGCTGGCAGCAAGTGAAGTAAAACACTTATCACAACCCAGTGTCTCTCCAACTGCGCCCAGATCCCAGTGTCCACAGCAATCACGCTTGCTGTAGGGGGAGATTCCCAGACTCTTTCTCGGCTTATGTTCTTCCTCTTGGCTTTTGCCTTGTTGTTCCTTTGCAGGAAGAACAGTGTGGTCCCAGGTGGCCCTGCTGATGGGAAGGCCCCCGTTTAGTGCTAACACTTTGTCCTCTGGCTCTGAGGCTGTGCTGTTTGCTGCAGGCTTCATCCCTTAGTTCATTCATTTATCCTGGTTTTCAGCTCAGAAACATGGAGACCATTCAGGAGTGCCCCCACTCCCCATGCCGGGCTGCCAGCTGCTCTGGAATAGTGGAGTCTGCTTAGTGTGTGGTTGGGGAGAGTTGCTCTGCCCATCTGGGCCTCAGGGTCCTCACTTGTAGGGTGGGGTAGCACTGGAACCTGTTTCACAGGGTTGCTGGGAGGAGTCACGGACAGCTCTAGTCCAGGGCTGGCTTCCAGCCAAGCTCGGCCACTGTCATCTCTGTCCTCATTAATAAAAGACTCTGCAACAGATAGTGATATGAGAACCTTGGGATGGGCCTGGCTCCTTGTCACCAGGGTGGGATGGGCAAGGGGCTCTGATGGCTACATAGATTGTCGACTGTGAGTTCACAGGGAAGCAGATCCAGCAGGGCCTGGGTGCTCCCAGCACCTGGGAAGGGATGCAGTCACAGCAGGGGTGGACAGCCACCTGGACCAGCCCACAGATGCCTTGGTGCCCTGGGAGGGGGGCTTTTATGCAGCCCGTGGAAGGAGGGCCCTTGGGGCGGCAGTCTGCTGGGTCTCAGGAGGAGTGAGGGGCGTGGTGTCAGGATATAAACAAGGCAGGGATCTTAACTGTGGATAGGGGGATGAATGGACAGACAGAGGGATGGATAGATCGGCATGATGCATACAGCAGAAGGAACGACCTTTGGAGGAAGAGTCGTAGCTTTTTTATTTTTTACAGCATTTGTTAGGACACTCAATAAAGGACTTTCATGCAGAATGTGTTTCCACAAAACTCCTACCAACCAACAAGGAAAAGAGAACCCAACAGAAAAAGGGCAAGAGTTTTGAAAAGTCCCTCTCTCTCCACCCACTCCCCTCCCGGGAGTTGAAGGTAGATGATGCTCACATGTGCTCACAAAGGCTGTTCCCCAGTTACATTCTCAGAGCCCTGTTCATTGTAACCTGTGCTGGAAGCCACATCCATGCAGACAGAATTTACCCAAAAAATGTGGAAAGATCTTTCACATGAAAAGATGCTCAACATCATTGATCATCGTTGCTGTTCACTTGTGTCTGGTTCTTTGCAACCTCATGGACTGCAGCATGCCAGGCTTCCTTGTCTTCCCCATCTTCCAGAGTTTGCTCAAACTCACGTCCATTGAGTCGGTGATGCCATCCAACCATCTCATCTTCTGTCACCTCCTTCTCCTCCTGCCTTCAATCTTCCCCAGCATCAGGGGTTTTTCCAGTGAGTCAGCTCTTTGCATCACTAATCATTAGGAAAATGCAAATCAGAATCACAAGATACTACCTCATACCCACCAGGATGAAAGTGAAGGTCGCTCAGCCATGTCCAACTGTTTGTGACCCCATACATCATACAGTCCATGGAATTCTCCAGGCCAGAATACTGAAGTGAACCTATCAGAATACTGAACCTATCCCTTCTCCAGCAGATCTTCCCAACCCAGGAATTGAACCGGAGGGGTTCTCCTACATTGCAGGCAGATTCTTTACCAGCTGAGCTACCAGGGGCTCCTATTTAAAAAAAAAAAAAAAAAAAA
>SJYV01045200.1:21-15235 GCA_006410875.1 Neotragus pygmaeus
CTGCCCGCTCTGTCTGCCCTGTCCCGCGGGCTCTCCCCTTAGGTCCAGTACAGCGAGGGCTGGAGGCTCGTCTCAGGGTCCCGTGCTCCCAGGCCCCTGCCCTCCGGAGGTGGGCTCACAGCCAAGGTCTGGCCACTCTGTGGGTCTGGCTCCTGAGTGCTGACCGTGCATCTCATGTAGCTAGTCCAGTGGTCACACCTGGGAGCTGGAGACGGCCTTGGTGGGGCGTGTGCACCGAGGACTCAGACAGTGCTCCCATCAAGCCTTTTCCTCAGAGGAGGCTGACGTGCACAGCACGGCCTGGGTGTGCGCGTCTCCCCTGGGGCATCTCTGCCCAGGCCCCTCGGGACAGGTGGGCAGGCCTCATGCGTCCAAAGTGTGAGTCTCCACGTCCTGTCCAGAGCTAGCATCGCCCCAGGTTCCCTTTCCAGCCCCATGATTTCTTCTGCAGCTGAGAGGAACCTGCGCCCCACCAGCCCTGATCTGTGCCCCAGACCCCGTGCCCACAGACAGCCCTGAAGGTTTCTGTGTGAGCAGAAACGAAACCAGGAGACTTCAGCTTCTGCTTACAGTTGGCATGCCGTCCATGGTCGGGCGGCTGTAGCCGCAGCAGGGGCTAGAGGGGGAGCCGGGGGGCTGAGGGCGTCTCTGCAGCTGCAGTGTCCCGGGTCCTCTCCAGGCCTGCGCTCTGTGCACCAGCCCCCGCTCCTACACTCGGCGAGAACACGGAGGCCCCTTGGAGCCAGGTGACACGCTGACTCGTGCTCTGCTTTGCTTCCCTCGGGCTAGTGCTGACGTCGCTGCCGGCCCTGGCGGTGCCACCCTCCACCCCCACCAAAGCCGTCTCCCCTGCCGTGGTCAGCGGGCTGGAGATGTCGGAGCAGCGGAGCTGGCTGTACCTGGAGGAGATGGTCAACTCCCTGCTCAGCACTGCACAGCAGCTGAAGACGCTGTTCGAGCAGGCCAAGCAGGCCAGCTCCTACCGGGAGGCCGCTGCGGCCCAGGCCAGAGCCCAGGCAGACGCCGAGCGGAAGGAGGTACCGCTGGGGGTGCGCACGCAAGGGAAGCTTCTCTGCTGGTGAGGGCAGGCGTTCCCTCCGGTGTTTGGCTCTCACACACGCCCCGGTACCCCTGTGGCGGACGGCGCTCGTCACGTCGGGCCAGCCTCCCCAGGGATCGTCTCCTGTGACGCAGTCGC
This sequence comes from Neotragus pygmaeus, assembly GCA_006410875.1. Taxonomy (NCBI): domain Eukaryota; kingdom Metazoa; phylum Chordata; class Mammalia; order Artiodactyla; family Bovidae; genus Neotragus; species Neotragus pygmaeus. Next base: position 1,220 of record SJYV01045200.1, read on the forward strand.
CGGGGCAGCGGGGGCGTGGCCGGTCACAGTCCCCGTGGACTGTGGTTTTCTCACCAAATCTATATAAGAAAAATTCTCAGTGTAGTGCCACTTTCTGTAGACAGGAGGAGAGAAGGTTTTATCGGGTTCTTAATTATGCTTTTGTTTTGGTGAGGCTTGCAGAAGCTGGCAGGGGCCCGGGGAGGACTGTCATAGCCGGGGGCCGTGGACGAAAACCCACCTGCGGCCTGTGGAGGCTCCTTTGCTCGGACCAGTCCCGAGCGGCCGCCCGGCGCGGTCGCCCCTGCTGGCTCGGCTGATTCTGGCCCTCCGGTTGCGGTCGCCGCTGCCGGCTCGGCTGATTCTGACCCTCCGGTCATCTCGGGTCCGCTGTGCTCACTCCTCCCCCTGCACCTGGGGACACCCTGCTCCTGCTGGTTCCCGGCGCCTTGACTCCGGGCAGAAGCGCGGAGCACTGCCGGGCTCGGTCTGCCTGCCTGGCGAGCGCTGGGCCTGGTCCCTGTGAGCAGCTGCGCTGGCTGCTCCCCGCTCATCACGCGGGGTCTGTCCCGGTGTCCCGGTGCCCACCGCCAGGCGTGGCTGCAGGCNGAGTCACATAGGATGTGGTCGTCTGTGTTTGGCTCGCACCCCTGAGCAGTGCGTGCTCATGGTGCCCCATACCGTGGCCTGGACTGGCGTCGCTCTGCGCGCGCCCCGCGCCGGTCACCGCGCCCCGGGCTGCCCTTCCCTCCTGCGTCAGTGTCTCTGCCTGTGCTCCTGCCCTCTGACCTCTGGGCACAGCCGTTGTGTGGGCGTGTGCTGCCCCTTCTCCAGGGTGTGAGGCTGGGAGCCCAGCCGCCAGGCTGGCTCTCTCTGGGGAGGCTCCCGGTTCACTCTCTAAGCAGCTGCCAGGCTGTGTGCCCCTGCGGTTGCCCGTCCAGCACCCACTGCCGTGTGCGCCATCCCCCTGCTGAGCCTGGGGGTGTGGGAGACCCTTGTCCTTGCTTAGAGTCCAGGGCCGGGAGTGCGGGTGTGGGGAGGCCCTTGTCCTTGCTTAGAGTCCAGGGCCGGGAGTGCGGGTGTGGGGAGGCCCTTGTCCTTGCTTAGAGTCCAGGACCGGGAGTGTGGGTGTGGGGAGACCGCTGTGCGCCCCCCACCTCAACAGTCAGACCAGCTGGACGGTGGCAGGCGGCTCGGGCTGCTGACTGCACAGGAACCAGGGCCTCACCCCGGGAGGGAAGTGGAAAAGGAAGTGATTTAGCTTTCTGTTTTACATTTTCCATAGATTTTCTTGGACTTTCTTTCACAGAATGAAACTACGAGTAAATTCTGTGAAAATTCTCTGATGCCAGATGGGCTGAAAGAGAAAGTATGGGTTAGGAGGCAGCGTGGGGTTCCCACCTGGTCAGGTCGTGCGGGCGCTTCAGCTGGGCCAGCCGCCTGGGTTTTGTTTCTCAGAAAGGACCAGCCTACAGTTGTGGCCGGGCCCATCCACATGACGGGTCCAGAAGCTGAATTCCTGCCGTGCAGACCTCCTGACGTGCGTGTCCGGCGGGTCAGCCAGGAGCGTCTGGCACGGCGGGGTTGCTCAGGCCCCCACCCGTGGAAGGCTGGGCTGTGCATTTTGCTTGTAATTTCGTGTATTTCTAGGAAGGAAACGTGGCGTGAAATGCCCTTCTCCTTAACGGTCCTGTTTGTTGGAAGATGCTCAGCCTTTAGTGAGAGACCTGAGCCGCCTCCTCCACCAAGACATCATCACATGTCCATAGCCTGACTTCTGACAGTGGCGGGGGCTCATGGGCAGGCCTGGCCTCTCTCGGGAGCCGTTGGCAGGACATGTCCTCACGTGGCCATCCTGTAAGCTGGACACACGGCCAGGGGAAGCAGAGCGTCCTCTGTTCTGGCACCGCTGCTCGGTGGAGCTGGTGTCCTCGTGTGTGCGCGCACCCACGCCAGCGGTTCCAGGCTCCTCGGGTGACCTGGTTCCGTTTCATGCAGATGTGGGTTGGCCACCCTGCGCACCTGGTATGCTTACCTTTGTAACTGCTGATGTGTCTCAGCCGTGGCCCCTGCTGGCCACAGTGCCTGGACGCTGGGTCTTGGGAGCCAGACTCCTTGGGAGGCCTTCGCCAGGATCATCTGGGGACTGAGAGGTCATGACTTGACTCATGCGATAGAGGCACCCAAAACGTGTCCCTGAAGCAGGTGGCAGCAGTGAGAAGCGACCTTCAGGGTCTGAGTGGAAGGAGCCAGAAGGCTGTGGGTGGAGGGGGCACAGGTCTGTCATGGAGGGGCTTCTGGGCACCTGATGATCCCCCCACCCTGGATTACCCAGCAAGAGGCAGGCATCCCACCCCAGATCGCACAGAGAGAGGAACCCCCCAACCCTGGATCACACAGAGAGAGACCCCCCCAACCCCAGATCGCACAGAGAGAATCCCGGATCACACGGAGAGAGACCCCTCCCCACCCTGGATCACACAGAGAGAACCCCCAACCCCATGGNTTGTGGGTGTTTTTTGTTTTTATTTGGATCGACAGCAATTTGATTCACTTGTACGTAGATGTGTATATCTTCACTTCCAGGTTCTTTTCCGATATAGGATGTTACAGTGTTGAATAGGATTCTTGTTTACACAGTGGTTCCTGGTGGATCATTGTTGCTTTTTAATAATATTAGCCTCCCTATGTTAGATTGAATCAGTTCATTACTCCCTATTCCAAAGTTGTTGTTGTTGTTGTTGTTGTCGTTTTTTCCCTGGGGACCATTGATTATTTTCTGAGTCTGTGAGACTGTTTCTCTTTGGTAAAAAAAAGTTCATCTGTATCCATTTTTAGATCCCAGCAACGAGTGATAACTTATGCTAATATCCCTCCCTGTCTCTCTCACCTCACTTGCTATGATCATCTCTACTTTATTCCCTGAGGCTTCCAATTGCATTCTTTCCTGCTTGTTATGGCTGAGTGAGAGTTCATCGTCTACGAACCATCTTCTTTATTCCTTATGGACGTCTTTGTTTGCAAACATTTTTTCCCCATTCTGAGGACTGTATTTCTCTTTCATTTAGACTTCCTTTGCTGTGAAAACACTTTTAAGTTTAATTCAGTCCTGTTTTCTTAGTTTTGGTTCATTTGGGCACACATGGTAGATATGATGTTGCAGCACGCCCCCCTCCCCCCCCCCGACCCATATTGTCCTCAAAATTGTATATTATCTGTCTGGCATTTAGATCTTTATCTTATTTGAAGTTTATATTTGTGTATGTTTTGAGGGATATTCTATTTTAATTCTCGTTTTCATTATTGATGTAAGTCCATGCTCTCCTCCATATTGGCTTTCTCTTATTTTTATTTTAACAATGGANAACCCCCTGCCCCACGGATCACACAGAGAGAAGCTCCCTGCCCCACGGATCACACGGAGAGAGAGCCCCCACCCCGGGTCATACGGAGAGAGGCGGCCCCACAGAAACTGTTGCTGTAGAGCCTGTTGGGAAGCATCCATAGCGTGCTCTCAGCTCTGAGGGTCGTGTGTGGTGGGGAGCAGAGCGTGAGGCCGCGTGGGCCACGGAGGGGCTCCACTTGAGACCCAGGCGCTTGCCTTCCAGGGAGGGAACCAGAGTTGCCTTCTTGGATGTTACATGTGGAATTTCTTAGAAAATCAAATTTTAGCCCAACTGAACTATCAGAGAGGTTTAGTCAGCTTTAACCATGGGGCATTTGTGTTGCGTGTGTATAATTAGCTCAGCAGAGATTAAACAGGGCAGACCAGACGCCCTTCCCATCAAGGACGCCACGTCCAACAGAAACCAGCCATGTGGCTGCAGGGCGCCAGGCCTGTGCTGTGGCCCGTGTCTGTGTCCCTGGCTCCTCCTCGGGCCTGTGCTGGTCATCCGACTTCCCATCAAGAAGAAGTGTGGTCAGGAGAGCCGCCGTGCTGGGGGCCCCTTCCAGCGCCGCGGGCGCGCAGCAGGCCCTGCTCTCAGTGCGGGCGGAAGCCGGGGGTCCCTGGCTGCAGGCAGGTCTCCTGTGGCTGCTGGGGGAGGCTCCCGCATTTCTCTCTTCTCAGGGCCTTATCTCGCCCAGGGTCCAGCTTGGCACGTAGGCCACGTTGGAGATTCCAGCTGTGAAGTCCTGCTGCCCCCCTTTTCCTCCCTGGGCACGCTGGCGGGGGCTCCGCCTGGGCGGGGCTGGCGGGGGCTCCTCCTGGGCGGGGCTGGTGGGGGGTGTTTCCAGAACCCTCCCCCGCAGGTGGTCTCTAGTCCCTTTGTGTCTGAATGGACCCAGGGGGCCCGTGTGCGGGTCACTCAGCTTGTTGCATCTTAGGCGGCTGGAACGCTCTCAGTGTCTCCCAAGGCCCTTACCTGTCCCTCTGAACTCCGTCCTCCTCTCTAGACTAGAAGACCCCCGGGCCCAAACTGGGGGCTCCCTGCCCGGCCCTGCTGTTGCTCAGTCACTCAGTCGTGTCCAACTCTTCGAGACCCCACGAACACAGCACTCCAGGCTCCTTTGTCCTTCACTGTCTCTGGGAGTTTGCTCACACTCCTGTGCTTTGAATCAGTGATGCCAGCCAGCCCCAGGCCTGGAATCAGCCGTGGAGAACGAACGGTCTTAGGAACCAAGATCTGGGCCTTGCTGGCTGGCGGCATGGAGCCGTGCGGGTCCTGGCAGGCGTGTGCAGACCCTGCCCCGGGTACTTTCTGCTGTCCGCCTCCCCCTGCATTGTGCTGAGGTGTCTGACTCGGATCCCGGGCTTCTGGTTATTTTGGGTTGAGAAACAGTTTTCCCAAGGGGATACGTTGGGGAGGCCCAAGGGGTTGGAAATACTTTCTGCACAAAAGTGGCGCCCGCCCCCCGAGGTTCATCACGACGCAGGCCTTTACTTCAGGTGAGAGGCGTTTGCTTAGTGCCTGCTCCTGTCCAAGGACGGCCCTGGTGCTGGGAGCACAGCCAGGGTGGGCCCAGGGGCTGGTGGGGGTCGGGGTGCGACACACGGGCTCCCAGACGAGAGGCAGGAGGGTCCTTGGGGCCCCAGACCTCACGGGTGGCTGCCGGTTGCCCCACGCCCGGTGCCGAGGGCTCTGCAGGACGCCTGCTCTCCCCGGAGAACCTTTGTCCTGGAAAGGAGAGGCAGGGACGAGCCTGCCCCTCTGATGTTGGAGTTTTCCTGAAGGAGTGGGGGTGGCAAGTTACAGGTGGAAAGTGTTGGTCAGCATTGTGGTCAGCAGAGAAGGAAGCTGAATCCAGAACAGGAACCAAGACACAGCATGCTGTTTTTGCCCACACAGTCCCCCACCGGCCAGAGCAGGGGCCTGGCTTGCAGTGTACTGGGGTCCTGGCTGCCTGCCAGCGTGGGTCACAGCTGCACACACTGGCCCGGCCCGTCACCCCCTTGCACCACCCCCTACTGCCTCTCCCCGCTCTAGAAGGAGCAGTGTCACGCTTTGTGGGGAGAGCACGTAGAAGGCCTGTTTCACGGAGCCCAGCTGGTGGGCTGGGGGCGCCTGGGGTGCAGGACAAGGGCACCCAGGCTGTCAGTGGGGTCCAGCCGGGGGCCTCCAGGGCCTGGCCACGGGGGCGCTGCTCCTGGACGCCTGAGCATTCTGGTCCCCCCAGGCTTGCTTTCTGAACTGGGTGGGAATGGAGTCCCTGCAGTCTGCAGCAAGGCTGGCCTGTATGTGACCCAGCCCCCTGCCTCCCGCTCCGAGTCTGTAAGGCGAGGGCAGGAGATGCGGGTCGGCCTGGTCCCGGTCGCCAGCCCCCCTTCTGGGTCTCTGGGCAGCGTGCCCACCACTGACGCCCTGTCCTCTTGCAGCAGTCCTGTGTGAACTGTGGCCGCGAGGCCCTCAGCGAGTGCACCGGCTGCCACAAGGTCAACTACTGCTCCACCTTCTGCCAGCGCAAGGTAGGCCCCACCCCGCCCCACCTCGCTTGCCTGCCGGCGCAAGATAGGCCCTGCCTCACCCCCAGTCTCCGCGGTCTCCCCAGGCCCCAGCAGGGCCCCAAGGCAGCCACCTGTGCCGTGGGCTGTGGCCGTGGGAGCCGCTGCTCACACGCGGCCCGGACCTCATCGTGGTCAACATCCCCAGCCCGGCTGCCTGGCCCCGGGGCCTGGCTGTGTGCACGGCCGCACGCTGTGCTTCCGCTTCCGTCCCTTGGCCTTCGATCCTAAGGAGGCTGGAGAGTAGCAGTTGCTGGTTTTCTGGCTCTTACTCAGCGAGCGAGGCCTAGCAGTGGGCTGGGGGCCTGTGGGGTTCGCCTTTTCTGGAAATTTTCCACAATGAGAGACAGTAACGTGATGGGTGGACGAGCCGTGACACGTGTCGTCCTTTGCGTTGCCCTGGCTGCCCGGGACCTGGAGCCGCGTGTGTGGACACAGCCTCTGCGATGCCCACAACTCCCGTCCTTAGATGCCCTCCAGCGAGGGTGGTCAGGGACGACCCCCGCGACCAGGGTGTGTGGGGCCTTCCTCCTCTGCATCTTAGGGCTGCATGGGGCGCTGAGGTGGTCGGCACAGCGTGGAAAGCGTGTCCGTGGCTCCCAGCTTGCTCCTGGGCCCTGCCTATGTGTCAGGCTGGGCGCTTGGGGAAGAGACCCACGTGCTTGCTTCGTGCTCTCAGCAGTGGGCTGGGCGCTGAGGACAGGGCGCCTGCCTCCCCGCTGTGCCTGGGGCACTGAGGGGAGCTTGGGCTGCCAGGAGGAGCCAGCTTGTGATCCCAGAGGGCAGCTGACTGCTGGCGTCCCTGACTTTGAACCATCCCGGGAAGATTCGTGGGTTTATTTCTTGACGCGGTCACTCTAGCTAGATGCCATCTTGACGAGAAGCAGCTGCACTCTTATTGAATCGGGCACTTGAGTTTGGGGATAACCTTGTAGACGAAGAGGCCGGTTCTGCCGACTGTGTTAGGTTCGTCCTCAGCATGCTGCCCTGATAAAGGTGTGGGCTTTGGCTTTGTTTACAAAAATCGATGTACAGTGAATTTCAGAAATGCTGATTCTCACGTGCAATCCAAAATGAACACTCGGTATGACCCGCAGCTCCTTGTGATAAACGCTGGTGCTGGCGGTGAGGCTTCCGGTCCGCGCGCTGCTCCCCGAGCCGGGGGTGTTCGCTGCTGCCGCCCTTCCTGCGCGTGGGACCGGCCATGAGCTGTGCTGCCCTCCACGTGCAGACGCTCTTTCTTTTCCAAATCCCGTTTAGGGGAGGATGCGTGTGTGTTATGCATTCACTGAGGGAGGCAGGATTCACAGGCCGTAAACTCCACCGAGTTTAAGCGCACGGCTCAGCGATTCACAGTGTCTGCGGTTGTGAAGCATCACAGCTCAGTTTCAGGGCCTCCCGTCACCCCCAAAGCCCCCTCAGGCCACCGCCTCCGGCACTGGCGACCAGGAGCCTCTTCCTCTGTTGCTTGCCCGCTCCGCACACTGGCCGCGTGTGGTCTCCTGCGTCCGGCTCCCCTGAGCAGCTTTCAGGCCCACCCCGCGAGCCCGAGTAGTGTGCCGGGTGTGGCTGGACCTCGCCTGTTCTCCAGCCGTCAGCCGACGGATGTCTGGACAGCCTGCACTGGGTGGGTGTTGGTGGACACTCAGGAGGGGCTTGCCAGAGGGCAGGTGCTTGTGTCGGCCACGCTCACATCTTAGGCAGACTTGTGTGGGACTGTTAGGAAACAGCTTGGCCAGCAGCGAGTCCACCCCGTCCTCAGCGCGCGCTGGAGCCCTCTGGCTGCAGCCCTGCCCCTGGGTGTGCGGCAGCGCCAGTGAGTCTAGCTTGCGTCTCCCTGATGACCGATGATGTTGAGCAACTTTTTGTGTGCTTACTGGGTATCTGAGTATCCTTTGGGCAGAAATGCCTATTCAGATCTTTTGCTCATTTTTAAATGGGATTGTTCCTCTCCCTATCAAGAGTGGCGATGTCTGTGAGCAGTCTGGATACACATTTGAAGCCCAGCTTTTAATTTTTATTTTTTATTCTCTATGTTTGGTCATGCCGTGCAGCTTATGGGATCATAGTTCCCCAACCAGGGATGAGCCCATGTCCCCTGCCAGGAGGTGTGGAACCCTAACCGCTGAACAGCCAGGGGCCCCAGGAAGCCCAGTTTATTAAAGATGTTTTTAGTGGCGATCACGCTGTTGGTGTTGTATCTCGGAAAGTTTGCCTGACTCAAGGTCAGGGAAATCTATTTTTTCCTAAAACATTTATAATTTTAAGTCTTTTGAATTTTTATTTTCTTTAATTTACTATTATTCTGGGGACTGCACCACACACACAGCTTGTTGCATCTCAGTCCCCCGACCAGGGGCTGAACCCTGGCCAGATCCTAACCTCTGCACCATCGGGAACTCCCTGTAGCTCGTTTCTAGGTTTATGATCCATCTTGAGTTAATTTTTATGTTTGGTGTGAAACATTGTGGACATGAGCCCAACACACGTCAAGTTCTACGCACCGTATAGGGTTACACGGTCAGGCGGTCTTCAAATTAAAAATTTATTCGAGTCTGAAAACAGCAAATGCTGAAGGAATGGAGGAAATGGAGCCCTCCCGCCCTGTTGGTGGGATTGTGAATGGTGCAGCCACAATGGAAAGCAGATGAGAGCTCCTAACTCAATGAGATTAGAGTCACCGTGTGACCCAGCAAAGTCCTGGACATGCATCCCGACAGAGTTCCAATGTGAAAAGATGCATGTGCCCCAGTGTTCACAGCAACAGTGTCTCCGGTAGCCAAGACTTGGAAGCAACCTAAGTGTCCGTCAGCAGAGGAGCGGGTGAAGTTGTGGCGTGTGTACACAGTGGGATGTCGCTCGGCTGTAAAAAGAACGGACGATGCCGTTTGCAGAAACATGGGTGAAGCTGGAGCTTTTCACACTGAGTGGAGTAAGTCAGACCGGGAAAGGCAAGCATCACATCGCACATGTGGAATCCAAAAAACGACACAGATGAGCTTATTTACAAACCAGAAGCAGACTCACAGACACCGGAACAGACTTGTGGCTGCCGAGGAGGGAGGGGCCAACGGGGGCGCCTGGGAGTCTGGAATCAGCAAAAGGAGGATGGGTGAAACAAAGTCCTGCTGTGTATCACAGGGACTACATTCAGTGTCCTGTGATAGATCACGATGGAAAAGAATCTGTAAAGAAACATGTGCTTAACAGTCAGTTTGCTGCACAGCAGAAGCCCCCGCCATAAGCCACCGGCGCTTCACAGAAGGTCGTCTGTTCTTTTGAGGCGCAGGCAGGCCTGTCTGCGCTTCTCAGACAACTGTGTGTTTACAAACGAAAGGCTGTGGCCACCATGCACTGACAGGGGACAGTCAGCGTTTCTAGGAGTAGAGTGTCTTTTGGGTTAGGTCCGCGGACGCTGAGCAGGCCACAGTGCTGCGTAGCGTAGCCAGGACGAGCCTGGCCGGCTGAGCATGGTGACTGGCTCCGCTGTGACCCGAGCTTTATTCTGGAGCTGAGCCTGTGCTGTCTCCCAGGTATGCCTGTAATGATTTGAAATGTCACCTTTTTATTGTGAAAATAAGGCACACTTATTGCAGACAGTTCGGAAGCAGAGGCCAGCACGGAGACACCCAGAGCCTGCTCCCGGGTCGCCCTGGCCTCTGCTCCTCCGCGTGTGTGACGCTCGTTCATGTCTTGTGTTTCACTGGACCCTGACCTCTCGCGTGTTCAGGGCCCACGTCTCCCCTAACCGCACCCCGTCAGGCCCCCGGAGGCTGTGAGCGGCGGCCGCGTCTCCCATCCTGACAGCAGGCGTGGGCCGTCTTCCTCGACCTCCCGGGGGGCCCGGGTCACACGACCTCACTGTGGATGCGCTGAGTATCCTCACTTGGGTGATTACAAATAACGTGGTGGGCAGCGACATCAGATACAAGTGTTTATGCAGNTCTCCCATCCTGACAGCAGGCGTGGGCCGTCTTCCTCGACCTCCCGGGGGGCCCGGGTCACACGACCTCACTGTGGATGCGCTGAGTATCCTCACTTGGGTGATTACAAATAACGTGGTGGGCAGCGACATCAGATACAAGTGTTTATGCAGGTGTGATTGTGTTTGCTTGATCCCAGGGAGGAAGCTGCCAGATCAGAGTGTGGACGTGTTTCCAGGGTCATCAGGCTGTGGGCCTCCAAGTGTGTTCCTTAAACAGGGTGGTGACGTTGGGCGCCCCCTGCCCAGAAAGGCTGGCTGCTCAGCATGTGCAGGACTGTGGCCTCGGGCGGGCGGCCACCCCCTGGACCGTAACCCGGGGCCGTGACCGGGGCTGTGACCTGGAACCGTGACCTGCTCTGTCCTTCCCTGCAGGACTGGAAGGACCACCAGCACATGTGTGGCCAGTCTGCGGCTGTCACCGTCCAGGGGGACGACGTCCACGTTGGCGAGAACGTGATTGAGAAAGTCACCGTGTGAGGGCCCATGGGGCCTCTGTGGCCAGGAAGGACCCTGGAGGACAGGGACTCTGAGGACAAGGAGGAACTTGCTGGCCAAGTTACGAGTGGACGTCGGGCGACCGGTGCCCTCGGCGGCATGCTCCCGCTGCCGAGCTCCGGGGGGCGGGCGCTGGCCTCTCCGTGGCTGCTGGTGGACGCGGCCTGGGCCTCGATGCTCGTGGTGCTTTTTCTAATCCCTTGGATCATGAGCGTCCAGGCTTCCCTACGGGTGTGTCGTGTTCTGCAACACGCATGTACATATATGTGTCTTGTCAATAAAGTCGACACCCCTGTCCCACCCGGACAGGTGACTCCAGTCCTGACCTCCCCAGGGGGCTGTTCTTGGTGCAGCTCGGGAGCCTTGAACAGAAGGGGCCCTGCCCGGCGGGGGTCCCAGAGCCACCAGCCAGGAAGGCCAAGCCCCACCGTCCAGGCCCGGGAGACGAGGTGCCCTGGCCTGCCACCCTCTGCAAGGGTGCACCGGGCCACTGGGGACCTGCCCGGCACAGCTACCGCCCGCGCCCACAGTCCCACCCAGCACGGCAGCAGCCTAGGGCCTGGTTCCCACGGCTTCCTGAGCCCACCTGTGCCCAGCGCCGGTTCTGGGGGAGCCCTGGGTCTGCAGCGCCCCCTCTTCTCTGCACTGAGGAGGTAGGGGCTCTGCCCCAGTCACAGACTCTGACCTCGATGCTTGCCCCTGGACGATTCTGCCACGTTTATCTCCCAGCTCGTTTCCAGAAAGTTCTTAGTCCATAGCACATGGCCTTTGGGGACGCCACTGGCTCCGGGTGAGCCCAGGCGGTGGCTGGAGGCCCGAGAGAGGGGGCTGTGAGCCCAGGGCCCGTCCCCACACCCGGCCTGGCTGCAGGTGACGGAGGGCCCTGCCCCCAGAAGCCTCTGCCAGTGCTCTGCTTGGCCTCCACAGACTAAGTGGGTTTATTCGGGTTTTATTTACCTGGTCTTCACACCTCTGCACTGCCTCAGGGAAGGCCAGGCCTGGCCTCCTGGGGTTTGCATAGCTAAGAGGGCTGGGGAGGCATGTTAGCCTCGGCAGGAGGGGGCTGGGGATGGCTGCACCCCTGGAAGGAGTCTTCCCAAACATGAAAAGGCTAAAGCGGCAACTGAGGTGGGCGTGAAGCCCACAGGCAAAGGGTGCCAGGTCCTTCCCTGATGTCTAGCTCCGGCCAGGGACCCCCCTGCAAGCAGGCCCTGCAGGGAGGCCGTCCTGGGCAAGGGTTTCCTGGGATGGGGCAGCTTCTCCTCAGGACGGAAGCCTGGAGACCCTGTGTTTTGGGGGCACTTTCCAAAACGTGTGGTTTCTGAGCCTGTGAAGCTGTCTCTGGGTCGTGCTGGACGTCAGGTTTCCAGACTCCCCGGCACCAAGCGTGGGATGCACCCTCACTTCCGTGTCAGCGCTTCCGACGGCATGGCCTTCTGAGCGCGCCTCCTGCCAGATGCAATCCCCTGGGACAGGGCAGGGCCGGCGTCTGTCAGCGCAGCTCAGTGGCCATCAGGATGCTGGTCCTCTGCTGAGGCGGAGACGCACGGCGTCGGCGGTCCTGCCTAGTGCTGGGACCCTTGAGGGACCTGCTGGTGCCCCGGTCAGCCAGACTCTGGCATCTGCACCCGTGCCCACCATGCCCCTCCCCTGCCCAGCTTGCCCTCCATTTCCAGCTTGTCCCCTTCTCGCAGTCTGTGCACAGGGCGAGCGGGGACGGCCCAGCTACGGCAGCAGGCTCCAGCGCATCTGCGTCCCCGCCCCCACGAGAGGTGCACTTACTGGCCTGGCCTACCAGGGCCGTGGTCACCCCGTCCCCAGCACAGGTGAGAAGGGTGCAGAGATGGGGCCGTGGCCTCTCTCCACACAGACCCTGGGGGGTGGGCAGAGCGGCTGGCGTCCACACTGGGTGCGGCTGCTGCCAGCGGAGATCCTCTTGNTACCAGGGCCGTGGTCACCCCGTCCCCAGCACAGGTGAGAAGGGTGCAGAGATGGGGCCGTGGCCTCTCTCCACACAGACCCTGGGGGGTGGGCAGAGCGGCTGGCGTCCACACTGGGTGCGGCTGCTGCCAGCGGAGATCCTCTTGGCAACAGCAGAAATGCTCTGACCACTGAAGTGACCACAGAAGGCCCAACAGGTACACGGCAGACACGGGCTTCAGGGCACGGGTGTGGCACACGGACTAGCGGGATGTGGAGCCAGGCGGCAGGGCCAGCGGCCACAGTCGGCCTCTGCGCCGGTCCTGACCCTGACTCTGACCCTGCCGTCAGCCCAGCGGGTCCCTCCCTGGTCTTCACTTCAAGTTTGAGGTCCTCAGAGGGATCATCAGCACAGCTCTGGAGCAGGCATCCTGCCCGGGCTCAGTTGTACCATCTGGGGCCCTCCCTGGGCACTGGGGCTCCTCCCTGAAGAGACCCAGGGTACGTGCTGTGGCCGTCCTCTTGTTTCGAAGGGGAGGAGCTGCGGAGGCTGGAGCAGCACAGGGCCAGAGTCCCGCCCAGGGCCCCTTCCTCTGTGTCAGCCCCTGTGGTGCCGGCACAGCATCCTGCACAGGCCCCCGTTCCTCGGTGCTCGGCTCCCTGAGGGCAAGTCTCTCCCAGGGCGATATGGACAGGCTAGTCCTGCAGGTGGTCAGGGGAGGCTTCTTGGAGGAGGTGGCAGCTGAGCCCTGGAGGAGGAAAGGGTGCTCAGCCACAGAGGGGACGGGCGGCCCTCTTTGCGTGGAATAGTGCAACGTCCTGAGGTTGGGCCTGACGCTGCCGTCTCACAGCCCGCAGCAGCGCCTTCCGGAGAAAGACCTCGCACCCAGTTGTGGCCGGCTCAGTGGTCAGCGTCCCTGACCAGAGCGCTCAGCCGCAGCACTGGGGAGCAGCGTGGCGCCCACGACGGGGGCTGAGAGGGCCCAGGTGGAGTCCAGGAGGGGCTGCCTCGGGTCCGGGGTCACGCTGCGGCGGGGGCGGGCGGGTAGCTCTCTACTCTGGCCCGGTCCTGGCCACGTGGCAGAGGACGGCTGAGCGCCTCGCCGGTGTGTGCTTGGCCCTCCCTGAGCCCACCCAGGCCCCCGGCCCCTCTCCTGGGCTCTGGGCATCGGGAGGCAGGCCGGGAGCTGCGTTCTGACCTGGAGGAGGCTGCCAAAGGGGGCAGGGGAGGCGGCCGCTGGCCCGGGGAGCAGAGCCCAGGCAGCCTTCCCAGGTCACAGGCGCCCCTGTTCCCGGGCGTGCACCTCCCTGACGCCACCCTGCTCAGCCCAGGGCTCTGCCAGGACCTTCCTCGAAGGAAGGACAGGGTTAACTGACCAGATGGGGCCAGTGGGGATGCCTCCTCCTCGCCCCCACCAAGGCCTTCCCAGCAGGTGACCCGGGATCTGTTTACTCCTACAAAGCCCCGGGCGAGGCGGTCCAAGGCCGCGCGGAGCTCTGTCAGCAGCAGAGGTGCAGAGCCTTGCGAAAGACGGTGCGGAACTCGGCGTTGAAGATGGTGTAGATGACTGGGTTGAGGGCGCTGTTGACATATCCCAGCCAGGTGACCGCGCTGACCAGCCGCGGGGACACGGCGCACGCGGGACACAGCGCCCGCGTGACGTGCACCACGAAGAAGGGCGTCCAGCAGAGCAGG
>SJYV01045202.1:5731-35140 GCA_006410875.1 Neotragus pygmaeus
CCCATGCCCCCTCCAAAGTCTCCCAGAAGACTCTTCTCGGATCGTGTCCAGGGAGAGCCCCCTCTTGACTTGCTGAGCCCAGGAGGCTGCCCATGTTGATAGATCCGGGGCTGTGGGGGGGCTGTGGGGGTTTCAGGGGAACTCTGGGTCCCTCTGCACCCCTGCTGCTCATGGCCCACAGACGCGGAGCCCACATCCTCGTAAGTGGCAGCACCGGGCATGCGGGCCCCCTGTCCCTGGGGAAGGGTCTCAGCCAAGAGGAGCCAGGCCAGGCTCAGCCAGGGGATGCGCGCTGCCCTTGGGCCCTTCAGCACGTGTAGCTCCTCGGGTCCGATTGGAAGAAGGGCTTTTTCCTTCTTGGCTCCTCCGACGTCGTCCATGTGAGGCAGCATCTGGGCTGTGCTGTCGGGAAGGTGTACCAGGTGCCTGGGCGAGGGGGCCTGGGAGAAGCAGCACAGCCCCTGCTTGTGGATTCAAAACGCATATTTGCTTTTTTTTTTTCTTTTCAGATTTGCATCTTAAAGGCTCTGACAAGTCCTGCAGAGAGCAACCTGTTTAAGCTGCATTTGCTACAGCGTTTTCCTATGCTTCAAGGAGTATCATCAATGGTGCAGGAACAAGTGGTTCTCCTGACCTTGGTCAGGATACTAGGTGGCGTGGGGACAACACAGAGTTTGGAATCACACAGACCTCTGTTTGAATACTGCTTCTGCCAAGCAGTTTGAGCCAATGAGTGATCCCTGCAGTCTTGGCTTTTCCATCTGTCAATGACCTCTACCTCTTGGCATTGCTGAGAATGAAGTGAGATTGCATGTGAAATGCTTAGCACCGTGCTTTGGGCATAGTGAATGCCTCACTGAAGGCATCTGTTATTCTCCATACTCTTTTTATTTATTTTTTCTTTGTAAAATAATATTTTAGTTTTCTTTTTATTTAATCATTGTTTTAGAGACCAGATCAAGTGATATNCCCATGAAGTGATGCGACCAAATGCCATGATCTTCATTTTCTGAATGTTGAGCTTTAAGCCAACTTTTTCACTCTCCTCTTTCACTTTCACCAAGAGGCTGTTTAGCTCCTCTTCACTTTCTGCCATAAGGGTGGTGTTGCAACTGCATATCTGAGGTTATTGATATTTCTCCCAGCAACCTTGATTCCAGCTTGTGTTTCTTCCAGTCCAGAATTTCTCATGATGTACTCTGCATAGATGTTAAATAAGCAGGGTGACAATATACAGCCTTGATGCACTTCTTTTCCTATTTGGAATCAGTCTGTTGTTGCATGTCCAGTTCTAACTGTTGCTTCCTGACCTGAATACAGATTTCTCAAGAGGCAGGTTAGGTGGTCTGGTATTCCCATCTCTTTCAGAATTTTCCACAGTTTCTTGTGATCCACACAGTCAAAGGCTTTGTCATAGTCAATAAAGCAGAAATAGATGTTTTTATGGAACTCTCTTGCTTTTTCCATGATCCAGCGGATGTTGGCAATTTGATCTCTGGTTCCTCTGCCTTTTCTAAAACCAGCTAGCTACCTAATTATTACTGACTCAGTGCCTTGCAGTTTTATTTTCTATTTATCAAACTATCTCCTGTGGATAGTTAGGCATCTCTCAAGATCCATGCTTATTCTTCCTTGTAGTTGTGACATCTTGGGCTGCATTGGGTCTTTGTTGCTGCGTGTCTGCTCTAGAGCATGCAGGCTTGGAGCACGGCAGTGCCTGAAGGCATATGGGATCTTAGTTCCCCAACCAGGGATCAAACTCCAGTCCCCTGCATTAAGAAGGTAGATTCTTAGCTGCTGGACCACCAGGGAAGTCCCAGTGACCATGCCACCTGTGGTTCCAGTGCGGTCCTGGGACCCCAACATCCTATTAACAGCAGCCAGAGAGAGGAAGAAAAGCATGGAGGGTCGCATGAGAGGTTTTCATGGACTAGGCCTGGAAGTGACACTTTGGCCCGTGTCCTCATGATTAGAATTTAGTCACTTTTTCACATTTAACTTCAGTGTTGCCTGGGAAAGCTAGTTTGGCTATGGGCCCAGGAGGAAGAGAAAACACATTTGGGGATCAGCCAGTAGTCTCTGCTATGGCGAGACAGATAGTAAATAAGTGAAATACACAGTCTGCTAAATAGCAGTAATAGTGCTAAGGAGGAAAACATACCAAAGACGGGGCTAGAGAGGGTATACACTTGCAAAGTGAGTGGTTGGTACTTGGTGGAGGTTTGAAAGAAGATTTCACAACAGCAAATAGCAAATGCAAATATCTTCAGGTGGGGGCCATCCTGGCCCGATCAGAGCCCCAAGGAAGAGTGTGTATCTGCAGAGAATGAGCAAGGGGCTCATTTTCATGAAAAACTTTATTTTTAGGAAGTCAGTGGGGTAACATTATGTAGGGCTCTGTAAGCCATTGTAACAACTTCCCTTCTTACTTTGAATCTAGAAGTCATCAGTAGGCTTTGAACGGAGGGCATGATCTGCCTTAGTGTTTAGTGGGGGTAACTCTGGTTTTAGTGTTTAGTGGGGTAACTCTGGGTGGCAATAGACTAAGATATGGCCTAGGGAATAGACATAGAGGATATTGAGTAGAATCAAACAGGTCAGTTAGAAGTACAGGTTAATATAATAATTCAGGTGAGAAACAATGATGGCTTGACCTAGAGTGTTCACAGTGAAGGTGGTGTGAAACTATCAGATTTCTTTTTTAAAAAAGTTTGGCAGTGCTGGGTCTTCCTTGATGCGTGCAGACTTTTCTCTAGTTGTGGTGAGTGGGAGCTGCTGTCTAGTTGCAGTGCACGTTTCTCACTGTAGTGGTTTTTCTTGGTAGAGGGCATGAGCTCTAGGGATTGCAGGCTTCAGTAGCTGTGTCTCTGGGGCTCTAGAGCACGTGCTCAATAGCTGTGGCACACCTGCTCAGTTGCTCCTTGGCATGTGGGATCCTCCTGGACCAGGGATCAAACCTGTGTCTCCTGCATTGGCAGGTGGATTCTTTAACACTGAGCCACCAGGGAAGCCCTCGGATTTCTGAATATATTTTCAAGTATTGCTGAAAGGACATGTTCATGAATAGGATGTAGGATATACAAAAAGAGAAGAGTCAAGTTTGCTAGTTTGACCTCAGTAACTGAAGAGGGGTGATGTTATCATTTGCTGAGTTCAGGAAAATTGTCCAAGGAAGATTAGGAGCTCAGTTTTGATAAATAAAATGAGACATGCCTTGATGACATCTAAATGAATATGTGAAAAAGCCAAGGGGACGGGACCACTTTGAATATTTGTGAGTCATCAGTGTAGAGACTGGTGTATAAAGCCAGGAAGCTGGATGAACTGACAAAGTACTTGTGGTGGGAAAGAGATTCACGGTCTGATTGGGACATTTCGATGTTTTGAGGTCAGTGAGATGAGTGTCTAGTAAAAGAGACTGAAGAGGAGGTAAGGGAAGGTAACGAGAAAATCTAGGGCAGTGGAGGTTTGTAGGACCCACTTTAGAAAATCTTTTAAAAAGTGCATGTGTATTCAGTTGTGTCTGACTCTTCGCAACCTGTGGACTGTAGCCCACCAGGCTGTCAAGTCTATTGGATTTTCCAGGCGAGAAGACTGGAGCTGGTTGCCATTTCCTATTCCATGGGATGTTTCCAATCTAGGGATCGCCACTACACCACCAGGGAAGTCCCTCTATTTTTATATTAGGTGCTCTGATTGTTTCTTTTTTATATATCCCTATTTTACTTCTGGCTACTTTGCTTCATATTTTTACATCATTTTAAGGAATATTATTTTCTCCTCTGTCTCTTAGTGGAGTTTTAACCCACTTATTTTAAATTATTTTTTGTATTCTTTTATTGTTTACATTTTTATTTCACATTCATATTCTATGGAGTTAATTACCATCCCAATTGTTGATATTATTGGTTGTCTTTCCTAGTGTTAGTTTTGGATGTGTGTTTTGTAATTTCAAAATTATTTTATAATGATTTTCAGGCTTATGTGAAGCAGGAAGTTTTATTGTATTTTTATGTCTTATTTACTTATACTTTCACTACTTTCTGATTCACAGTACTATAGTTGCTACTATTTCCCATTCTGGAACCAGCTCCGTATTGGTCCTTTGGGACTCCTATGATACTGACATTTCAAATCCTGTCTCAAACCAGTGTCTGGTGTGGTTGGGTCCTAATGGTGAGATATGTGTGTATGTTTTGGGCTTCCCAGGTGGCACTTGTGATAGAGAAGCAGCCTGCCAGTGCAGGAGATGTAGGAGACATGGATTCGCTTCCTGGGTCCAGGAGGATCCCCTGGAGGAAGGCATGGAGCCCACTCCAGTATTCTTGCCTGGAGAATCCTATGGTCAAAGGAGCCTGGTGGGGTATAGTCCATAGTGTCGCAAAGAGCTGGACACAACTGGAGTGACTTAGCACGCATGCACATGCATGTGTGTATCTTTTGCCTCTCTTGAATATATATGTATATATGTGAAAGTCGCTCAGTTGTGTCTGATTCTTTGTAACCCCATGGACCATACAGTCCATAGAATTCTCCAGGCCAGGATACTGGAGTGGGTAACCTTTCCCTTCTCCAGGGGATCTTCCTAACCCATCAATCGAATCCAGGTCTTCTGCATGGCAGGCAGCTTCTTTACCAGCTGAACCACAATGGAAGCCCTTCTTTTAAGTATGGAACTTATAATAAGCCCTGCTTCAAGTGAGAGTTGGATGTTGTATTTTGTCTCTTCTCAGTTGGTGGTTTTGAGTGGCCTGGCCCTGATCCCCTCTCCCACACAGGACTTACACTGAGTTCTGATGGGCCCAGCGGAGCTGAAATCCAGGTTGCTTCTGCCTGTCTTGAGGAATTGGACAACATCCATAGCTTTAGTCCCATTACCACTCTATATTTATCTCTATCTCTGGTTCTCAAAGATGACTGCAAGTACATCTCTACCTTGTTTATACCTATTTCATTCCATAGGAAAAAGCTTTCAATTAGCTATTTGTGAGAAAAAGGTATATGTTTTGATATTTGTTTTTCAATGTGTCTCTCAGAGGTTAGACACACTGAGAGAAACCTTTCAGAGGTTTATTTCCAGAAGGATATAATTGCTAGGTGTGGTATGCATCAATGATGTGGTAATGGGGACATTTTTGGCTCTTTGGGAGATTCTTCAAGTTTCTAAAATTATCCCATGTAGTAGACAAAATATACCTACTTATCCCTTACCCTCACTTCCTCTCTCTTACTTTTCTTTTAATCCTTTATAGAATATAATCTACATATATTTATAGAGTCAAGAAGCCTATAATTCCCTGGAATTCCTCATTTCTTATTTCATTATGTTGACCAACATGACCTTGAAACACTTTCTTTCTTTTTTGTTGTTTTTGAAGTTTTTATTGAAGTTTAGTTGAAGAGAAAGAAAACACCCATCTGAATACAGATTTCCAAAGAATAGCAAGAAGAGATAAGAAAGCCTTCCTCAGTGATCAATGCATAGAAATAAAGGAAAAGAATAAAATGGGAAAGATTAGAGATCTCTTCAAGAAAATTGGAGATGCTACAGGAACATTTCATGCAAAGATGGGTACAATAAAGGACAGAAATAGAACCTGTGAACCTAACAGAAGAGATTATGAAGGAGTGGCAAGCATACACAGAAGAACTGTACAAAAAAGGTCTAATGACCCAGATAACCATGGTGGTGTGATCACTCACCTAGAGCCAGACATCCTAGTGTGAAGTCAAGTGGACCTTAGGAAGCATCACTACAAACAAAGCTAGAGGAAGTGATGGAATTACAGCTGAGCTATTTCAAATCCTAAAAGATGATGCTGTTAAAGTGCTGTACTCAATATGTCAGTGAATTTGGAAAACTGAGCAATGGCCTCAGGACTATGGTCAGTTTTCATTCCAATCTCAAAGAGGGGCATTGCCAAAGAATGTTTAAACTACCGCACAATTGCACCATATGTTAGCAAGTTAATGCTCAAAATCCTTCAAGCTAGGCTTCAGCAGTACATGAACTGAGAACTTCCAGATGTACAAGCTGGCTTTAGAAAAGGCAGAGGAATCAAGATCAAATTGCCAACATCCTCTGGATGATAGAAAAAGCAAGGGAATTCCAAAAAACACCTACTGTGTGGATCACAACAAACTATGAAAAAATTATTTAAGAATTGGGAATACCAGACCACCTTACCTACCTCTTGAGAAACCTGTATGCAGGTCAAGAAGCAACAGTTAGAACTGGACATGGAACAATAGACTGGTTCCATTGTCACCCTGCTCATTTAACTTTTATGCAGAGTACATCATGGGAAATGCTGGGCTGGATGAATCACAAGCTGGAATCAAAATTGCCAGGAAAAATATCAATAACCTTGGATATTTTGATGAACTACCCTTATGGCATAAAGCAAAGAGGAACTGAAGAGGCTCTTGATGAAGGTGAAAGAGGAGAGTGAAAAAGCTGGCTTAAAAGTCAACATTCAAAGAATGAAGATCATGGCATCTGGTCCCATCACTTCATGGCAAATTGATGGGGAAACAATGGAAACAGTGACAAATTTTATTTTCTTAGGCTCCAGAATCACTACAGATGGTAACTAAAACCATGAAATTAAAAGATGCTTGCTCCTTGGAAGAAAAGGTATGACAAGCCTAGACAGTATATTAAAAAGCAGAAATATTTTGCCAGTAAAGGTTCATCTAGTCAAATCTATGGTTTTTCCAGTAGTCATGTATGGATGTGAGCGTTGAACCATAAAGAAGCCTGAGCACTGAAAAACTGATGCTTTTGAACTGTGGTGCTAGAGAGGACTCTTGAGAGACCCTTGGACAGCAATTCTACCCTGAATTTTCACTGGAAGGATTGATGCTGAAGCTGAAGCTTGAATACTTAGGCCACCTGATGGGAACAACCAACTCATTGGAAAAGACCCTGATGCTGGAAAAGATTGAAGGCAGGAAGAGAAGGGAGTGACAGAAGATGAGATGGTTGGATGGTATCATCGACTCAGTGGACATGAATTTGAGCATACTCTGGGAGATAGTGCGGGAAAGGAAGCCTGGCATGCTGCAGTCCGTGGGGTTGCAAAGAGTCTGATGTTATTGAGTGACTAAACAACAAGTTGAAAAGTCCTAAAATTGTTTCCAATTTAAAAATTGTATTACTGAAACCTGTTCCTTAAATGTAAGCTCTCCAAAATCATTTCATTGTTTGTTAATATTAGCTAGTTTTTTGTTTCATTTTGTTTTTGTTGTTTTTTTTGCTGTGTCATGAGACATGCAGCATCTTAGTTCATTGGCCAGGGATGGAATCCACACCCCTGTAGTAGAAGCTCAGAGTCTTAGCCACTGGACCATCAGGGAAGTCCAATATTTATCTTGTTTTTTTGCAAGGTCTTTGAGAAAGAGAATATCTGAAATGTATGCAAGGATTTACAATATTTCATGCTTTTCTTCAAATTTCTAGATCTTGCTCTTTAACATCAATTAGTATTTCTGAGCACAGCAAAATTACATTGCAGCCGTTGAACAGTTTTTGCCCTTAATTATTTTATTTAATTTGTGGTAATTAACTTTATGGTAGTTTCATTGTTGTCTTTAACTGTTTATATAATGTCCCAAGCATCTCAGCAGGAATTGCTCTATGAATCAAATTTTCAGTCTTTATTGTTATTTATAAAATGTTAATGGCTCCTATTTAGGCATGTGTGATTAATAGCTGAGAGAATGTACTTTTATAACAGCACTGTTTTAATCTATGAAAATCAGAAGAAAAAGAGTTGCAACATGGCTCAGTTATCTTTGAAGGCATAGCTGTGTGTGTGTGTGTGCGCGTGTGTGCGCATGCACGTGTGTGTGTGTGTATGTGTGACTGGCATTCATTTTGGGCCAAAGTAAAGTATTAACTCCTTTTCTCATTTGGATAGTTATGGTCTTCTAATGGAGATAACTAGGTACATAAGATTAAACAAGCAAAGTCCATTAAGCACACTGCAGAAGATCATTACGAGTGTATGTAAACTTTTGTAGAAGTGACATTTCTAAATAAATATTCAGAACTCTGTGAAAATTAAGTAGAGTGTCATATTTCAGGACTTCCCTACAGGAATTCAAATCAGCTGCTTTTTCTGTGGTACTTGTTGCTTGGCTAACCATGTGCTCAGTCTTATGGAAGACATAAAAGAAATTTAAAAAACTAGTTTCTCATCTACTGGGGCTTATAATCTAGCATATTGTTGGCCTTTAGCAAAGCTCTGTGCTTCATATTTCTTCTGAGGAAGAGTAAGAAGAGGAGAAATGAAACTTCCCATAATGACAAAGGTAGTGTTTTGAGTTCTAATAGGTTACTTTGAAAAACTAACAGTGAAGAATTAAAATTAAAATTTTACTGTTAAATAAATTAAAATTGATATGTAGCAAATAATCAGAGAAGGGGACTATTCTAAGTGCACAGCTCAAGGTGTAGTCAGGAAGTGAGCACACCTGTCTGACTGCCATCCAGTGATGCACAGTCCCAGCACCCTGGAGGCCTCACCGCCTGTGCCACACTCAGACACAAGTCTTCCTCCAAAGGTTACCAGTACCTTGTTTTTCTGTTAGTAAATTGTGCCTGTTTTTGAAGTTTGTGTTAATGAAAACACACCATGTGTCTTCTTTTTAAAAATACAGTCTCATTTATTTCTTTGCTTTTGGCTCTCCTGGGTCTTCATTGCTGTGTGGGCTTTCCTCTAGTTGTGATGAGTGGCGGGCGACTCTCTGGCCGTGATAGGCGGGCTTCTCATTGCAGTGACTTCTCTTGGTGCAGCACGCGCTGCAGGGTGCACGGGCTTCAGCAGTTGTGGTTCCTGGACTCTTGAACGCAGGCTCAGTATCTGTGGTGCATGGTCTCGGTTGCTCCATAGCACGTGGTATCTTCTGGGATCAGGGATCGAATCCATGTTGGCCACACTGGCAGGTGGATTTCTTTTTTACTGCTGAGCCACCAGGGAAGCCTGTTATGTCCTCTTTATGCTGATTTCTTTCTCTCAAGATTATGTATGTGAGAATGTTATATCCTGTGTATAGCAGTTCATTCTTGGTGCTATGAAACACTCCATCATGTGAAAAAGCTGCAATTTGTTTACTGTCAGTGGACATTTGAGTTGTTTCCAGTTTTTAGCTGTGACAACATGGTACTGCTATGATCATTCTTATATGTGTTTTTCTGTATACATTTAAAAGTATTTCTGTTTGGTATGGGAGGGTTGGGTCTCACTTAGGTACAAATTTAGATTTTGAAGATATTGCCCAATAGTTTTCTGAAGATTACCAATTTATGCTCTGACAGGGAGTGTATGAATATTTCTATATATTCTTGTCAACCCTTAGCATTTTGTTAAAGCTATTTGCTTGAGTATGTGGTGGTGTGGCTTTGCTTCGTATTTCCTTGATGACTGATGAATTTGAAACATTTTTTTTTTACATGCTGATTTCCTACTAGAAAATTCCATTTGCAAAGAATCTATTACCTTGCTTACTTACTTTCACGTTAGATTTGTCTTTTTCATTGTTTTGCAAAATATATATTGTATATATTTTGCTTGTGCTTATGATTTTAGAAAACATAGGGACTAAAATTCAAAATTTCAATTCCCTTTGGTAGTTGATCTCATTAAAAAATTTTTTTTTAAATTTATTTTTATTGGTGTATACTTGGTTAACAATGTGTGTTAGTTTCTGCTCTACAATGTGACTCAACCATATATATACATGTATCCTCTCCCCCTTGAGCCTCCTTGTCCCATCCTACCCTCTAAGTCACCACAGAGCACCAAGCTGAGCACCATGTTCTATACAGCAGCTTCCCACCAGCCATCTATTTTACATATGGTAGGGTATACATTTGGAGGAGGAAATGGCAACCCACTCCAGTGTTCTTGCCTGGAGAATCCCAGGGATGGGGGAGCCTGGTGGACTGCCGTCTGTGGGGTCGTACATACCATTGTACGCAACGGAAGCGACTTAGCAGTAGCAGCAGCAGCAGTGTATATATATCAATGCTGCTCTCCCAGTTTGTCCCTCCTGGGTAATTGTGTGTGTTCATCACTCAGGCATGTCTGACTTTGCGATCCCATGTACCATAGCCTGCCTCCTCTGTCCATGGAATGCTCCAGGCAAGAATACTAGAGTGGGTAGTCATGCCCTTCTCCAGGGGATCTTCCTGACCCAGGGATCAAACCCAGGTCTCCTGCATTGCAGGCAGATCCTCTACCATCGGAGTTACCAGGTAAGCCCAGTGTGTGCATATATATGTCAATGCCGCTCTCCCGGTTGGTGCTTTCCGGGAGTGGCTCCGTGTGACATTGTTTCCCTTTCAGAACCCCCCACCCCGCCAAAGTTACTTCACTTTACCACCAAGGAACCAGGGTCTTCTCTCTCCTTCTCCAGCCCATTGTCTCCTGCTGGTATTGACTCTCAGTAACACTCTGTGTATGTTTTTACGTATTGCCAAATCCTACTTTGTAATTCTCTAGATTAAAACTCTTAACATTAGATAAAAACGCCATAGTTTATTGGATATGGCTCAGAAGGACCAGTTTTCTTTTACACATTAGGCAAAAGTTGAAACAATTACTATATTTTAGGGAAAAAAATTATTTGAAAACAATATGAGAAGCTTCTCTGTTTAGCTTCTCTTTAATGACTTGAGAACTGCAGTGAAATTAATAGCTTTCTTTTGTAAAGAAATATTTTATGTAAAGCCAGGATATTTGGGATCTCTTAGTGTCTGTGTCGGTACAAGCCCACAAGGAAGTAATACATAATGTCTGTTTATGACACAATTGAATCCTACAGGCAGAAGACATCTGTGAAATCACTGACTGGGCTTCTTGAATCCTGGAGTGTTGGGGTTGGGGTGGGTGCAGTGACAGGTGCTTCTATCCAGGGAGGCTCTGAGACCCTCTTCCATGAGGGCAGCCAGGCTTTCCTCTGTTGTCCTCATTGGCTTCAGAAAGAGTTCCTTCAAACACAGGTTGAAGCTACTCTTTTAAAATTGTGTATCTATTTTTAGTTTTTTTTTTTACTTTATTTAAAACTTTTAAAAATCAGAGTATAGTTGCTTTACAATCTTGTGTTAGTTTCTGCTGTACAGAAAAATCAGTCAGCTATACATATACATATATCTCCTCTTTTTTGAATTTCCTTCAGATTTAGGTCCCCACGGAGCCCGCAAAGAAGTTTGTGGAGAGTTTGCTATGCTATACAGAGTTGGCTATGCTATACAGTAGGTTCTCATTAGTTATCTATTTTATGTGTGTGTACTTGGTTGCTTCAGTCACGTCTGACTGTGATCCTATGGACTGTGGCCTGCCAGGCTCCTCTGTCTATGGGATTCTCCAGGCAAGAATACTGGAGTGGGTTTCCATGCCCTCTTCCAGGGGCTTTTCCCAACCCGTCGTTTGAACCTGAGTCTTATGTCTTCTGCATTGGCAGAGAAGGTTTCTTTACCACTAGCACCACCTGGGAAGACCTATCTATTTTATACTTTTTAATTCTCTAGATTGAAACCCTAAGATTACAGAAAAACTCCATAGTTTATTGGATATGGCTCAGTATCAAGAGTGTGTATATGTCAATCCCAATCTCCCAATTCATCCCACCCCCACTTTCTCCATTAGAGGCTGTCATAGAGAGAAAGAGAAAAACAAATATCATATATTAACACATATATGTGAAATCTGAAAAAATTGGTATAGCCACTCTTATTTACAAAGCATATAGACACAGACATAGAGAACAAATGTAAAATGGTGTGTCTATTTTAAATCCTTCACTTCTGGACAAGACAGTGGATTCGTGTGAGGTTCAGTGGTTTGATGGAGGCCACATACCACCAAGGGACAGTCAGGACTGATATCCAAGTTTGCTGTCTCTGTAATGGTCCAGGACTCTGATGTTTTCATCAGCTGCAGTAAGATCCTAATGAGTCAGTTATGTCCTCTTCCTTCCTACTTCCTGACTCTGAGAAATATATTAATCCAAGTTAATTAGAGAAGCAGAGGGAGGGTTTGTGCCAGGAAAGGAGTGTTACTCCACATGCTTCCTGCTGTTGTATTTGTCCCTGGGATCCCAGCTTGTCTGATATTCATGATCATGAATTCATAGAGTATTCCTAGAGTATTTCCTTTCCAACTCATCTTATGGCCCTCTGACTAATTTGGTTTGTAGTTTTATTTAAGTAATTATGATTTTTTTTATTCTCCTACTCTCTGGTATACCGTTTTACCCACTGTTCAGTTCAATTCAGTTCAGGCACTCAGTTGTGTTCGACTCTTTGCGACCCCATGAATCACAGCATGCCAGGCCTCCCTGTCCATCACCAACTCCCGGAGTTCACTCAGACTCACATCCATCGAATCAGTGATGCCATCCAGCCATCTCATCCTTTGCCGTCCCCTTCTCCTCCTGCCCCCAATCCCCACTGTGGGTGCCTAATATTGGCCTTGTTACATTGGACCTATTAGTAGTTAGGACTTTTTCTTGTTTTCTTTGCCCCTCTCCTTCCTATTTTCTCATTCCTTTTATTTGCTGCCAGCGTATTTGACAGAGGGTGACTGGGAGAGAGGGGAGATGGGGAGATGTATTTTGAAGTTAAAATGTAGAAAATTTGATGGATTGGATATGTAAGGTAAAAGTACAGGATGAATAAAAAGTTTTATGGCTTAAGCAACTGGGTGAATATGGGGACAATTTCTATATGGAGAAGTGGGCAGAGAGTCAACATGTGCATGACAGCTAGGATTCAGTGGAGAGAAAACTGGGGTAGAAAATGGAGATTTTCTCTCATTCATTCGTATATCAACTGCTGGAACTACCTACACAAATCTCTAAACCTGTTTCCTCAAGTCCTACTGAATACCATAGGGCAGTTTTTAACCCACCAGGATGCTTAATTATGGGCTTCCCCAGTGGCTCAGTGGTAAAGAATCCTCCTGCAATGCAGGAGATGCGGGTTCAGTCTCTGGCTCTGGAAGATCCCTTGGAGAAGGAAAAGCCTACCCACTCCAGTATTCTTGCCTGAAAAATCCCATGGACAGAGGAGCCTGGTGGGCTACAGTCCATGAGGTCACAAAAGAGTCAGAAATGATTTAGTGACTAAACAACAACAGCAAGATAATTACACAAGAGATCACAATGAAGGCATGTGCTTTATCTTTGGAAGGACAAACTAAGGAGATGAGCTGGGAAGTACCATTGCTCCTTCTGCTTGCCTTATATCTGTATAGAAATGGAATTAGAAATCCTTGGCATCCCTGTAACCTGATTTATGAGAGCCTTAAGTTGTATTATAGATATGCTCAAGGAGACATGGGAAGGTGGGGCATCCCTGTCTAGCGTGTTGTTGTCATTGTTACTCATTTCACAAAATTTTGTTTATTTATTTGCCAGTTTTATTGAGAAGTAATTGACATACATCTCTGTATAAGTTTAAGGCATGTATTATAATGCTTTCATTCACATATACTGTGAAATGATGACCATAATAGGTTCCACTCACGTCTGTCTTCTCTCATAGATTCAAAAAAAAAAAAAAAAAGAAAAGAAAGAAAGAAAGGGAAAAACTTCTCCTTGTGATGAGAACTCTCAGGGTTTACTCTTGTAATAGCTTTCCTGTGTATTCTACGACGTGTATGCTCTGTCACTCAGCTGTACACGACTGTTTGCGACGCCATGCACTGTAGCCCACCAGGCTTCTCTGTCCATGGGGTTTTCCAGGCAATGATACTGGAGTGGGTTGCCATTTCCTCCTCCAGCGGATCTTCCCAACCCAGGGGTGGAACCTGTGTCTCTTGCATCTTCTGCAATGGCAGACAGATTCTTTGCCACTGAGTCACCTGGGAAGCCCATGTCCTACAACAGTTAGCTATAATCATGTTGTACCTTGTATCCCCAGTACTTATTTACCTTATAATTGGAAGTTTATACCTTTTAGCACCTTCTTTCAATCCCCTGTCTCGTTCCCCCTACTACCCCCAGCATTTGGTAACCACAACTCGGATTTATTTTTCTGCAACTTTTTGTTTAATATTTCTTATACATGTAAATAAAATCATATGGTATTTCTCTTTCTCTGCCTGACTTGTTTCACTTGGCATAATGCCTTTAAGGTTCATCTGTGTTACAAATGGTTTCTTAGTTTTTATGACTGAATAAAATTTCACTGTTTATAACTTCTTTATCCATTTATCCATTGATGGACACTTAGGTTGCTTCCCTGTGTAGGCTATTACAAATAGTGCTGCTGTGAGCATGGGGGTGCAAATATCTTTCTGAGTTAGTGTTTTTATTTCCTTTAGCTGTAGTCCCAGAAATGGAACTGCTGGATCATATGGCAGTTTTAATTTTTTGAGGGTTCTCCATACTATTTTCCATAGTGGCTCTATCAATTTACAATCCCTCTAAACAATTGCAGAGGTCCCTTTTCTCCACATCCATAAAGTATTTTTGATATGGCCATTCTAAGGTGATATCTCACAGTGCTTTTAATGTGCATTTCCCTAATGACTAGTGTTGTTGCACATCTTATTATGTACTTGGTGGCCTTTTGCGTATCTTCTTTGGGGAAATGTCTGTTTAGGCCCTTTGACCATTTTTTAGTTGAGTTAGTTGTCTTTTTTTTTTTCCTATTAAGTTGTATGAATTCTTTATGTATCTTGGATATTAACCTCTTACCAGATACATGGTTTGCAATTATATCTTCCCATTCTGTAAGGAAGGGAAATTTGAAGTATTTTTTGAAATCCTACATGCCAGGCTCTCATGAAGGCACTGAGAATAAAGCAGGGAAAAAGACCAAATTCTTGCCTTTATGGGAGTTGAATTCCAGAACATCAACTATGTCAGTACCTTATTCACAAATTTGGTTGCCCATTTCTGCAACATAACATTAAAAAAAGCATTTTTAAAATTTATTTAATTTTATTATTGGAGTGTAATTGCTTTACAATGTTGTGCCACTTTCTTTTGTACAATGAAGTGAATCAGCTATATGTATAAATATATCCCCCCACTTAAGCGTCCTTCCCACCCTCCCCACCCAACCTCTCTAGGCCATCACAGAGCACCCAACTGAGCTCCTTGTGCTTTATACCCGCTTCCCACTAGCTATCTGTTTTTGCACATGGTAGTGTATATATGTCAGCGCTACTCTCATAATTCAGCAGCATAACATTTAGCCTTTTGCTTAAATCAAACACACCTACTACTTGCTGTTTCCCAAATCACACACATTCTCACTTTCTTTCATTTGCCTTTGCTCAGTCTCTCACCCGCCTGCTTCTCTGTTCCTCTGAGTGGGCCAGTCTGACCCATGCAGGACTGCTGTTACCACAGGGGGATGCTGGTCAGCAGCCAGTTCTAAATGGCGGATGCTTGTGCTAGACCAGTTATTCACCGTTTCACTGTTAGCCCTGCACGCACCTTTCCGGGTGCAGCTCAAGTCTCTCTGCAGCCTTTTCTGGCTCTTTCCTTCATCTTCAGTGATCTCATCTTCGTGTGAACGGCTGGTACGCACGGGTTTATCCCACTTATTTCACAAAGCTCACAGACTTTCTTATGACATCTGACGTACAGTTGTTTGCATTTTATTTAAAAAGATTGACTTAGGCTTTTGTCTTTTCTTCCAAAATAGATAACATGCTCCTTGCACAACTCAGACACTAAATCTGCACTTTGTAATTGATCAATGCATCAGGCTGGACTCAACATCTCATAACTGTCTGCTGGGGACTTACAGTGGAGAGGGAGCTCTCTGCTGTTATTCTGTGTCAGTGTGCTTATTTTTAAGCAGTTCCTTCCTCCAGGGCCTTCTTCTGCCCCCAGCTCCTGTCTCAGAGCCATCCCCATCACCTTTTCTTGTGGGGCATTACCATGCCAGCACCCCTTAGGATGCTTGGCTGGTTTTCTGCATTAAGAGGACAGTGGGACGTCTTGCTTGCCAGCCAGTTTAATGCAGGCTGACACTGCTGGCACACTGAATTAAGGTGGAGGAGCCAGCTGCCTCGGAGAAGAGTCCATTCCTATGGAGATTAAAACAAGAAAATGACAGAGTGCGAAACACCTTTATTTTCAACTTATATTTAGATGGAGAGAGGGCAGTACTTAAGCCAGAGCGGAGGATGAGCTCTGATTGTTAATTGCTAAGTGAGGTGCAGTATTTTAATTTAACCCAGTCATTTGTAGAACTAAGCAAATGAGGTACATATTCTTTGCTCTTGTCCATGATATAAGGCTGAATATTTGAGAATTAATCATTTTTGGATGTTCCAGATTTGTCATTTTAAAATTGTAACTCCAGTAGTAGTTTTTCCCCTCTGGGTAGAAGCCAAAGGAAAAGTATTGTCGTCTTTTATCTAAGAGAGTCATGACTACCATATGGTTGACAGATTTACTCAAAACCCCCCCAATTATATAACAAATTTCGAATATTTCACTGCAGTGTGATGATCTAGTCAGCTACCCGAGCAACTACACTTAGAGTTTTGCAACAAGTGTCTCCATGCAGTTCCATAAAGCATTTACTCTTCCTATTTTTATTTTCCAGTAATATTCCTATTTCAACATTCCTACTCCAATTCTAAAGTCATGTGAGCACAAAGCAGAGTACATTGGTGGAACTGACTTCCCAGCTGTAGGGGCAACAGTGCTGCATCTTGGGTAATCTTTTGGAAGTGAACTGAAAGTGCTAGTGACTCAGTTGTGTCCCACTCTGAAACCCCATGGACTGTAGCCCACCAGGCTTTCTGTCCATGGGATTTTCCAGACAAGGATACTGGAATGGGTTGCTGTTTCCTTCTCCAGGGCTTTGTCCCAATCCAGGGATTGAACCCAGCTCTTCTGCATTGTAGGCAGAGTCTTTACCATCTCAGCCACCAGGGAAATCCTTTGGAAGGAAAGGGCAATTTCAAATGTAAGAAGAATAGCTCAGTTCACTCACCCCATTAATCAGCCCTTCATTGAGCATCCAGAATGTGATGCACTGAGCTTGCAACCATGAAGTTCAAGGAACAAGACAGGGGTTCACTCCTTCATTTCAATCTTTTGGGAAATGTTAAAAAATATAGATGCTTAGGCCCCACGCTGTGGCTCAGTGGTAAAGAGTCCACTTGCCAATGCAGGAGACGTGGATTCCATCCCTGGGTCGCAAAGATCCCCTGGAGAAATAAATGACAACCCATTTCAGTGTTCTTGCCTAGGAAATCCCAGGACAGAGGAGACTGTGGGCTACAGTCTGTGGGGTTGCGAAGATCAGACATGACTGAGTGACCAAACAACACTACCATCTTTCCAGGCAATTGTCATCTTGGGTTGAGTAAATTGGTATATAGTTTGGTGCAAGGCAGTAAGAGTCTAATTTATACCTATTTATGGACTTCATTTACATCTATTACTCTGACTTTTTAGCTCCTTACAGAGAAGCCTATAATGCATTTCAAGTGAGAGGCATGGACAACGTAACTACTGAGTTTAAGGGAGGAACAGATAGTTAGAGGCTGGAGATAGGATTTGAATCTAGGCTTTAAGAATAGGTAGGCTATAAATAAACATAGATGTGAGAACAGGACATTTTGAGTGGAAAACTAGCATAAACTTCAGCTTAAATGTGTAAGCTCAAGGCGAGAAGGTGTAAGGTATGTGCCAAGTATTATCTTGATATTAGTTTGAAAATTGTGAGAAATCATGTAGGCCTGCATAAGAACTTGGGCCCAAAGATCTGACTTTGAGTTCTATACCACCACTGAGTAACTTTTCACCGACAAGGTATTTCACTTCTCTGAGCTCCAGTTGCCACCTCTGCTGAAAGTGGGACAAGGGTTCTGGGGTTGTATGGACCCAGTGAGGAAATAGTATACAAGCACTTGATAAGATCCAGAGCCCTACACAGTGCTAGATGTTTTATTATTGTCTTTGGGAAGGGAAGGTATTGAGTAGAGGAATGATGTGCTAAAAATTTTATTCATTCATCCTGTTCATAAATGAATACAAGAAATAGCTAAAAATAAGCATTCATCATCACTGAGTTACTTTATGTCATTGTGTTTAGGGATTGGAGGCTCACCTTCAAAAGAGAAGGGCCCCTAGCTGCCCACCATGGCTGCAGAGGCTGCACCCAACAAAGCGGAAAGTGAGTATCAGTACTTACCTCATAACTCAGCAGCCGGCGCATAACAACTCTATTGGTTATGCACTCTCAGAGTGCTAACTTTGTTGGCAAACCTGGAAGAATCCATCTCATCCCCTTTATTTAAATATAACCAACTTTTGAGAGATGTAGAGCAACTCAAGAGATGTACAGCACATGTTTCTCTACATATATATTATATTCTACACACACACACATATATATTTTTTGATGAATATATATATATATTCATCTTAACTGAATATACTGTCTGATGCCGTCTTCAGTAGTCATGTGTGGCTATTAACTGACTAGCTTGAAATGTGGCTAGTGAAAGTAAGCAACTGAGTATTTAATTTTAATTAAATTTACTTTAAATATAAAACCTGATAATTCAGTACTTGGAACACTTTTAAGCATGTTTGGAGCAACTTGGTTGGGCATGTGAGTCTATGTTTTTAAGTGGACATTTTATAAATAAAGTATTTCTGATATAAATTTGGCATCTGAATTGAGATGTATGTAAGTGCAACATACGGGATTTTAAAGACAGAACAAGAAAAGGAATGTAAAATATTTTGCCAATTGTTAATATTGATTAATGTTGAAATGATAGTTTGTATATCTTTATTTAAAATATCCTATAACAGTTATTATATGTTATTAAAATTAATTTCATCTCTTCACTTTTGAAAATGTGACTACTGGAAAATTTTAAATTAGAAATGGGGTACACAATATACTTCATTTAGAGCTGCTCTAGATTTGGCTTCCCTGGTAGCTCAGTTGGTAAAGAATCTGCGTGCAGTGCAGGAGACCTGGGTTCGATAACCTGGGTTGGGAAGATCCCTGGAGAAGGAAATGCCAACCAACTCCAGTATTCTTACCTAAAATTCCAACGGACAGAGGAGCCTGGTGGGCTACAGTCCATGGGGTCTCAAGAGTCAGACACTTAGCCACTAAACCACCACTGGACTTGGCAACATTTCAAGTAATCTTAAATTTAGGCTTATGTGGCCTGATTGAGAAACATTTGGTGCTGAACATAGAGCTGGGATGATTAAGATTTTCTGTTTTGTTATTACTTTCACTTGGCTTCTGTACCCAGGCAGTTTGTGATACAGGCCAGCTGACATCTATCTCTCCAGGGTTACAAATATAGATAGTGCAGTGTGAATCACTTTAACACTTTTCCTATTTGGATAATACAGCACATTTTTCAAGATGGAAAGGGTAGAAAAGGAGGATGATCCAGGAAGTGGAGGAGGAATGCTCTTGAGCTTCACTTTGTCTTTGGGTCATGCCTGTAATTACTTAAATTAGATTTGAAGTCTTGTTTCTATGAGCTTGGAATTCCCCTACATCTTCTTAGCAACCTAACCCCAGTCTGAGAATGTGGTGATTTTTTGGGGGAGGAGGGGTAAATTGTAAAGTCTCCCTGAGGTACATAAGAAAGTTATTAATCATTTATTGTTGCAAAGAGAATAAGACACTTTGCTTAAGGAGAATATAATTGGGGAAGTGAGTAACCTTGTAAGTATGAGACAACAGAATGCCTTTAAGTTAAAATTGAAAAGTTGAGTCTTAATGCAGTATGGATTGTGGAAAAAATTGTTGAATGCAGATTTTAAATGATGAAAAGCCATATTTCACTTGAAATTTAGGTTTTGCTTGGTTTTAAGATTCTTTCTCAAAAGAAATTAGGAATAAATTTTGTTTCCTTCACTTAAAAGTCATGGAATTGAACGTAAGCTATTTTATTGGAGGTGTCTCTCAGGGCATTTCTTCACTTTCTAGTTTCAACAGCTCTGCGTAAGAGCAAGTTAAAGGCTCCTAGTTCTAGCTTCCCTCTCCCTCTCCTCCTAAGTTTCTCTGGTCCCCCAACCCTTGTTTGTTTTGTAATTGTTTGCTGTATGTTTGTTATTTTTAGCCAAGGAATTTTTTTTTTCCTACAAAATAAAACAGATAAAGTCTGAGCTGCTCTGAGTAAAGAGGAGCCCCCAAGGCAGTGAAATTG
Source organism: Neotragus pygmaeus (assembly GCA_006410875.1). Taxonomy (NCBI): domain Eukaryota; kingdom Metazoa; phylum Chordata; class Mammalia; order Artiodactyla; family Bovidae; genus Neotragus; species Neotragus pygmaeus. Next base: position 25,906 of record SJYV01045202.1, read on the forward strand.
ATGAAGCACAACTTTGAAACTGCTGCCTGAGTCTGGATTTGATTCATTGTGTTATTTCTCTTGGGATACGTCCTGTTTTAAATCTTACCTCTAATAATACAATGTGAAAAGCCTTCTATATTTAAAGGGAAATTCATACTGAGTGAACTGGCAACAGCAGGTGTTAGTGATGTATGCTGGCCTCTGTGACAGTATGATACTAAATGTCATGATACTCATTTTCAGTTTTTCCGGTGTTAGGCTCTAAGCCCCTAGAAGGCTGGGATACTAAGTTGTCTTATTTATTTCAATGCGTTTAGCACCAAAACAGCACCTAGGACTTAGTAGATGCTTAGAAAATATATACTAAACTGAGTCTTATTGAATATGCGTGCTAAGTTGCTTCAGTCATGTCCAACTCTTTGGGACCCTATAGACTGTGGCCCTCCAGGCTCTTCTCTCCATGGGTTTTCCAGGCAGGAATACTGGAGTGGGTTGCCATTTCCTTCTCCATCACCAAATGAGAGTTAGTGCTTTTTTGTTTTTGTTAGTCGTTAAATCCTGTCTGAGTCTTTGTGACCCCGTGGTCTGCAGCATGCCAGACTTCCCTGTCCTTCATCATCTCCCGGAGTTTGCTCAAACTCATGTCCATTGAGTCAGTGATGCCATCCAACCATCTCATCTTCTGTCACTCTCTTCTTCTGCCCTCAATCTTTCCCAGCACCAGGATCTTTTCCATTGAGTCAGCTCTTTGATCATGTGGTCAAAGTATTGGAGCTTCAGCACCAGCCCTTCAAATGAACATTCAAGGTTGATTTCCTTTAGGATTGACTGGTTTGATCTCCTTGCTCTTCCTTGAAAGATTCCCAAGGGTCTTCACCAGCACCACAGTTCAAAAGCATCAATTCTTTGGCACTCACTCTTCTTTCTTTGCTTCCTTTTTGCTTTTTTAACACCTGTGAAATCAAGCACAGGCGTTCAGACACTGACTCTGACTACACAAGCATAGGGGGCCTTAGCCATATGGCCATACGTCTTTGTGCAGGCAACCTCCTTAGTAAACTGTTGTGAAGTCTCTGAAGAATGCAGCCTGTTTGTAGAAAAAATGGGAATCCTGTGATTAAGGACAGTTATTTTGTTATGATTATAAGAAACACGTTTGTTAGGCTCCAGGTCTTTCTGGATGCAGGAAAGGCTTGCTTAATGAAGGACTCGCTTAATCAAGAGATGGCCAGTGGCTCATTCTCTGTCATAGTCTCCATAATTAGATCTTCTTCCAGTGTCTTCACTTCAAATTGACTAGAGCAACTATACAGATTTATAAAGCATTGAGAGAAATCTGAAGTTATATGAACTATTAATCTATTGACTATTAATCTATATGAACAATTAATGCTATTAACTATTAATAGCATTAAACTGGTGATATATGAAGAGTGAGTTTAAAAAAGATAAAATAAGTATAAGAAAATATTTTAGGCTAGTGAAATCTCTTGGCATTAGAGATTCATTTTCTTTCTTTATGGTGATATTAATATTTACACTCATGTATTAGATCAGTTTAATATGACTATTTCAACCTCTTCATGAACTTTATCATAAAATATTTATTATTACTTATAATGACTTTTTATTGCATTTTGGGGATTTAGTAACTTGAAACCAAAGTATGAAGATATTTCATTATTTGCAAACCTATTCATGAATTAGTTTTGTATAAAAAGGACTATAATAAAACCAGATTTTTTCAAACTAATTTAGAAAGTTGAAATTTATCTTTGTGCTATTGAAGTAATAAGGATTGATTAATGAAATTAATTATATAAACACTGTTGGGTAAAATTTAGCCCAATGACAGTAAATGATACAACTATAACTACAGTAATAATAATTGGTCACATTTGAAAGTTTATTATGTGTCAGGCCTGGTGCTAAATGCTTTGTAACCCAGTCCAATGTAATCTTCAAAACAATTCTGTGCAATATGTATTATTATTATTATCTCTATTTTACAAGTGAGAAAATGAAGGTTTAAGGACAATAAAATATAGTTCATGAACAAATTGAAATTCAGAGCAAAATAATACAACTCAGGAATGAGAGCTCTTAAAAATCATTTTATATGCTGTGGATATGTATTTTCAAATAGAGCTTTAATGACAAACTTTTTTTTTTAACAGAGAGGGAGGAGACCTTGACAGCTCCCTTTTAATAATTGAAGTTATAATGCGCACTTGAACATATAAAAGCTGCATGCTTACATACTTATCCCGTTGTGAACAAAGAAACAAAAGCCTCACAGATTATTAACTGGATGAATTCTTAACATCAAAGTTGTTTAATTCCTTGCAATTTTAGATTCATTTGTTGAGCATATACCTATCCTTGGATATTATAAAAATAAAGAACACATTATCTTTGCCTTTTCTGAGGCTTTGAGATATGACTTGTCTTGTGATGCCTTCAATATTTAGCTCTTTGGTTCAAGGCTACTTTTTAGTAATGTGAGAAGATCATAACAGCTGCCGCAGGACCTTAGATGACAGTGAGGGCCCAGGACCGCTCATTTGGAGGCAAGGTGCCCATAATTCGGTAGGACAATCTCTAGATCTGTGTGAAGTCATTCTCGGTGGCTGCCCTTCTCTGCCCCTTTAGGAAGATCCCAGGCCTTGTTCTGATGGTGAATACTGAACACACTGGTCAACAAGGAGCCCAGCGAGGATGAAAATGCTGCCTTGGGAATTTAAGCTCTGCTGTCAGAGGCTAAGTTTTAGTCATGAAAGGGAAAACAGAATGGCTCTCTCAGCACATTACAAGAGGGGCAGAATGATTGCTGGCTTGACATGAAAATGTCTTAATCTGTTCATGAGGCTGCAGCAGAATATCATAATGTGGGTGGTTTATAAATAATAAAAATTCATTTCTCATGGTTCTAGAGGGTGGGAAGTCCACGATCATGGCATCAGCAGATTTGAGGTTTGGTGAAGGCCTGCCCCCTCATTAATGGATGTCTTCTCACCATACTACTCACATGGTGGAAGGGGGCTATCTAGCTCTCCGGTTCTCTTTTATAAGGGCATTAGTCTCAGTCAAGAGGCTCTGCTCTCATGGCCTAATCACTTATCCAAAGCCCCACCTCCTAATACTATCCCATCGGGCATTAAGTTTCAACATAATCAATTTTGGGTGGATGTATATACTCAGTTTTAGCAGAAAATGTCAATGAAATGTGAGTACTCCACTAGGGTGACCAGCCATACCTCAAAGGAGTCTCCAGAACTCACAAGGGCTGTGTGATAATTAGGAAAAGTAGCAGTACTCTTGCCTGGGAAATCACATGGGTGGAGGAGCCTGGTAGGCTGCAGTCCCTGGGATCATGAAGAGTCGGACACAACTGAACGACTTCACTTTCACTTTTCACTTTCATGCATTGGAGAAGGAAATGGCAACCTACTCCAGTGTACTTGCCTGGAGAATCCCAGGGCCGGGGGAGCCTGGTGGGCTGCCGTCTATGGGGTTGCACAGAGTTGGACACGACTGACTTAGCAGCAGCAGCAGCAGATGTGTTAAAAAAAAAAAAAAAAAAAAACCCAAAGCCAAAAAACAGAAAGCAATTCTGGAGACCAGCACCTTGTGGGCTTCCAGCATGACTGACTTTAGAAGCCGTTTGGCCTCCCTGTGTCTCAGAGCTTTCTCTGAAAATGAAGATGAGATCGTCTCTAAGGTCTTCTGTGGAATGAAAATGTAATGGCTTTTATGAATATACATTTTCACCAAAAACTAATGACTTAATCATTTTACATATTAATAAATGAATATTGTTTGTCATGTATGACACATGACAGTATTGTAATTATAAGTAGTTGTAGGGGAGTTTTGATCAGTTAGAGGAAGGAAATTAAAGGAGGAAAGGTTGTCTTGAGAGGGGAAAAAAAAAAGAGGGCAGTTTGTGGAGTCACACTTTGGAACAGATCACTGCCTTTGAACTGGGACCTAAGTGGTCTGGTTAAAAGCCCCTTCAAAATAGATTTCAGTTGAAACTTGGTGTAAGAGACAATTTAATTCCTTAACTCCTATCTCTTAGATGTGAAGACACTGCGTCCTATGACTTTGAATGGTGACATTTATAAGAACCATTTTGTGATTTACATGTGACTTTGTGTTCCAGTTTATTCGGAGAGTATGTCCACTTCTTCACAAGTATGTGCATGAAGTCTTGACAACTACTTTTGCAAAAAGAAAGAAATCCATCAATCACTGTCCTTAGAAATATGTAGGCAGCCCTGAATGTGAGCAGATACAGTGGCAAATGTGGGAGCACAGGGAGATTTGAATTTGGTGATGACTTTACATACTTTCCATGGGTAAGAGAAGGTGAAGGGGAGAAGATAGGGAGCAAAGGGAGATGCCCTTTCTTTAATAACTGCAGAGTGACAGCCTCATCCCAGTGATGGATATCTTAGTAGATGCTTTCTCTCCTAACCCAGCACTGTTTAAGTGGGTTAAGAGTCTAGCTGTTCCTCTGATTCACTGCTTGGATCTCCCTCCTCAGGATATCACTGCCCCAAAGTAACAGTGGCTGGTGGCCCATGACTCTGCATGGTGAAAAACAAGGGGAAATTTTGTGAAGGAATAAAGAGTTAACTCCAGTGTTTCATTATGAAAGTTTCAAACATATAGAAAGCTTGAAAGAATTTAAAATCAATACCCATAGGCCTACAACCCAGTGCTCACCATTCATATTTTATGTTATTTATCACATATTTATCCATCAAGCAACATACATAGCCTTAGTCAGAATTCAATATTTTTAAATAGTTTTCTTTTAATGTAAAATGTAAAACAATGAAAAGCAGAGATCTTAATATATATTCACTGAGTTATGATAACATACCTGTGTAATCTATTGTGTATCAAGATATAGAACATTGTCATCTCCCTGGAAATTTCCTTCATGTCCCTTCTCAATGAGTCTTGAAGATCACTGTTCTGGGTTTTTCTCCTATATATTAGCTATATTTCCACTAGAACTTTATTTAAATAGAACCATTTAGTATTTGCTTTTTTGACATAATGTTTTTGCTTATATAACATAATGATTTTGAGATTCATTCATGTTGTGATGTATGTCAGTAGTTTGATCTTTTTTTGTTGCTTAGTCGTATTTCATTGTATGATATACCAGTTTGTCTGCTGTTCTCTTGTTGATCCCCATCTGGCTGTATCCAAGTTGAGTCTATCATGAATATAGCTGCTGTGAGCATTCTTGTACAAGTCTTTTGTAAATATATGTTTCATTCTCTTTGGAAAATACCTAGGAGTGGGATCACTCAGTCGCAGGGAAGGTGAATATTAGGTGTATATAAGAAATTGCCATAGCTTTTCCAAACTATTTATCCTATTTTGTATTTCCACTGATGACACATGAGGTTCCAGTAGGTCCACTGCCTCATCAACATTGGCTGTTACCAGTCTTTTTAATTTTAGCCATACTGGTGAGCATGTGGTGGTATCTGCTGTGGTCTCAAAGTTTGTGTCCCCCTAAAATTCATATGTTGAAATCCTGATGCACAGTGTGATGATGGTATTAGGGGTTGAGGTCTTTGGTGGGAGATGATTAGGTCATGAGGAGTGCTTATATAAAAGAGGCCCTGGAGAACTTCCTACTCCCTTCCACCAAGTAAGGATACAAGTAGATGTCTTTGACCAGGAAGAGGGCCCTTCCCTGACCATACTGCCAATCCTGATCTTGGACTTCCAGCTTCCATAATGGAGATAAATAAATTTCTGTTGTTTACAAGCTACCCAGTCTCTGATACTTTGTTGTATCAGCCCACACAGACTAAGACAGTATCTTATGATGGTTTTAATCTGCACAAAGATGGAGTTTCTAAATGCTTAAAATTTGAGTAGGTGAAAAGAAGAGAAAATCTTGATCCTAAGGTTACTTAAAGGAGGTATAGTTAAAGAAATGAGGAGCATGCTGGCCAGACTGAAAAGCTGATTTGATAAATAATATATTGAAATTTTGCTGTGTCCAGGATAAGAGAAGAAAGCCGAGAAACACTTATAAACATCAAAATCAGCTAACAGTAGAGGAAATACATAAGGAGGAAATCTTAGACAACACTAGTTAAGATGATATATTTTTTGTACATGCTTTAGAATTCTATGACTTCCCTGGTGACTCATACGGTAAAGCATCTGCCTACAATCTGGGAGACCTGGGTTCAATCCCTGGGTCAGGAAGATCTCCTGGAGAAAGAAATGGCAACCCACTCCAGTCTTCATGCCTGGAAAATCCCATGGACGGAGGAGCCTGGTGGGCTACAGTCCATGGGGTCGCAAAGAGTCGGACATGACTGAGCGACTTCACTTTATAGAACTCTATACATAGCTCTGGGTAAAATGAATAAGAATCTTAGGAAAATAGTTATCATTATAATGCTACCGACTTGAAGATATATATATATTTTTATTTCAGTGCTATTTCTACTAAATTAACTTGAACTTTTGAGTTTTATTTTTAAGTTATAATGTTATCAAATTATAAGGCAAATACTTTTGAAGAAATGTACAGTCATATTAATTAGTCATCAGATATAGAAACTTGGATAGACTTACTAATAACTTGTGTATTCAAATCATTTGTGTCTTCTATATTTAAAAGCTTTCAGAGCTAAAGGAGATTTCAATTCTGTGTGTTTTCTTTGGTCTCCCTGGACTTAGGATAATCTAACATTCTGACCATTGTAAGCTAATTTAAGTAAAATATTATATTGAAGGAACATTATGTTAACTTTTTTTGCACTCTAACATCTACTTATATAATTCACATTTTATAATATCCTGCAAGATTCATAACTTTCCCAATTTCAGTTTCATAGTTTTGCCATTTTTGGTTAAGAAAGTACATTAGTTACATTTAAAAAAGTAAACCATTTCTCTGTTTCTATTTCAGATTCTGTATTAGAGATTCCCAAGCAAGATTTTTTTCAAGAAGCAAAAACTCTCATTGCTCAACATTATAAGAAAATAAATGAGGTTAGTGCTTTGAATTTAACTAACATTGTATTTTTCAGGAAACTAATAACAATTTTTGTATACTACAACAATTGTTACAAATGATTGCATGAACCCTAATAGATTTTGAACAGAAGAGAAAATGAAATCCTTACTATCTATAAAAATTGATTTCAGGTTGCATTTAAAAATAAAAGATTTTTCAGCTCTACAGATTATTTAATTACATATATGTTCAGTTTGTACATTTAACTTAATTTTTAATGTTTTCTGTTGTTAAATTACAATGGAAGTTTTTGGATTAAATATCTCAAGTGAAGATCCCTCTTTAAACACCGTTTGATGAAGCTAAACTAAAAAACACACTGTGAGATGTGTGCCGCCAGCATGACCTACTCCCCTGTATCTTTTTCCACATCACTTTGTATTAGGACTGTGTACCAGTCTGATTGTTCCTTGAGGGCAGTAGCTGTCTTGTTTGAATGTTGCATCCCTAGCAGCGAGTCTTGTACCTGGCTCGATAAATAATTGCTTAATGGCATAGACTGGTGGGGAGAAATGAAAGGGAAAGGGGTGGCAAAGAGATAGGAGAAAAGGGTACAGGATTAAATTTTGGAGGAGAGCACCCGGAGAGGAGATGGGAACTTTGGGGAGCAGTGGCTGCTATGACAGATGGCCCTTTGGGGAGACGGAGGAGAGAAGGAGATCTAGGATGGTTTACTGTGTGCCACACTGTTCTCTCTTTTGAATATTTAAAAAAAACATATTTTAAAATAAATATTTTAACTTTTTCCATGTTTCCTGTTGAGGGGGAAGAGGATTATATATTTTTTAAAATTGTGTTTCTGCTGTATGATAGAGAGAATCAGCTATATGTCCACATATATCCGCTCCTTCTTGAGCTTCTCTCATCCCATCCCCACCTTTGGTCACCACAGAGCACCAAGCTGAGCCCCCTGTGCTATTGAGCACGTTCCGACTAGCTATCTATTTTACACATGGCAGTGCATATACATCAGTACTAATCTCCCAACTTATTCCTCTTCGTCTACTCTGTGTCCACCGATCCGTTCTGTACTTCTGGGTTATTCCTGTCCTGAAAATGCATTCATCTGTGCCATTTCCCTGGATTGCACACTTGCACATTAATATATTATATTTTTCTCTTTCTGACTTACTTTTCTCTGTATGACAAATTCTAGTTCCACCTATGTCTCTGTAAATGACCCAATATTGTTCCTTTTATGACTAAGTGATATTCCATTGTATATATGTATCACATCTTTATCCATTCACCTATCGATGGACATTTAGGTTGCTACCATATAACTCAGCAACTCCACTACAGAGCATATACCCTGAGAACACTGTAATTCCAAAAGACACATGCACCCCCAGTGTTCATTGTAGCATCATTTAAAATAGCTAGTACATGAAGGGTTATAATTTTTACACGTGCTTGTTTTGAATGGTCCTGTAGGCTGAGACTGACCATAGGTGGTTTTAATCTTGTAATCAACATTGTTAACATTGCTTACTAATTTTTGCCTCTAATCAATTAGAAGTACTTACAAATTGTATGGATTTCAGTGGTAGGCATGTGAGATGAAAAGTTTACACTCTAAAGAGTTAGATAACTGTGCCTTAGAACCTTCACCTACTTTTAGAATTTTATCTAATAATAAGAGGACGATATATCAATAACCTCAGATATGCAGATGACACCACCCTTATGGCAGAAAGTGAAGAGGAGCTAAAAAGCCTCTTGATGAAAGTGAAAGAGCAGAGCGAAAAAGTTGGCTTAAAGCTCAACATTCAGAAAATGAAGATCATGGCATCCGGTCCCATCACTTCATGGGAAATGGATGGGGAAACAGTAGAAACAGTGTCAGACTCTGTTTTTTTGGGCTCCAAAATCACTGCAGATGGTGACTGCAGCCATGAAATTAGAAGACACTTACTCCTTGGAAGAAAAGTTATGACCAACCTAGATAGTATATTCAAAAGCAGAGACATTACTTTGCTGACTAAAGTCTATCTAGTCAAGGCTATGGTTTTTCCTGTGGTCATGTATGGATGTGAGAGTTGGACTGTGAAGAAGGCTGAGCACCTAAGAATTGATGCTTTTGAACTGTGGTGTTGGAGAAGACTCTTGAGAGTCCCTTGGACTGCAAGGAGATCCAACCAGTCCATTCTGAAGGACAGCCCTGGGATTTCTTTGGAAGGAATGATG
>SJYV01045202.1:36309-46746 GCA_006410875.1 Neotragus pygmaeus
GTCTAGTCAAGGCTATGGTTTTTCCTGTGGTCATGTATGGATGTGAGAGTTGGACTGTGAAGAAGGCTGAGTGCTGAAAAATTGATGCTTTTGAACTGTGGTGTTGGAGAAGACTCTTGAGAGTTCCTTGGACTGCAAGGAGATCCAACCAGTCCATTCTGAAGATCAGCCCTGGGATTCCTTTGGAAGGAATGATGCTACAGCTGAAACTCCAGTACTTTGGCCACCTCATGCAAAGAGTTGACTCATTGGAAAAGACTCTGATGCTGGGAGGGATTGGGGGCAGGAGGAAAAGGGGACGACAGAGGATGAGATGGCTGGATGGCATCACGGACTCAATGGACGTGAGTCTGAGTGAACTCCGGAAGTTGCTGATGGACAGGGAGGCCTGGCGTGCTGTGATTCATGGGGTCGCAAAGAGTCGGACACGACTGAGCAATTGAACTGAACTGAACTGAACTGAGTCTACTATTCATTGTATCATTCTGACAGTTCAAAACATGACATCTAAAAAATGCTTTCAAATACATCTGAAACACATGTATTACTAATGAAGTAATGTTCTCAGTTCCCATGAAGCAACTGTTTTGAAAGAATAATATTCAGTTTGAAAGCCTGGGGGTGCTAACAATATTCACGACATTCTTGTGAGGGTAGATGGTCTTTCTGCACAAGGTTGCTGTGACTCACGCCATTATACGATTAAGAGAAACCAACCATGTGGTGTTGACCATAAATGCTGGACCTGTGTAGCTGCTTTAGCCAAAATCAGCCCTGTGTGTTTTGACTGGATACGAGGAAGGTCAACCTTCAACAGAATTTTGTTGAGTGAACTAAACCCAGTCAATACCCTTCTCTTTGACAATATGAATTTGAAAATAAGTATATGTAGGGAGAGTGATTATTCAAGCTCAACTGGTAACCCAGAGCAGAATAAACTATCCTTCATGAAGCCTATTCAGTTCAGTTGCTCAGTCGTGTCTGACTCTGCAACCCCATGAACTGCAGCATGCCAGGGCTCCCTCTCCATCACCACCTCCCAGAGTCCACCCAAACCCATGTCCATCGAGTCGGTTAATCCATCCAACCACTCATCCTCTGTCATCCCCTTCTCCTCCTGCCCTCAATCTTTCCCAACATCAGGGTCTTTTCAAATGAGTNGGTCATGTATGGATGTGAGAGTTGGACTGTGAAGAAGGCTGAGCACCTAAGAATTGATGCTTTTGAACTGTGGTGTTGGAGAAGACTCTTGAGAGTCCCTTGGACTGCAAGGAGATCCAACCAGTCCATTCTGAAGATCAGCCCTGGGATTTCTTTGGAAGGAATGATGCTAAAGCTGAAACTCCAGTACTTTGGCCACCTCATGCAAAGAGTTGACTCATTGGAAAAGACTCTGATGCTGGGAGGGATTGGGGGCAGGAGTAGAAGGGGACGACCGAGGATGAGATGGCTGGATGGCATCACGGACTTGATGGAAGTGAGTCTGAGTGAACTCTGAGAGATGTTAATAAACAGGGAGGCCTGGCATGCTGCAATTCATGGGTTTGCAAAGAGTTGGACACGACTGAGTGACTGAACTGAACTGAACTGAACAGATCCTACCTTTGGTTGCTTGGTAAAATGTAATACAGGTATACTGAAACCTCCTTATTGGCATTTTGAGTTGGCATCTGTTTACTTTGTCTGAACATTTTCTTGTACGGAGAAGAGCCATAGCTCTGTCTATGGGCTAGTGAATCGCTAGACTAGAGCAATCATAATTGTTTGGGTAACTGCCTATCAGAGACCTGGGACTATATTTTCTATTACTCAAGGCAGTCAAAAGTAGTAAGCAATTAAGTGATTGCAAAGATCTAAAATACATATCCAATTAGTAATATGCTTTCCTTAAGAACCTATGTCTGTGTGTAAGCTGTTATTTCTGATTCAACAGAGAATTTTGAGGATGTTACCTTTTTTTTTTTTGACATTTGAAGATTCTCCAAAGATGGCTGAAAGTGAATTTTTATTTGTCTATTTGAAAACTTCTATTTTAAAATTGACTTTAAGCTGTATTAGAGAATATCACATTTGAGGAAAGCATCACTATTTAAACTTTTATATATATATATTTTAAATGAAATATAACACTTATGTTTGTTAAGGGCTTTTAGAGAACTATGACAGATAACATTTACTTTATCTGAGTATTGTCATGTGCTTTAAGTAAATGTCTTATACAATAAAGTACGTTGTAAAATATATTTAGTGGGTATAATTCTATTAATTTATTACCAAATTTATTACCTAGTGTTATACAGTTAAATTTAATTAAATTGATTTTTGTTTATAGAATAAAGTTCCAGGTACTTCTATAAATGTCTTCAGAAATAAACATCAGAAACCAAAATCTACCAAATTTATACCTTTGGAGATCAAAAAAAAGGAAACACTTGATGTGGTCCAAGAACTTCAGGCAGCATACAAAAGGATTTGTTTTCCCAAGGAGCGTTCCAAAAGTGGACCTTTTGAGGAGCCTCCACAACGGACTGCTTTCAATGAGCCACACATTTTTAATATAAAAAAGAAACACAAGGAGCCTATAGATCTAATTGTGAAAGGTAAGTTTTTGGTGGAGCAAAGAAGTTCAGCAAGCCATCAGGCAGAATTATTTGCTTATGGTGTGCTTTTAATGAAGTTTCTACATTTAAACAAAACCCCACATTTTAAATGCTAGCAGTGAAAGGTAGGGAGGCATGATTGGAAGAGTTGCTAACCTCTGGGAGCCACCAGAAGGTGAAAAGAAGGCATCCTCATGGAAAGAGGAATGCAGAGGAACAGAATGGGTTGATCACTTCTTCCAGTAGACACAGTTCCTAGAGCAGGCAGAGGCTCGTGGCTCTGGGGTCTGTTGTTGAGTGGGGTAGCTAGGGTAGGTGAGCTATTCATGAGGATGTTACCCCAAGACTGTAAAAGGATTTGGGGGAGGTATAGAGTTTTCTTTAGGACCTATTGTGGTAAAGGCTTCTTCTTCATCAGGATTTCGGTAAAGTGGAACCTGGAGGTCTATTTAAGCAGAATAATACTGTTTTTTGAGACTAACGTGTTTTCCTGGCCAGAATAAATGACCTCTCAAAATACATTTCTAGTTGTAAACTTTCATAACTTCATCTACATTTCCCTCTTTTATTTTTGCTTACTATGTTATTCATTCATTTGAATTTTTTTCACTCAATGAGTGCCTGCACTGTGTCAGGCAGTGTGTTAGGAGTTGGAAACACAAGATTTAAAAGGCTTAGAGAGTAGTGGCGGGGACAAATATTTGGGTAATTTCTTTTTCTGACAACTGCTGACATACAGTTGATGCAAGTGATTATGGAGACACTGAGGAGTTACCAAACAGATGCCAGAGGGAAAATTTCTCAGTCGAGATCTTATTAGAAATGGGTTTTAAGGAGAAGTTCATTAAAGGTCAGTAGGCACAGGAGAGGCCATTTGGATCAGTGAAGAGCCAAAGGACCAAAGAAAGTGATATGTCTTGGGGAAGGAGAGATTTGATAAGAAATGAAGTTGCAGAGATGGGTGAGACTAGGTTTTGATGCAAGTATAATAGCAGACCCAGGAGTTGACCCAGGTGTATTCAAGAGCCAATGATATCAAAGCTGGGAGAAGGGGAAGGAGTGAAGTATGACTACTTCTTTCTGCCAAGAAAAATAAAACTGGCAGTGGAGCCTGTGGAGAGAATGGTGGCAGAAAGAGATGAGAGGAGGCCGCCCAGGAAAGAGATGGTCCACACAAGAGGTGGCAAGGCCTAAAGTAGGGCAGGAGTGAAGCATGAAGTGTCCAGGAGGGATTTATTGCAGCGTTTCTCAATGTAGTATTCAGAACACTAGTCATGGGTGATTCACCTCGACACAAGGCTTCTTTGGTTAGATAAGTTTGAAAAATGCATTTACTTCTTGGAGATTCATACTGAAGATTAATATATTGAAAGCTCTAAGATGTACTACAGGAAAGAAATCTGTTTAATGTTTTTAACCTGCCTATCACCAATTTGTTTAACCAAAGAATTCCCCAAGAAAGATACTTAGGTTTCTAGACGGGCAAACTCAACAGGTATCATTAAGGGAATTCAGAGGGAGAAGCAGAGTTAGGGCAGGTGGAGACAGGAAAAGGGAAAGATAACCAATTCAGTTGTAGACCTGTTCAATAGACATGCATTGGGAGATAAACAGTTGGAAGTTGGAAATGGAGCTACTTAGAAAGAACCAGGTTAAGACTGAAGATTTATGTTGGGGATCACTGCCATAAATGAACCATTTTGGGGTTCATACGTTATTCAACCAACACTTATTTACTGTGGGAGAGATATAGAGATAAAAGATGTTGCTTGCCCTCAAGAATTTCAAATTTCATATATGTATTTTGTGTGCCGTTGGATGAAGGAGGATAAATAGGTGATTATAGTATAGTATGACTGACTGTAATAAAAACCAGTGCTACTGTTTTGAAGTTAATTGGAAATATACTTGATTGATTCAGATTTAGTAATGGAGATGGAATCCCAGGAGATTTAAAGTCTGCTAAATTTTGAAAGACGAATAAGTGTTAACTCAAGAAAGAAGAAAGGAACTATGAGAGTCAAGCATCTACATCATAACGAGTATCTGAGAAAGTGATGATAGTGTACTTGAGGGAACTAAAATAATTTTAAATATGAAGCTTGGGGACGTAGAGACGAGACCAGCAGAATATTGAAATTTAACCTAAAAGTAATCCAGATGTTTTACAGAACAGTTGCAGTGATCACACTTGCATTTGATAACATATAGTGGCAGTAGAGGTGAGGTGGGATGAATTTTGAAGACACGGAGAACAATGAGGAGACAGTAATTCTCATAAGCAAGGAAGACTTGTATTACATTAGTGGCATTGGGGATAGAAGTGAGGGGAAAGATTTTAGACATATTTGAGAAGTAGAGTTATCTAGATTTGGTCAACAATAATGTGGAACATTAGATATAGAGAAGGGCTGTGGGATTCATGGGCTTAGTGGTACTAAGCGGCACCATGGAAACAGATTGAATTAAAGAGTTGGAGATGCATTCTTATGTAATGGTGAAACTGCCACCAACAATAAGTTGAAATCTAAACTGTGTACATACTGAGCTTTGTAGCTCTAGGCGAGGAAGCTGGGAGGAAATAGCATTACTAAAATGTGTTGGTGGTTTTGGTTGCCTTTGGGAAGTTTTCATTATCAAAGAGAGATAAACTAAGAAGACTATTGGCTGGTTTGCAAGCGGAAATGAGAGCGCATAGAGAGGCACCAAGTATTTGGATCCTTGGTTTTGAGAAAATACCTACTAAGATTTATCACTGTAGCAAAAATCAGATTAATGATATGTTTTTACCAACCAGACCATTGTTGCAGGTAATCCAAAGGCACTAGCTATTAAGTTGAGAGACTAAAGCAGGAGGTAGAGAAGTGAAGATACAAGGGAGATTTTAAAACTATGTCTAAAACAAGAGCTTTGAATGTGGTTATTGGTGTGCAGAACTGGATGAAAATAGGTTAAAATATCTACCAAATATTTTAGAGAATTTCATTGCTTAAGAAACCATGAGCCTTGATTTAATTGAACATTCAAGAGTAAAACAGCCTGGCTTTATCTGGATGTGTATCACAAAAGCTATACAGTCTCCAAGGAGAGTAACAGCAGTATGTAGCCCAGGTGCAAAGAAAACCTTCTCAGAGTGGATCCAGGGGGCACTCAGGAAATGAACGAGGGAGTGCCTCTCAGAACAGAATCCTTGTCTACTCAGGGGGCTTCCCAGCGCCCTCCCAGCAGGATTCCATAACTTTCTTTGGCCTAATGATTGCTCCACTGCTGGATGTTGTGTGCTTCCGGGGAAAGGTGGAAATAGTTTATGAATTTGGTACACATTGTTACTAGACCAGAAGGAGCCACATCTGGGCCTGATGGAGAAGATTACAAACAGCCGGAGACCCTGCGCTCTGAGCTGGATGTGGTGCTTTGGTGGAACTTTGGGTTGTCTCCTTTGTGTCCCATTGGGGCATAATAATGAATGGATATCTGATGTGCAAAAGGGCAGACTATGGAGACTGGCTAGATGCTTATTATATCCTTTTTTTTCCTGAGTACTTGGTTTTAATACACTCCTCATTTCCCTTGTAGTTAGGAGGAGCTATCTGACTGAGATTTGGCTCAATGGATTATAGCTGGAAGTGCCGCACATCCATAAAAAATGTCTCTCTGGTGTTTGGCTCTTAACACGACACCTTCCATTTTCAAGCATAAGGACTCTTTTTCAACATTCTTAAAACAACTGCAGTTTCATTCATGGGAGAGTGATCAAAGTGCTTTTAGTATCTGTTGATCAAAAAGCTTTTGTTCAGACATGGAGTAGATATACAAAGGTTGATGACTGAGAAAAAAATGATCATGACTTGTTCCCTCACGAAACTTGTAGTCCAGAAAAACAGATTATTAATTAAATTGTCAGCTGTATTTGGATTGAGAGTATATAACATGTGAATTGGACCAGGTCTGGGGATCAACAAAGGCATCCTAGAGGAAATGTCATTTGAACTAAGGTATGAGAAATGGGAAAGAATTTCTCAGACAAGGAATAATTCCTGCTTAGAGTTCTGGGTCTATATGCAATGGCCCAAGTGAGGGAAGCACAGAAGTGCTTTCAAAAAGTGCAGAAAGAATAGGTGTGGCTGCAGTTCCGATGAGGAGCTGAAGAGAGGTCGGCTGCAGCTGTCAGAAGAGCAGAACCTTGTCAGTGCCGCGCTCGGAAATGTTCAGCAACTGATGGGGGAGGAGGGAGGAAGCTCCACGTGCAACTTTTGCCCATTTCCACGTGTAAGTACTCTCACGTAGCCAGTTTCAAGCCACTGATGAGACACCACTGATCATGGGAGTCGGGACGAGATGCACACCGTTTGCTCTCTGGAGCATTTCTGGCAAACCCTGTTCATACAGTTTGAGCTCCTCTGGGCTCACTTCCTGTGTCCGCCCCTGCTGTGGTGAGGTTCCTTCCCCAGCGCCTTCCTGGCTTGAGACACCTACAAGAATGGGCTAACCTGTCACATAGGAGGAGCTGGGAAGGGAGGGGGAGGGCTGGTGGATAAACACTTCCTCCTTTCTTTGCCAGGGCAGAAGGGTCTCAGTTACGTTCTGTAAAGCTTCTCAGAAGGTCCCAAATAATTAAGCACCCAGATTCTTGTAATTGTTAACTCAGAAAAGGATTCTTACATTAGTTCTCCTTTTTTCCCCTGCCCCTACCCCTTTTCATTCCTGATCCCTGACCTCACGTCCTTAAAATGATCTCTTAAAAATGTTTTGGTGGCAAGTTGTCAGTACTTGTCAAAAGATTAGGGGTGGAGTGTGAGGGAAAGAAAAATAAAGGAAAGATGATTCTCAGGCTGTAGCCCTGATGAACTGAAAGATAAGAATCTCCATTTTCTGAGATAGGGGAGAGAGAGATGTAGTTTTGGAACAGGCAGAAACCCAGAGTTGAGATTTAGGTACATTATGTTGAGGTTCTTAGTGTACACATATATAAATGAAAATGTCCAATAGACTAGACTACTGTACTCTAGACTACTGTCTAATAGTCTGTTATGTAATTGTGGGTGCATAAGAAAGATTCCCTGGTGGCTCAGAGGTTAAAGCATCTGCCTGCAATGTGGGAGACCTGGGTTCCATCCCTGGGTCGGGAAGATCCCCTGGAGAAGGAAATGGCAACCCACTCCAGTATTCTTGTCTGGAGAATCCCATGGACAGAGGAGCCTGGTGGGCTACAGTCCATGGGGTCACAAAGAGTCGGACACGACTGAGAGACTTCACTTTCCAAGAAAGATTGGAGTCATTAACATGGAGATCTATGTCCAATAGAAATGTAGTAAGAGCTACAAAAGTTGTAATTGAAATTTCCTAGTGGCCACATTAAAAAGTAAAAAAGAAGCAGGTAAAACTAATTTCAATAATAGATTTATTTAAACTAATATATCAAAATATGATCATTTAATAGTTAACAAAAATTATTAAGGAGATATTTGGCTTTTTTTTTTTTTTACCCCAAGTCTCCCAAATCCAGTGTGTGTTATAGAAATTGGATTAACCACATTTTAAGTACTCAATAGCTACAGATGATGAGTGGCTCCTGCACTGGACAATAGAGGTGTAGATTTTATTTATAATCATAGACTTAGAGAAATCATCTAAGAAGTAAATGTAGGTAGAGAAAAAAAATCCAAGGACTAAGTCCTGGCAGTTTCTAGTATTTGGAGATCAGAAAGAGGAGTACCCAGCAAAGAAGTGGAAATGAACAGCTAGGAGGGAGGTCAGGAGAGTGTGAAATAGGTTACTCACGGTTCAGTCAGGGAGGAGGAAGGCTTAGACAGGAGGAGCAAAGGGAGAATAGTTCTTAGGATCTCTCAGAGAAGGTGAGTAAGCCTTACTTATGATGGTCTGTCTCTTTGGGGGATTGCCCTTTTTAGTTATTGTTCAGTTGTTCAGTCGTGTCCAGTTCTTTGCGACCCCATGAATGGCAGCACTCCAGGCTTCCCTGTCCTTCACTATCTACCAGAGTTGAGTCAGTGATGCCATCCAACCATCTCACCCTCTGCTGCCCCCTTCTCCTCGTGCCCTCAATCTTTCCCAGCATCAGCATCTTTTCCAATGTCTGCTCTTCGTATTAGGTGGCCAAAGTGTTGGAGCTTCAGCTTTAGCATCAGTCCTTCCAATGAATATTTAAGGTTGATTTCTTTTAGGATTGACTGGTTGTCATCACAAGGTCAAGGTTTTGGGGGATGGAGAGTGTGAGAAAGAAGTGAAGGAGGACTCTGGTCCTCCTGACTTCCTATTACAGGCTATGGTGAAATCAGAGACATTTTTACTAGGAAAGTCTGCATGTGTCCCACCATACAGCTGTGAAGTGCTGATCTCAGAGTTTATATTTGAATTAAAATTGCAATCTATTTTTCCAGGTTCTTATCTCAAAAATGTATATTAAGTCTGTAACTTGGATCTATTTTTTAAACACATTCCCAATATTCACTTCGATGTGAATGGATGCATGATTGAAGATATCAGTCACATTAATTCTAGAACTTGATTAAAGTTTGTGAGATTAGAAAGAAAAGTGAGTCCTGTGTATGGCGTCTATGTGCCTTTCACTCATGCTGCACTGAAAATTTTGGCTGTGTTACCTTCGATAAGTGAACATCTTATGTGAGGACAGGCCACACATTCCTTGAATTTGATCCAAGGATATGAACTTTAAAAATACACTGCAGCAATTATAATATCACATATCTTTAGTAAATATGTTCCCTGTGCTTGCATGTACTTCATGCTTGTATTTTTCTAAGTAGAGCAAAATAAAAAATATGAAATGATTTTCTTTCTGAGCACATAGATACTCTATAGTACTGCTTAACCAGTTTCTGTTGTCATACTGCCAGCAATTTATGGGTCTTGATAATTAAAAGTCACATGTAAAAGTCAGTTTTTGTAATGTAAATATAGTTACCATATATTACATTATATTCATCTGCTTACGTATTCCCTTGGGAACAAAAAATACTGAGGTCTAATTTGAGTCATTTAAACTTGAAAACAGATTTCAGTTAATCTCAGTAAGATTTCATGATATTCATGTCAAGCAAGTATATTTAGGGAATATTGGTTTGTTCCTTAGCCAACTTGGAAAGGAACAGATATGTGTGTGTGCGTGTGTGTTTGTTCTTTGGTCTGCAGATCACAAATCTATTTCTTTAAATATAAAATGCTGCTGCTGCTGCTAAGTCACTTCAGTCATGTCTGACTCTGTGCGATGAAGGCATAGTAAATTTTAATAGTGCTTTAAAATAACTATGGCTAGAAAGTACTGGAGAAAACCATAAGGGAAAGTGACTTAGTGTCATGTTTATTTGCCCATAGTGGTGACAAATTACCAAACAGTATTTTGATCAGCAATGTTTATAAAATCTTTTATTTTGTATTAAATGATTTTAAGTATACATAGGATATTAACAAATATATTAAAACTGTTTTTTTAACTTGTTCCCACAAAATTATTTGGAGGAAATGAAGAACAGGTTCCATAACAATTTATAACAAATGTGGAAACTAGAGATTTTTTAAATGAAGTGGAAAATTAAATTGAATTTGATATTACAAAATAATTTGATTTTGGAAGCTTTGAAACTTGAAATATGCTAGTCTTCCTCCCTGTATAAAAACAGACTCAGTAATTTCTAAATGAGGGAATAAATTCAGATAATGTCTTTAGAGAGCATAATACAGAGCATTTTTTTTTCTTTTTTCTATTATCTTTTTTTTTTAGTTCTTGTTCATTTTCTTTTTTTTTTTTTTTAATTTATTTTTTAATTTGACTTTACAATACTCTATTGGGTTTGCCATA
>SJYV01045202.1:46833-57851 GCA_006410875.1 Neotragus pygmaeus
TATTTTCTTTTTTTTTTTAATTAATTTATTTTTTAATTTGACTTTACAATACTCTATTGGGTTTGCCATATTTTTAAGTATTTCTTTGCTGCTCTTAGTTTTTTCCTGCCTCAGATGTCTATGCTGCTTCCATTTCTTGTCAGGAATTTTCTTTTGCTTGTCTATGCTATTGAAGAAAGAAGTTCAACAGAATTATTAAAATTAGCAAATGAATATATTTATATAATTGTGCAACCAATGTCTTGATCACAGTCCATTCTAACTTATGCTATTTCTCTTTGGATTGACCTGGTGAGCTCTGAAATGGAAAGGTGCATGATGGACACCTAAAGTAAGACAGAAGACTCCATGCCTCTGGAGTAACATGGTTTACCACATTGAAATAGCCACAGTTCATAACTTTTAGTAAATTAATAGAATATTACTATGAGAATTATTAAAACATTATAAAGGATTTAGAGACAGTAGAAATGCATTCTTCTAAACATCTGCCTCCTACTAATTTTCTTACTAGTCCAGACAACAACTTAGGGAGAACAGAAATCTTAGGCTAGAGTAGTGACTTTCAGAAATTTTCTGATTAAGTACATTTGTTCCATGTTTTGCATTTGACAAGGAACATAGGCAGAGAAGAGTTCAGAGGCTAGTGACCTATTTTCCAGTGGGCTAAGCTTCTCAGGTGGCACTAGTGGTAAGGAACCTGCCTGCCAATACAAGAGACGTAAGAGACAATCCCTGGGTCAGGGAGATTCCCTGGAGAAGGAAATGGCAACCCACTCCAGTATTCTTGCCTGGAGAATCTCATCGACAGAGGAGCCTGGTGGGCTATAGTCTATAGGTGCAAAGAGTTGGACATGACTGAAGTGACTTAGCATACCTGGGGTCGTCCCTAGGTCATTGTACATAAAGTTTTGTGTACAAGTAAATAATACCAGCTTCTCTGAGGAAGTACATTGAGAGTGGTTCATGGCATCCTAGAAATGGTTTCCTATTTGTAGTGAAATCCTCCTTCAGTAGACATTCATCGTTTTGGGCCTCTTGCCATCCTTTAAACTCACCTCTGGTAGCAGAACTCTGATTTGACTTTGGAGAAGTGCCCCTCCCATTACAAGTTTGTGCAGAGTGGGGAAGGCTGTGCCTCCGCCCTCTAACTCCAGAGCTGGCATGTGATTAGGGCACAGCCAATGAGAAGAACTGATTCTCCTGGTCACAGGGAGAGGTGGAGTGATTGGATTTAAATCAACATGGATGATAAGAGCTTGAGGTACTTGAGAACACAGCAAGGAATTCTAGAATAAAGTCAGTATGGAAGAATGAGCTGAATGATGCAGAGAAATCAAATCTTGATGACATTGTTTGAACCTCTTATCCAAGCTTTGCTGAAAACAAACGTTACCTGGATTTTTCAGTTTGTATAAATTTGTGATTTCTTCCCTTTTGACAAAGCAGCATAGTTTAGTGACTCCACGGGACATAGGAGTTCAATGACCTAGATTAAAATCTCAGCTTTCAAAAAGTAAAGATGGTAGAAGAGTAGGTAGATGTGGAGTACATCTCTCTTCACGGGTACATCCGGAATACACCTTCAGACACCGAAGTGCATGCAAAGCAGACAGGAGTACCTGATCAGTAGAAAAGAATATATAGAATCCCACAAAACTTCATAGAACGAAGGAACTAAGGGGGAAAACGGGAGTGTTAATAGGACTGAACCTGCCCTTGGCAGGTAGGGGAACTGAAGGAGGGCTCTGATCCCCACATCAGGGCAATTATCTGAGTCAGAGGAGAAACATTTAAGGCTGAGAGTGAAATAGCTGATCTGTGGCAGCCTACATGGAATGAGAATCAGACAGTCCTTGCTGCAGCCATACATACCCCAGACAGGGATGAGGGTCCCCTGGAAGGCGCAACGGCTGGGAGCTAGAGTTTAGGAATTGTGGTGGACAATCCCAGGGAGAGGGCTGCTGCTGTGGAGAGATGGATTGAGGGGATGTCAGGGAGGAGATGATGGTGGGAAATGCCAGTGGAGGAAAGTCAGGCAGCCATGGAAGCAAGGCGATACTGTTGAGCCACACTAGGGGGTGGAGCCATGACCATAGCCTCTCTCTTCCCATACGCCAGCATGGGCAGCTGAACAATACAGAGGCTGGTCCATCAAGTGCCTGATGCACTGAACTACAGAGCAGGACTGCACCCAGGGTGCTCCTTTCAGTGACTGACGTGCTGATCTACAGAGTAAGACCCCACCCAGGGGGCTCCTTTCAGTGACTGACACTCTGATCTAGAGTAAGACCTCAGCCAAGGAAGCCCCTCTATATGCCTGATGTGCCAAGCAACAGAGAAGGACCCCAGGCAAGGGAGTCCTCTAAGTGCCTGACCAGGCAGAGCTACAGAGAAAGACTGGCCAAAGGGGCATTCTGATCACCAGGTACAAGAGGCTCGAAAAAAGACTCTGATAGGGCCATAACTCCTGCAGCAGAAGCAGTCCGTGTCCCTGCACACTTGGTGCCGCCAGGGTCCCCACAAGCCAAGCAGCCGTGCCACCTTCACGCTCAACTCTCACTGGGGCAGAGCTGCCAGTGAGAGGTGGAAATAAAACCACAGTGGAAACCCAGGGGCAGTGTTGCTAAGGAAGAAGACCCAAAACCTTCCCACCAGCTGTATAACTACATTGCAGATTAAATCCACATGATCAACTAGACAGACTCTGTGTCTATGGAAGGCCATTGAGAGCTCCCACAAAAGAAAACGCACTAGCTCTGATAGCTGTGGGCATGGGAGGCAAGAACACACAGGAGTAGGACCAGATTAGAATCTGAGCTGCCCCCACAGCAGGTCCAGAGACCAGCACAGTGTTGGAGGGCATCCTAGGGAGGTGAGGTGGACTGTGATTCCCAGGGAGGGAAAGGACTCTGACAGCAGTGACTCAAGAAAAACATTGATTATTCTTATCTTTTGACTTGTTCTGTAGATTCTTTTGGATTTTTTTTTTCCTTTTTTTGATTTCCATTTTTTCCCTCCATTGTAGTTATCAATTTTATTGGCACTAAGAAATCCAATTAAGGTTTTGAGCTTTTTATTTTCTCTTAGTCACAGTTCTTATTATTTTTATAAACCTCTGCCTCTATGTCGGGCTTTTGTATTTTGGTGGAGTTTTCCTTTTTTTTAAAAAAAATTTTCTCTTTTTTAAGTTTTTAAAAAAATTTTTTAAATTTTTATTATTATTTTTTATTTTTTTAATTTGACTTTACAATACTTTATTGGCTTTGCCATACATCAACATGAATCCACCACAGGTGTACACTTTTCCTACATTTATTTCTTTTGTTCTGGTAGATATAATTTTAGGTTTCCTTTGTTTTCTGGGTCAATCTATTGTACTTTATTTTTTTTTTTTTGGACTGTTAGAGATTAGATTTTGCTTATGGATATACATGTATATGTGTATATTCAGTCACACATTTTATTGTTGTTATAAACCTCTACCTCTAAGTTGGGCTTTTACAGTTCTGTGGAGTTTTCCTTTTTTCTTTCTTCTTCCATTTTTTTCTTTTCTCTTTTTTATAATTTTAATTTTTTAAACATATTATATTTTTCTACATTTATTCCTTTGTTTGCCTTTCCTACTGTTCTTTCCCCCTTGCAGTTAATCTTTAATGTACATAAATGTTCTTCATCTACCTCTATTTAACTTTACAAATCCATTCTTTCTTTCCTTTCCTCTCAACATATTTGTTAGTTTTGTTTTCATTGCTTTATCCCCAACTTGGCACCTTGCTTTAGTTTTGTTTTCCAGTTTGTGCTTTAGTTAGTTTTGTTCTTAACTAGTAAATATAATTTTTGATTTCCTTTGTTCACCAGGTCAATCTACTGTACTTTATTTTTGTTGGACTGTTCTGACTTTGCTCATGGGTGTATACGTATCTGTGTATATTCCATTATTTTAATTATTGTTTGCCTGATTTTGTAACTGCCATTTGTCTGGCGTTTGTCTTTGGTTGTCATTTTTAGATATTTATTTTAATCTCAATGCCATAACAACCACTTGTGGAGTCTTCACTCCTGACCAGAGATTAAGCTCTGAGCCTTTGGAATCAGAGTACTGACTCCGAGACCCTAGACTACCAGAGTATTAACTCTAGGGAGTATCAGATAGTGAGAATTAACACAAAGGAAACCACTTGAATACAAGACCCAGCATCACTCAACCACTAGTAGAACCTTGTGCAGGATGCCTCATCTAAAAAACAAACAAAACAAAAATACAAACCAAATCACCAGTAGACAGGATTACCACCTCACTCAGCCTTGTCCATCTGAGGAAAAACAAACAAATAAACAAAAACTCAGCAAATCTCACCCAATAAGAAGCTCACACAAACCACTGGACCAACCTTAGGAGGGGAGAAACCAAAAGGAAGAAAGAATTCAACCTGCTTCAAGGAAAGAATCCAACTTTCCTTAAAGCCTGGGAAAAGGAGACTTCAAACACAGTAAGTTAAAAAAAAAATAATGAAAAGGCAGAGAAATACTAAACAAATGAAGGAACAAACTAGAAACACAGAAGTCCAAATAAATGAAGAGGAAATAGGCAAACTACCTGAAAAAGAATTCAGAATAATGATAGTAAAGATGATCAAAAACCTTGAAAACAGAATGGAGAAAATGCAAGAATCACTTAACAAAGACCTAGAAGAATTACAGAATAAACATGCAGAGACAAACAACACAATTACTGAGATTACAATTACTCTAGAAGGAAGCAATAGCAGAATATCTGAAGCAGAAGGATGAATCATTGAGCTGGAAGATAAAATGGTGGAAATAACTTCTGAAGGGAAGAATAAAGTAAAAGGAATGAAGAGTACTGAGGGCAGTCTCAGAGACTTCTGGGACAATATCAAATGCACCAACACTTGAATTATAGAGGTCCCAGAAAGAAAGAGGTAAAGAAAGGGTATGAGGAAATTTTTTAAGAGATTATAGCTGAAAAGTTCCCCAGCATGGAAAAGGAAATATTCAATTAAGTCCAAGAGGCTCAAAGAGTCCCATATAGGATAAACCTGAGGAGAAACATGCCAAGACACATGCTAATTAAACTGACAAAGACTAAACACAAAAAGAATATTAAAAAGCAGCCAGGGAAAAGCAACATATAACATACAAGGGAAACCCCATTGTTTAACAGCTGATCTTTCAGCAGAAATTCTGCAGGCCAAAAGGGAATGGCAAGATATAGTTAAACCACTGTGAAAGGGAAAAATCTACAACCAAGATTACTGTACCTGGCAAGGATCTCTTTCAAAATTGATGGAGAAATAAAAAGCTTTTCAGACAAATAAAAATTAAGAGAATTCACTACCTCCAAACCAGATTTACAACAAATGTTAAAGGGAGTTATACAGTCAAGAAATACAAGAGAAGAAAAAAGATTGACAAAATTAAGCCAAAACAATTAAGAAAATGGCAGTAGGAACATATATATCAATAATTATTTTAAATGTAAACAGATTAAATGCTCCAACCAAAGGACATGGACTGGCTGAATGGATATAAAAACAAGACCCATATATATATATACTGTCTACAAAAAACTCACTTCAGAACTAAAAACACATATACACTGAAAATGAGAAGATGGAAAAATATATTCAATGCAAATGGGAAGCAAAAGAAAAGTGGAATAGCAATCCTCATATCAGAAAAAATAGACCTTAAAATAAAGAATATTACAAGAGATAAGGAAGGACACTACATAATGATCAAGGGATCAATACAGAGGAAGACATAATAATTGTAGATATTTTGCACCCAACACAGTAGCACCTCAATACATAAGACCAATACTAACAGACATAAAAGGAGAAATTGACAGAAATATAATAATAGCAGGAGACTTTAACACCCCACTCACACCAATGGACAGGCCATCAAAATAGAAAATTAATAAGGAAACACAAGTCTTAAATGATACATTAGATGAGATGGATCTCATTGATATCTTCAGGACATTCCATCCAAATGCAGAAGGATTCACCTTCTTCTCAAGTGCAGATGGAACATTCTCCAGGATAGACCACATCTTGGGTCACAAATCAAACTTCAGTAATTTTAAGAAAATTGAAAGCATATCAAACATCTTCTCTGACCACAATGCTATGAGAGTAGATATTAATTACAAGAAAAAAAAAAGAAACCCAAACACATGGAGGTTAAATGACATGTTTCTAAATAACCAATAGGTTACTGAAGAAAGCAAAAGGGAAATAAAAATAATTCTAGAAACATGACAATGAAAACATGACAACTCGAAACCTATGGGATGCAACAAAAGCAGTTCTAAGAGGGAAGCTTATAGACACACAATCCTACCTCAAGAAACAAGAAAAACATTGAATAGACAATGTAACTTTACATCTAAAACAACTTTAAAAAGAAGAACGAAAAACCCCCCAAAATTAGTAGAAGAAAAGAAATCATGAAGATCCGAGGAGAAATAAATGAAAAAGAAATGAAAGAAACAATAATAAAGATTAATAAAACTAAAAGCTGGTTCTTTGAGAAGATAAACAAAATTGACAAACCTTTAGCCAGACTCAACAAGAAAAAAAGAGAGAAGAATCAGATCAACAAAATTAGAAATGAAAAAGAAGAGGTTANAGATTAATAAAACTAAAAGCTGGTTCTTTGAGAAGATAAACAAAATTGACAAACCTTTAGCCAGACTCAACAAGAAAAAAAGAGAGAAGAATCAGATCAACAAAATTAGAAATGAAAAAGAAGAGGTTACAGCAGACAATGCAGAAATGCAAAGGCTTATAAGGGACTATTATGAACAACTATATGGCAATAAAAGAAATGGACAGGCAAAACCAATACAGTATTGTAAAGTAAAAAAATAAAATAAAATAAAAAGAAATGGACAGATTCTTAGAAAAGTTCAATCTTCCAAGACTGAGCCAGGAAGAAATAGAAATCATGAACAACCCAATTACAAGCACTGAAATTGAAGCTGTGATCAAAATCTCCCCAAAAACAAAAGTCCTGTAACAGATGGCTTCACAGGAGAATTCTGTCAAGCATTTAGAGAAGAGCTAATGAGTAGGCTTCTACAACTCTTTCAAAAAATTTCAGAGAAAAGAACACTTCCAAACCCATTCTACAAGGCCACCATCACTCTGATATGAAAACCAGACAAAGACAACACAAAAAAAGAAAACAAAGGCCAATATCATTGATGAACATAGATTCAAAAATCCTCAACAAAATTTTGGTAAACAGAATTTAGCAACACTTCAAAAAACTCATACACCATGATCAAGTTGGGTTTATTCCAGGGATGCAAGGATTCTTCAATATAGGCAAATCAATCAATGTGATATACCATATTAAACTGAAAGATAAAAACCATTTGATAATCTCAATAGATGGAGAAAAAGCCTTTGACAAAATTCAGCACTCATTTATGATTAAAACTTTTCAAAAAATGGGTTTGGAAGGTATCTACCTCAATATAATAAAGGCCATATATGGTAAGCCTACAGCAAATATTATTTTCAATGGCAAAAAACTGAAAGCATTCCCCCTAAGATCAAGAACAAGAAAAGGGCACCCACTTTCCCCACTGTTATTCAACATAGTTCTGGAAGTCCTAGCTACAGCAATCAGAGAAGAAAAAGAAATAAAAGGAATCCAGATTGGAAAAGAAGAAATAAAGCTCTCACTGTTTGCAGATGACATGATACTGTGTATAGAAAACCCCAAAGATAGTTTCAGAAAATTACTAAAGCTAATCAGTGAATTTATAAAAGTTGTAGAATACAAAATCAATACACAGAAATCACTTGTATTTCTATATACTAAAACAATGAAAAATAAGAAAGAGAAGTTAAGGAATCAATCCCATTCACTGTTGCAACAAAAATGATTAGATGTCTGGGAATAAACTTGCCTAAGGGGACAAAAGAGCTGTACACAGAAAATTATGGCACTAATGAAAGAAATCAAAGATGATATAAACAGATGGAGAGATATTCCATTTTCCTGGGAAGGGAGAATCAATATTGTGAAAATGACCATGCTACCAAATGCAATCTACAGATTCAATGTGATCCCTATCAAATTACCAATGGAATTTTTCACAGAACTAGAACAAAAAATTTCACAATTCATATGGAAACACTAAAGACCCCGAATAGCCTAAGCAGTCTTGAGAAAGAAGAATGGAGCTGGAGGAATCAATCTTGCTGACTTCAGATTATACTACAAAGCTACAGTCATCAAGACAGTATGGCACTGGCACAAAGACAGAAATATAGACTGATGGAACAAGACAGAAAGCTCAGAAGTCAACCCATGCACCTATGGGTACTTTATTTTTGATGAGTGAAGAATATACAATGGGGCAAAGACAGTCTCTTTGATAGATGGTGCTGGGAAAACTGGACAGCTACATGTAAAAGAATGAAATTAGAACACTTCCTAACACTATACACAAAGATAAACTCAAATGGATTAAACACCTAAATGTAAGACCAGAAACTATAAAAATCTTAGAGGAAAACATAGGCAGAACACTCGACGTAAGTCAAAGCACGATCCCCTATGACCCACCTCCTAGAGTAATGGAAGTAAAAACAAAAGTAAACAAGTGGGACCTGATTAAAAAGCTTCTGCACAGCAAAGGAAACCATAAGCAAGGTGAAAAAACAACCCTCAGAATGGGAGAAAATAATAGCAAATGAAACAAGTGACAAAGGATTAATTTCCAAAATATACAGGCAGCTCATACAACTCAATTATCAGAAAAACAAACACCCTAATCAAAAAGTGGGAAAAAGACCAAAACAGATATTTCTCTAAGGAAGACATACAGATGGCTAGTGGTGGCTCAGAGGTTAAAGTGTCTGCCTGCAATGCAGGAGACCTGGGTTCAATCCCTGGGTAGGGAAGATCCCCTGGAGAAGGAAATGGCAACCCACTCCAGTATTCTTCCTTGGAGAATCCCATGGATGGAGGAGCCTGGTGGGCTACAGTCCACGGGGTCGCAGAGAGTCAGATATGACTGAGCAACTTCACTTCACTTTCACTCATTATTAGAGTAGTGCAAATAAAAATTATAATGAGATATCACCTCACACGGGTCAGAATGGCCATCATCAAAAGATCTACAAAGAATATATACTGGAGAGGGTGTGAGAAAAGGGAACACTCTTGCACTGTTAGTGGGAATGTAAATTGATACAACCACTTGAAAGATGGTATGAAGATTTCTTAAAAAAACAGGAATAAAGCTACCATTTGACCTGGCATCCCACTTCTAGGCATATACCCTGAGGAAAACAAAATTGAAAGAGACACATGTATCCCATTGTTCATTTATAGCTCTATTTACAATAGCTAGAACATGGAAGCACCTAGATGCCCATTGATAGATGAATGGATAAAGAAGTTGTGGTACATATACACAATGGACAATTACTCAGCCATAAAAAGGAACACATTTGAGTCAGTTCTAATGAGATGGATGAAGCTAGAACCTATTATACAGAATCAAGTGAGTCAGAAAGAGAAAGATAAATATTGTATTCTAATATATATATATATTGGGAATATATATATATATATATAGGAATATATATATATAGGAATATATATATATATATNATCTGGGACTCCAGCCATGAACAAATCGGTAGAACTCAAACCAAGGAAAAAAAAGAAGAGGCAAAGAGACATTTTAAATTTCAAAAGGAAAACTATGAGATCTCTGTCTGTCAGTCTGTCTAAATTTATCTGTATCTCAGTGTGTGTCTTTGTTTTAGGATAATATGAGGTTAATTTATAAATGAGCTGTAATTTCAGGTTCACATGAACTGAGAAATATTCAATATTAACTATCTAACATTAATGTTTTGTTTGTTAAGCTAATTATGTCTTGAGTCATCAACATTGTGTAATACTTTGATTGTGCCTAGGCTTAATGTAAACTAAATTTGTCAACAAGGAAAGTAACTTGAGTGAAGAAACTTCAAAAATAACACACATACAAAAATATGAGATGAAAACTTTTAGATAAACTCTACTAAAAATAATTATATTTTAGAAATGTCTATCTAAAATAATCTGAGGACTGGGGTAACTTAAATTTCTAGGGTTATGCTAAACTAAATGATAAAATTTTATTAACTAGCNAAAAATAACACACATACAAAAATATGAGATGAAAACTTTTAGATAAACTCTACTAAAAATAATTATATTTTAGAAATGTCTATCTAAAATAATCTGAGGACTGGGGTAACTTAAATTTCTAGGGTTATGCTAAACTAAATGATAAAATTTTATTAACTAGCTAGGTCATTTCCAAACTGGACTTCCCTGGTGGCTCAGATGGTAAAGCATCTGCCTAAAACGTGGGAGACCTGGGTTCGATTCCTGGGTTGGGAAGATCTCCTGGAGAAAGAAATGGTAACCCACTCCAGTATTCTTGCCTGGAAAATCCCATGGACGGAGAAACCTGGAGGCTTACAGTCCATGGGGTCGCAAAGAGTCGCAAAGTGTCGGATACGACTAAGTGACTTATCTTACCTATTTCCAAACAAATTAAGATTTTGAAACATTAATTACTGAACACTAACAGAGAAACTAGAGATTTTGGATTATTAATAAATGTTTAGTGCCATCCTGAGATGTACTCTGTTAAAAAAAAATTAAAGCTGGTATTTATGTTCACCAATCTACAAAATGCTAATATAAAAGATAGTTCATGGTTTAAGGAAAATGAGATTTATATTTTTAATAAAAAAGGTATGAAAAATAAAATTACAGTCTATTAAAAAAGAAATGAGCCTAAACTTACAGGTGGTTATTTGCTAAATAGATAAATGAAGTGATAAATACAAAAAGATGTAAGAAAGGTTCGTAACAAGTGAAAGAAGAGTTTTGTGCATGGTACATTTTCTTAAGACATTAAATGGCCTTTGAAGTCTTATTGTTACTTTGACTAAGTAAAAAAA
>SJYV01045203.1:0-18723 GCA_006410875.1 Neotragus pygmaeus
AGTTCTAAGGCAAATCAAAAGAGTAACTTTGTACTTTCCCTGATAGCACAGTAGATAGGACAGCCTGGCCTTTCAAGTTGGTGGGCTTAGATTTGATTTCTGATAAGGCAGTGTAACCCACTGAGGGAGGACAGGTAAATTGCTCAGGCCATTTGAACTTTAGGTGCCTCATCTATGAAAAGAAAATAAAAATATCTACTTTATCTTGCAAGGATATTGTATGAGACATATATACAGGGTGACCATGTAATTTATCACCTAAACCAAAAATACATTTGAGAGTAAAAGTGGCATTTTAAAAACTTATGCCAAGGCAATAGCAGTAAAATAAAGCTCTCCTGGCAAACCAGGAATATAACATAATATAACATAATATAATGTAATGCAATATAATTATGTGCATGCTAAATCACTTTGGTAATGTAATAAAATATAATTATGTGCATGCTAAGTTGCTTCAGTTGTGTCGACTCTTTGCAACCTTATGGACTATAGCCCACCAGGCTCCTCTGTCCATGGGATTCTCCAGGCAAGCATACGGGAGTAGGTTGCCATGCCCTCCTCCAGAGGATCTTCCCAACCCAAGGGTTGAACCCCACATCTCTTACAAGCAGGAGGGTTCTTTACCACTAGTGTCACCTGGGAAACTCTATAATATAATTTCTACATATATTAAATATAACATAATACATATAATATTTATCATAATACAAGGAGCCTGGTACATTGTAGCATCTGGTGTCAATTTCTTTACCTTTTATTTGGAACATTTATAGTTTTTAAAACACTTTTATATATAGCATGAGATTTTATAATCACAGCAGTCTTGTAAGGTGTATTTACTTGTTCTCTTTTTACAAATAAAACCATTGGAGCTCAGAAAGCATAATTTCCTTGCTTTAAATTCTTTGGGAAGTTGCAGAGGTGGGACTCAAATCTAATTCTTACCATTTCAAGTGTAGAGTATTGTATTTCCCTATACCACAATTTCTCCCAAAAAGCTTGTAAACACACTTTCTGTGTAATTGTGGGCTCATGTGGCTGGTATAATTTTTTCTAAAACCACCTAATTTCAATCTCCAATCATATTCTGTTTTCTGACATAAACTTAAAATAGCCAATTTTTATGACTTTACTCTGAAACTTCAGATTTTTTGCAGTGGACTTACAGTCCACTGTGGGATTTTGTTGCTGCCTATTTATCTCCTGATGTGATGTGGAAGATATTAATGCATGGATTTTCATCAAGCACTGGAAGTTCTTCACCATTGTCCCTGCAGGTGTCTGCTGGCATTGATATTCATCCTCTGGTTAGAGAGCACAGAGGAATAGCATCACTAACTCAGTGGACATGAATTATGAGGAAACTCTGGGAGATGGTGAAGGATAGGGAATCCTAGTGTGCTGCAGTCCATGGGGTCACAAAGAGTCGGACACAATGAAGAGACTGAACAA
This sequence comes from Neotragus pygmaeus, assembly GCA_006410875.1. Lineage (NCBI taxonomy): Eukaryota > Metazoa > Chordata > Mammalia > Artiodactyla > Bovidae > Neotragus > Neotragus pygmaeus. The sequence continues at coordinate 1,456 of SJYV01045203.1, forward strand.
CAACAAAAAGAGCATGTAGCTTATATATATATATATATATAAGTATATTAATCGCTTAGTCGTATCTGACTTTTTGCAACCCCATGGACTGTAGCCCACCAGGCTCCTCTGTCCATGGGATTCTCTAGGCAAGAGGGCATGGAAACCCACTCCAGTATTCTTGCCTGGAGAATTCCATGGAAAGAGGAGCCTGACAGGATACAGTCCATGGGGTCACAAAGAGTAGGATACAACTGAATAACTAACACTAATATATATATTCATATGTATATATATATGCCCCAAATATATTTTTTCACATAATCTGTGAAATTAGGTAATATGAGAAAATTGAGTCATAAAAACTAAATAAAACTAAAAATCAATTATTAAATACTTGTTAATTGAGCTGCTTCTTGTCCTATGATGCCACTATAGGTCAGGGAAATCCATTTTGCATTGTCCACATGAAAAATGCTGGAATATGTATAACATACGGCTGAGCTAAAAGAATAGTAAGAGAGTACTGAAGAGGCAGAAATAACAATAAGATCAAGAAGCCCTGGAATTTACTTATCTTGTAAAAAAATCTAAACGACTATCTGATTTCGGTCCTGAAATGTAAAGAGCTTCTAAATCATCACTTTTATCCTTACAGCAACAACTACAAAAAGCTGAACACACAAAGTTAATTACTTTTTCTGGTCCAACCAAAAAAGTGAAGTTGCAATATACCGTATCCTGAAATCTAGAAAGATGAGTACAGAAAATGATAGCCAAGATTAGCTTAACTGGACATAAGCTAGTGGAACTATCTCATGAACAAGCAAGAGAAGAGAAATCACAGAATCATAATTAGAGTTACAAAAAAACACTTGACAAAACCCAACACTCATTCATGCTGAAAACTTTCAGCAACCTAGGAATAGAGAGGAACTTCCTCCACTTAATAAAGAATATCTACAAAAAACCAAGAGCTAACATTATAATTAATGGTGAGACACTAGAAGTTTTCTTGCTAAAATCAAAAACAAGGGAAAAAATGATTCTTTTCACCACTCCTTTTCCACAGTGTAGAATGTTCTAGAAAATGCAATAAGGCAAGAAAAGAGTAGAAATAGATTGGAAAGAAAGAAGTAAACTGTCTTTGTTCACAATGACATCATCATATATGTAGAAAATCTCAAAAAGTAGACAAAAAGAAAAAAACCTCTTGATATAATAAATGATTATAGCAAGGTTGCAACATATGAGATTAAAATGCAAAAGTCCATTGTCTTCCTTTATACCAGCAATGTGCTTAGCTGCTCAGTCGTGTCCTACTCTTTGCAACCCCATGGACTGTAGCCTGTCAGAATCCATGGGGATTCTCCAGGCAAGAATACTGAAGTGGGTTGCCATATCCTCCTCCAGAGGATCTTCTCAACCCAGGAACTGAACTAGGGTCTTTCATTGCAGGCAGTTTCTTTACCATCTGACCCACCAGGGAAGCCCTTATAGTAGCAAAGAACAAGTGGAATTTGAAACTAAAAGCATAATATAATGTTTATTAGCACCCCAAAAATGAAACAATTGAGTAGATACATAATAAAGATGTTTATGATGTATAGGAGAAAACTACTAAACTCTGATTTTAAAAACCAAAAAACTAAAATAAGCCATGTTTATAGATAGGAAGTCTCAGTATTGTCAAGATGACAGTTTTCCTCAACTCAACCTAAAGATTTACTACAGTACCATTCGAAGTCTCAAGGTTATTTTGTGAACATAGACAAACTAATCCTAAAGTTTATGTGGCAAGGGAAAAGACCCAGAATAGTCAACATAGTACTGAAGGAGAACCAAACTGAACTGATACCCCCCGACTTCAAGATTTACTATAACCTGAAACAATGAAGGGGGCTTCCCAGGTGGCTCAGTGGCAAAAAATCCATCTGCCAATGCAGAGACGCAGATGTGGGTTCGATCTCTGGGCCGGAAGTTCCCCTGGAGAAAGAAATGGCAACCCACTCAAGTATTCTTGCCTGGAAATTTCCATGAACAAAGGAGCCTGGCGGGCTACCATCCATGGGGTCGCAAAAAAGTCAGAAACAACTTAGCAAACAAACACAACAAAATCTTACTACGATCCAGCAATTGTACTCCTAAATATTCACCCAAATTATCTGGTAACTTCTGTTACATAAACACCTTCATGTGAATATTCATGATCAAAACATAATTGCCAAAAATTGGAAGCATCCAGGATGTTCTTCAGTTGGTGACTGGATAAACTATAGTATACCCATACAATGGAATAAGCTCACAAGCCAGGGCCTGACATGGGAGAAGTTAAAATGCACATTGCTATTATTTTCTCCCATTCCAAAGGCTGTCTTTTCACCTTGCTTATAGTTTCCTTTGTTGTGCAGAAGCTTTTAATTTTAATTAGATCCCATTTGTTTATTTTTGCTTTTATTTCCAGCANGATTAGTTGTTTGTCAGTTGCTTCATTTGCTATTGTTTTCTCCCATTCAGAAGGCTGTCTTTTCACCTTACTTATAGTTTCCTTTGTTGTGCAGAAGCTTTTAATTTTAATTAGATCCCATTTGTTTATTTTTGCTTTTATTTCCAGTATTCTGGGAGGTGGATCATAGAGGATCCTGCTGTGATTTATGTCAGAGAGTGTTTTGCCTATGTTCTCCTCTAGGAGTTTTATAGTTTCTGGTCTTACATTTAGATCTTTAATCCATTTTGAGTTTATTTTTGTGAATGGTGTTAGAAAGTGATCTAGTTTCATTTTTTTACATATTGATGGTTTCTATGTATGCAAGTTAGGGAGGGAGAAAAGGGAGGCTTGAAAGCAAAGGATAAAAAATCAATGTCTGAACCTCCACATGTGTTTCACCAAATACAGTTGCTTTCTTCTGAAGTACAGTTTGCAAGTGAATGTGAAGTTGCCCATCAGACAGGTCAAAGAAAGCAATCTCATTGTTCTATTTTCAATATCATCTATATTATTTTTATAATTTCACCTCACTTTGCTCTCACAACAAGGTATTTTCCAATTTCTTTGGAAAAGACAACTTAATATAATTAATTTTGAGATATTCCACCCATTTGAAAACTACCACTACATATTAAACAATGCCTGTATCAACATACACATCAGATAAAACTAGTATCAGAGAGTTTTGAAATGCATTCGTTAAGGAAGACTCAAAAAATATTTTACTTCAATTATTACTCTCCCTCAAAAGAAAACTTGTTGTGTCATTTTTCCCTGTGTTTGTTTTACTACTTCAATCATTTTCTAATGCCATAGCAATGTAACAGAATCAGATGAGGCTCACTGAAACCTCCATATCAGATCAGCTGGAAAGAAGAGAGATCATGGAGAATCAGACCCAAGTTTTGTAAATGAGACTGTGTGGCTGACTTCAAGGAAGATAATCCGAAATCCAAATAAAAGTGACCAATGTATTATTCTAGCACACTGGGCTCAATCCAAGCCAGCAACTTTATACGTCAGGGTCTGGTGTAGCAACTGGGCTGTGAAAACAAGAATTTCTAAGCAGTGGCAATACTGTGAGTCAGGTGACTGTGTGGTGGGGTTTTAACCCTAGGTGAATACTTCAGTTTCTAACAAGTTTTCAACTATTCACTTGGGGGTCATGAGGAATTGGGAAGCAAGGTTCTGGTAAGGCCTCTCAAGATAAGGTTTCAGAATCTGATAATTAAGTTCTAAAAATTAAGATCCTTATCTTATTTGTTAAAAGATTTCCTAATTGGCCCAACTCTGAGGTCACTTTTAAAAATTTATTCCTTAACAATACTCAATAAATACACAGTGCTTTGCAGCTTTCAAAGAACTTACATGTATATAATGTATTCTTCACAGCATACCTGAAAGGGGAGTGTCACAGATAAACTCATATCCACTTTATCAAAGTGGAGAGCAAGAACTGTGGGACAGCAGGGCCAGGACCCACGTGAGTCCTGCTAGTGCTTTTCCAGCATGCTGTACTTTGATGCCTTTAAAGAAACAAATAATGAAAAGCTCCTCATTTCTGATCTTTTCCATATGTATATAACAGTATGTAGATGGAAGCAACCCACTGCCTTGGCTGTATACTGGCCCTTGTCATCACCCAGTTCCTCCTCTAAAACCTTAAACATCAGTATTCTACTCAAGAGAAAATCTCCCATGTTGTTTCCCTCCCACTGCTACTGCTGCTGGTGCTAAGTCGCTTTAGTGTCCGACTCTTTGAGACCCTATGACTGTAGCCCGTCGGCTCTTCTGTCCATGGGATTTCCCAGGCAAGAATACTGGAGTGGTTTGGCATGCCCTCCTCCAGTGGATCTTCCAGACCAGGGACCCAAGTAGCATCTCTTACATCTCCTGCATTGTCAGGCAGGTTCTTACCTGGGAAGCTCTTCATTTCCACTAAGCCTACCTAAATTCACTGTAATCTTAGTTCCTTGATTCCTCCCTTTTGCCTTCCCTATTTGGCTCTCTCCAAATTGTCCAGCTTTTATTATTAACATCCTCACTTTTTCCCATCTTTGTCCTCCTGCTCCATTCACCCAACAAGTCCTCTGTGATAGATCAATTCAACTTTCTACTCTAGGCCAAGTTTTAGAGACCCTGAGCTGGACTTAATAAATGTTTGTCTTTTTCTTTGGAAAGGTCACTTCTCCATTTCTGTTAATACGTTAAGTGTTTTAAACCTTCACTACCATCCCAATGCCCTTACCCTACATCTACCCAGCTCATTTTCTCAGTTTTCTACTTCATCAAGGTCTTCTAATGCAAATTCACTTCTCCCAAGCTTTAACTGTCTTTATAGCATCATTTGCTCATCCTTGCCGTCTCTCCTTACTTTGTCTTGAATCTTATTCTGTACCATATTTCCTTAGATAGTCCTCCTTAATACAACCCCCTTCATTTATACAATCTTTTAGTGATAGCCACTTCCCTAAATTGGAAAAAAAAAAGGAACTTCCCTGGTGGTCCAGTGGCTAAGAGTCCATGCTCCCAATGGCAGGGGACTCGGATTCAATCCCTGGTCGGGGAACTAGATCCCACATGCCACAATTCAGAGTTCAAATGCCTCACTCAACTAAAGATCCTGCATGCTGCTCAAAGACTGAAGATTCTGTGTGCACAACTAAGACCCAGAATAGGTAGGTAGGTAGATAGATAGATGGGTGGATGATAGATAGATAGACAGAAGAAAAAAGAAAAGCAAGTTTCTCCCAATTTAAAAAGAACTCAATATTTCATCTCAAAAAAACTTCACAAAACAATTCTTGAAAGAGAACGTTATAGCTTCCACCTTCAGTTCATCTCTTTTCATCCTACAAAGTCCATCCACTTAAAACAAATTTCTGTACTGACTATAATGCAATAGTCAAAGAAGTATATTGCTCCCATTCAAAAACCTTTTCTGCCTTTCTTTGTCAAGAACCATCATTAATGTGAAACATGCCACTTTATTTAAAGTTTTATATATATGATCCTTTGGTGGGGAAGGGCTTTGAAAAAATATTATTTCCATACTTAATTTGGTCATTTTTAAATACATTCTCCATTATTTCAATTATACATNATCATTAATGTGAAACATGCCACTTTATTTAAAGTTTTATATATATGATCCTTTGGTGGGGAAGGGCTTTGAAAAAATATTATTTCCATACTTAATTTGGTCATTTTTAAATACATTCTCCATTATTTCAATTATACATGAAATTATTATATTTTCAAAGAACAGTCAATGAAAAAGAAACATATGGACTAATCAGGCATTTTTCCTGAAGACAGTTTGCATTCTATTAAGATTTCACAGAAATAAAATATCTGCCATATCCAGAGAATCTCGTCACGGTTTATTTTTAACAAAGAAAGTCAGCAATGGGATATACAGGTGTTTTGGGGTGTTTTTTTATATAATGCACATGAGCATTTTTACTTAAAGGCTTAAAATATCAACCCTTCATTTAAATTTTTGTAATCCTTCCACTCAAGCCTCCAATGCAGTGATTTTACAATAAATAACTGTGAAGCAGTTTCAATGTTCAGATTTTTCTCTTCTTTGTCGTTAGTGCCTATGTCTCCTATCTGCCTGGAGTCTGAGTTCATTTAGACATGGTCTAGCTTCTATCAAGGAGAAGGCAATGGCAACCCACTCCAGCACTCTTGCCTGGAAAATCCCATGGTGGAGGAGCCTGGAGTCCATGGAGTTGCAAAGAGTTGGACACAACTGAGCGACTTCACTTTCACTTTCATGCACTGGAGAAGGAAATGGCAACTCAGTCCAGTATTCTTGCATGGAGAATCTCAGGGACGGGAGAGCCTGGTGGACTGCCATCCATGGGGTCGCACAGAGTCAGACATGACTGAAGCGACTTAGCAGCAACAGCAGCAGCTTCTTTCAGGCTGTAGGTCAAAGACCTGAGATAATTACATGACTGTTTGGAAAAGTTTTTATAGTTCTTCATCTAGTTTAAGGCAGACAGTATGTCAGAAGGTTCCATGGGGATATTATTGGTGAGTTCAAGCGTAGATAAATTATGTGGGAATGGGGCATTTACATTTAATTATGGAGCAGTTGTTCAAGTGGGGAAAATGTTTACTTGAATGTACATAGATTATGCAGTACTGCCCTTATTCTTAAATGCAAAACATGGTTTTCTCTCTCTATGGTATTTTGGAATTTCACCCTGTGTTGAGGCAAAAACAATGTTTAACTGCTTTTATACATGCACAGGAAAGGCTTTCAGGCGCCAGTTGTTTCCCAGTAGGGAATCCCTTCACTGTAAATTGCACCACTCACTCTCACTGTGGTGATGGTGGGATAGCAAAACCAAACCAAACCAGCCAAGATGTGGGCTGTTAACACAAGAAGGTGCAGAACCCAAGTGCAGCTAACTCTGAAAAAGTAAGCTGCTGTTCAAATTAACCATGATACTACATAAGATCTATTTCTAGTTTTCAACTCGCTACAATACACACAATACATGTTTCTAAATGAAAAAATTCTGAGGAGAGAGGGTAGATTATTTTTAACAGTCAAGGACCACAAAGGAGATCATTTGCTTCTCTCTTACTAATGAACACACAGTTTACACTATATTATTCTGAGGCTAATTATTGGGTCATGGACTCTGCTAGCCGCTGTCTCATTTTTCCCTCTGGCTCCTGGCCTTTTGGACGATACGCTGCTCACTAGCAACCCCACTCAAGGCTGGGAGGGAGAAGTAAAATCTGCTGAAACACAAACTAATCTATCCCACTTCTTGTTCAGTTCAGTTCAGTTGCTCAGTCATGTCCGACTGAGCATGTTGCGACCCCATGAATCGCAACACGCCAGGCCTCCCTGTCCATCACCAACTCCCAGAGTTCACTCAGACTCACGTCCATCGAGTCAGTGATGCCATCTAGCCATCTCATCCTCTGTCATCCCCTTCTCCTCCTGCCCCCAATCCCTCCCAGCATCAGAGTCTTTTCCAANGGGGGGGGGGGGCAAAAATGCAACTAGATTTCTGATAGTGATTGTATTAACTCTGTAGATTTCCTTGGGTAATATTAACATTTTAGCAATATTAAGTTTTCCAATGCCATGAACACAGATGTTTTCCCATTTATTTGCATTGTCTCTAATTTCTTTTCCCAGTGTTTCATAGAAATAAATAAATAAACATTTTGAGTTAAATAAAGCAAGCCATGGCTCCCCAGGTGGCACACTGATAAAGAATTAATTAGCCTGTCAATGAAGGAGATGCAGATTCAGTCACTAACCTGGGAGGAACCCCTGGAGAAGGAAATAACAACCCTCTCCAGTATTCTTGCCTGGAAAATTCCGTGGACGGAGAGGCCTGGGGTCACAAAGAGTCAGACACAACTGAGCATACACACACAAATAAAGCCACGTTATTCAATCGATTTTTTCCTCCTTCTTGTGTGATGCCTAAATAAGATCTCATAACTGGGCTCTAAAACAAATCAGACGACAAGTAACAAGGGCATGAATGCCTTCCCCCTCAATTTTCCCAGAGATACCAGTTACGCCACAGACTATAGACTAGGTCTGAGGACAGGCTCAGATTTCATGGATTCCTTTAGAGCTGAGAGGGCTTTTCTCAATCAGATCTGTATCCCTACAGACACAAATACAGCAGTAGAAAAAATATTGGGAATAAAAGAGACTAAACATCCCAGGTGGTGACCTAGTGGCTTCTGTCTCAAAATAATGCTTCACAGGACAAAATAAATATCCACTAAAATTTCTCACTTAATACTATATTTCCCACAGCCCCGCAAAATCACTTTATGAAACTCATTCCTATCATGAACAATTAACTCCAGCTTTTTTCATGGAATAGCATTTTATTTTAAATACAGCAGTGTGTCCATGTCAACCTTAAACTCCCAATCTATCCCTCCCCCCAACCCTTCCTCCCAGGAACCATAAGTAGGCTCTCTAAGACTATGAGACCATTTCTGTATACGAGTTCATTTGTATCTATTTTTTTAAGATTCTGAATATAAGTAATATCACATGATATTTGCCTTTCTCTGACTTATCTCACTCAGTATGATAATCTCCAGGTCCATCCATGTTCCTGAAAATGGAATTTTTGTCATTCTTTTTAATGGCTGAGTAATATTAAATTCTATATCTGTACCACATCTTCTTTATCCACTCATCTGTTGATGGATACTTAGGTTGCTTTTTGCTTTTGCTTATACATAAAATGTATTTTATCTCTTATCAGGTAGTTCAGTTCAGTTCAGTTGCTCAGTCGTGTCCAACTCTTTGCAACCCCGTGAATCGCAGCACACCAGGCCTCCCTGTCCATCACCAACTGCCGGAGTACACTAAAACTCATGTCCATCGAGTCGGTGATGCCATCCAGCCATCTCATCCTCTGTCGTCCCCTTCTCCTTCTGCCCCCAATCCCTCCCAGCATCAGGGTCTTTTCCAATTAGTCAACTCTTCGCATGAGTTGCCCAAAGTATTGGAGTTTCAGCTTCAGCATCAGCCCTTCCAATGAACTGATCTCTTTTAGGATGGACTGGTTATCAGGTAGAAGTGAAGTGAAGTGAAGTGAAGTAGCTCAGTCGTGTCCGACTCTTTACAACCCCATGGACCATAGCCTACCAGGCTCCTCCCTCCATGGGATTCTCCAGGCAAGAATACTGGAGTGGGTTGCCGTTTCCTTCTCCAGGGGATCTTCCTGACCCAGGGATCAAACCCTGGTCTCCCGCATTGCAGGTAGATGCTTTAACCTCTGAGCCACTGATGATGCAAATGTTTTATGAGGGTGATCAGCATTACTCACCCAGAAATTTTATGTTCATGTTATGTCAACATCATTTTCAACACTGTGTTAAAATATTCATGACAATCAGTAAATTTTATGTTGGTAATACCACAATGAGTTTATCCAGAAACTTTTCACCGATATTCATCAGTCATGGAAAACATTTCAGTGACAGAAGGATATTACTTGTATTTTATAAAAGGTGCTATAATATCCAAAAAATGGTCACTTAGGTCTCCTCCAAGACAGTTGTTATTTGGTCAGTAAGTCGTGTCCAAATTTTTTGCAACCTTATGGACTGTAGCCTGCCAGGCTCCTCTCTCCATGGGATTTCCCAGGCAAGGATGCTGGAGTGGATGCCACTTCTTTCTCCAGAGTATCTTCCCAAACCAGGGATCAAACCCCCATTTCCTGCATTGGCAGCTGGATTCTTTACCACTGAGCCAACTGTATAAATTCCATGAAAAACTGCAACCAACATTTACTGAGTTGTTCCTATATAGTGGCAATGAGATACAGACTTTTTATACACTACCTCACTGAATCCACACAATTCAGTGAATCAAGTGCTATATTATTCTCATTTTACAGATGAAAAGCCTTAGAAAGACCTGTATTTAAGCCAAAACAAGATGACTCCAGTTATGTGTATTTAACCTCATATTGAAAAAGATTTTTTTTTTCAGTCTGAAAAACAAATTTTATTAAAGCAACATTTCAAAGATCTTGGCTGTACGGGGCTCAAGCCACCTGCATTGCAGTGCTTCTTGGCTGCCTAATACATAATGAAATATTACAAAATTTATTATTGTTATCCTGGCTCTTTTTCAGGGAGATGAAGGATGCATAACCTTAGCTGTGTAGATCAAGAATACTTGCTTGTTGGAGATTCCACCCACCTGACCATCAAGAAAAGATACTTTGTGTGTACTTATTTCCTCTCTAGATATAACACCAACTTAAATTTTTCCTTTAAAGCCCAGTGACATGGTCCATCTGTTTTAACTAGTTATTCACCTGATTCATGGTGACTACAGGTTGGAGGTAAGGAAATCTACTTGCTGGGGAAGAATCAAACAATATTGCATTAATTAAAATTGTATCATGTTTCTAAATACCCAGGGACCAAGGTGATGAGTATATAAGGGAAATAAATGAATAATAACTTTTTGAGATCACTAAATGTAAAATGTTTGAAGAAATAAACTGAATGAAATCAAACTGTGTCCAAAGATTACCTGAGGCAAAACATACACTGAAATATTAACTTTATTCACAATCTAAATAAAACTCCATTTTGAATGGCTTTCCATTTTTATGAATTTATTACAACATAAGGTAACCACATGAAAGTCATCGCTAATGAATGGGTTAAGGTTAGGTATCCATAAGGGGTCCTGGAACCAATCCCCTCAAGATATTAATGGGTATGACTGCATAGTTAATTATTTATTAAATAGAGTTGGTTAGTTCATTTTCTTGGGAAATTGCTGCCAATTCACTCATCTCTGAAGCTCCAACAATATCGAGAGAGAGAAAAGACAAGAATATTAATTTTCTAGAGTATTTCCTCTGCATTTCTAAATTGCTTTTTTTAATACTATTTAGCAAAAAGGAAATTGCAAGTGGTTTCTATATCTGTCTGCCATTGTCCATTTATTGATGTAGGATGGGAAGCTATTAGAGTGTTTTCTAGGCTCCCTTTTATTTTTACTTCAAGCTTTTTCTCAAGTTAATAGGCTTATGTGATTTGATTGGGCTTCCCAGGTGGCGAGTGGTAAAGAATCTGCCTGCCAATGCAGGAGATGCGGGTTCGATCCCTGCATCAGGAAGATCCCCTGGAGAAGGAAATGGCAAACCCCTCCAATATTCTTGCCTGGAAAAATCCATGGACAGAGGAGTCTGACAGGCTATGATTGTCAGGGGTTGCAAAGAGTCGGACAGGGCTGAGCGCACATGCGTGTGCATGCACACACATGCACACACAAAAGAAGGAAGGTCAGAAAGAAATGAACAGTCTAAGGGCACACACAGATGTCAGTCCTGTAATTTTCAGGGCAAGTGGGCGGCTTCAATCTTATTAGCTTCGTTTACTCTAATGTAGCATAGAAACAGTACAATTTTATGTGGGTGCCATAACATGAAATGTCTAAGAAACAATACTGCAAGAACTTGTAAAGTTTGCTAGGTATATAAATGCCACAAATTTAATCATGTTGTGAGTCTCCCTAAACTTTCCTCAGAAACTCATTCTTAAAATACTGATTCCCTGTTATAACTAAATTATATGTGCATCCTCTTTTTCAGCCACATGTAACTAAATTCTTATAGAAGTTTGTGTCACTCATCCTGTCTTTACATCAGTTAAAAAAAAAACACATTATGAAACATTTGGGAAATACAGTATTTTAGTTGGTTAATGTCAATCATTCTGAAGTAATTTTCCACACTAGAATTTAAAAAATCTTTCTCTTGGTTAAGAGACCTTTCTTAAACAGTATATACTGATCCTGGAATGGAAGGTGGGGAGTCAGATTCAGCCTCCTTTGCGTAACATAATATGGTCACCTGACACTTTTAACTAATAAACGAATTATAATACAAAAAAAGGCAGAACCATTGATTTTCATGTAAAGACAAAAAAGATATTGCAGTTTTTACTACTCATTGTTAATAGATATTTTTTTCTCTTAAGAAAATAATTCAATAGAGTTTTGTTTAAGAGAACATTTGTACATGAAGGAAGATTAATAATATCCAAGAGTGATCAACCATCAGTTAACTTTTTTAAAATTCATGCTCCAAGCCAAGTGACCACTAAAGGATTTCACATTTCTTTACTTGTAACTTGCTTTTATTGATTATAACCAGGCCACAGGTTCACAAACAATGCCCTCTAAATGAAAAATGGGAAACCAGAGGAATTTCTTTTCATTCAAAATTCATAAATTAGTCCAGATATATCTGGAAAATTATAAAGTAAATAAACCAAATGCATGTGACTGATAACAGACGCTGGCTTATGTATGTTAGATTTGATGGTTTTGCTATGTAGATGACTACAATGAACTCTTTTTACTCTGTCATTTTTTATCTCGTCTATTTGGTACTAAGGCTGTTCCCCTAAAACCTCTCAGCCTTAAGCCTAAGGTTTGATTCTTAAATCTAGACATAAGCTAGTATGAGCCCAGCTCAAATATATCACAAATAATAGAACAACATTTCATTGGGTTTCCTTTGATGTTGCATTGCACTGTTCGTGTCTTTTGGCAACGTATGAAGGCTATTGATACAAGGTATCGAGTCAAAGACATGTGTTTACAATTATAGCCTTCAAAATAAAGAGAGGATACATAACCATATCCCTTGAGGTATGGAAATTACCCCATTAGAGGAGCATGGCCATAAGCCAGTGGTTTGTACTGGTATACCTAAGAAACAGTGTATTTCCATCTCCAAATGTGCATTTTTTATAATAACATAACGCTATTTTAGATGAACAGAAAAATTAGGCATACCTAGCAAAATCACATAACTAAAGACTTGAGAAGAGTGAAATGATAGAGCATAATAGTGTTTGGCACAAGGAAAAGCATGTGTAGATGAGGGCATGCTGGGAAATGGTACTTACATACAACACAAGCAAAATTACACATGCTGTATAGAAGAGAGCACACAAAACAGGATTTGGGAGATGAAGTCTCTCCATTACACTTTGAATTGTTACCAAATAGCAGCTTCAGAATCAATAAGCAAACTCCTCCAATGACCTGGATAATAGGCAATTTCCAAGTTTCAAGGGCAGAGTGGTAGTGAAAATTCTATGATGTCAAGGCCAGTGATAGAAGGGTGGACTCCACATTAGATTCTGAGCTAATAAAATTTGGAAGAAACTTAAAGGCTGCCACATGTCCTGGCTCTTGCTCAAATTCTCTTGCCTGCACTGAATTAGGAGGGAGGAAAGGAAACACTGCTCCCCGAAGGGGTCACCAACTCCATACCTGATCTACGAGTGCCAATACTGGTATCCACTAGTGCATCTTTTCCATTAATACTTGTGAAGCAGCAAGAACAATGTAAAAGTAACTACAAGAGCGACAGACAAACAAGAAACTCTGGTAAGTCACTTTAGCAGCAATGAGACACTGAAACCTGAGTGAAGCTGATATTTGCCATATGTTATTCATTATACAGAAAAAGAATGACAAAGTGGTATGAGGAGCAACCGTACAGTCCAGCAAGAAAAGGGGAAGAAGTAACGGGCAATGTCGTGGAACTGGTTACTTTATAGTGAAAGCTGCCCATTATAACTCAGTGCATGTTTATAACTAATCAAGATGTTGCCCAAAAAGCCCATCCAAATATATTTTCCTTAAATTTACAGGTAAAATCATTGCTTGTAATTCTTATCAGTGTGAAATAGACTCATATGAACCAAAATAAGAACCCCACAGGCCTTCCATGGTAAGTGCTAATAAATTTCTTCTCATTATCTTTATTAATCTATCTAGCTCTAAAAGTTGCTTTGGTATGGAACTGACACTTAACTTCATGTTTAGTCAAGGATGCAGGAGCTCTGAAAAAGACTAAAAAAGATTAGTAAATTTTTGAAAAGTAAAACAGGAAGTAAATATAACTTCCAGTCATTTAGTAAATTATTACAAAATGTTAAGATTCAGAAATTTGATGCAATAATATTTCAAAGAGAAATGTGTATCTTGATAGAGCATGCACAGGAATAAAAAAAAGAAAGAAAAGATAGTCTGTTTATGCTTTTTCAAAAGGACTTTGAGACTTCCAAAAAGTATAGGTAATGGCAATACATTCAAAGGCACTTAACCTTGGCCATAAGGAAAACTCCCTTACCTTAAGATTTGTGAAGCTCTGGGATGTGTTGCCAGGAAGAGCTGTGGAGTCTCTAGTGATATAAAACTTTACCAACAAGGTATAACCCATGAGTCTAGGGTCATTTAAATAGCAACACACCCTGGGACAAAAATAAAACACCAGGCAAAAAAATCACTTCAAGCTCTGGCATTCCACAAGTCTAAAATGAAAAAAGCACAATTTGCAATCACAGTTGTTTTATTTCTCTAATTCCTTCAAAGGTTAAATAATCATGGAATTATAGCATCTTAAACCTGAATCTTCAAAAACCTATTCTCCTTCACTTTATAGATATACAATGTTACATTATGCAAAATACATATCTGAAATAATAAAAAGTTGTGAGTGCAGAAATCTAAATTTATCCCAAACCCCACCTTCTTTGTTAAATTGACAGGAAGATCTTCAGGCACCTCACATTTAAATTTAGCTTGATTCTGTCCCCATAATTTTGAGATCAATGTGTTCAGATATCACTGCTGCACACAACAGGGGCATAACATCACAAAGTCATATTCTTCAACTGAATGAGTTGGCTGAAGGGCTTACTAACAAAACTCGCTTGCTCCCTGCTAAAACAAAAATGCAGTTGATTTTTTCCTCCTGACACTAGGGCCCTCTCAGTCACACAATTGTGACCATCTTTGCAGGAAATGTTCCCTTGGTATCTCTAATTTTCTTGTAGAGATCTCTAGTTTTTTCCATTCTATTGTTTACCTCTATTTCTATGCATTGTTCAATTAAGAAGGCTTTCTTATCTCTCCTTGCTATTCTCTGAAACTATACTCAGCTGGGTATATTTTTCCCTTTCTCCTTTGCCTTTTGCTTTTCTTCTTTTCTCAGTTATTTGTAAGGCCTCCTAAGACAACCACTTTGCCTTCTTGCATTTCTTTTTCTTGGGGATGGTTTTAGTCACCACCTCCTGAACAATGGTCTGAACTTCCATCCATACATTTTTCAACACTGTTATCAACCAGATCTAGTCCTTTGAATCTATTCAATGCCTCCACTGTATAATCATAAGGGATATGATTCACATTATACCTAAATGGCCTAGTGGTTTTTCCTACTTTCTTCAATTTGAGCCTGAAGTATGCAAAAAGAAGTTCATGATCTTAGCCACAGTCAGCTCCAGGTCTTGTTTTTGCTGACTGTATAGGGTTTCCACATCTTTGACTGCAAAGAATATAATCAATCTGATTTTGGTATTGACCATCTGGTGAAGTCCATGTATAGAGTCATCTCTTCTGTTGCTGGAAGGTAATGGAAGGTGAATTTAATTTAGATGACCGTATCCACTTTGGCTCAGCCTCTTCATTCATTCCGGAGCTATTCTTCCACTCTTTGCCATAGACTACTTGACATCTACTGACCTAGGGGGCCCATCTTTCAGTGTCCTATCATTTTGCCTTTTCATACTGTTCATGGGGTTCTCAAGGCCAGAATACTGAAGTGGTTTGCTATTTCCATTCTAGGGAACCATATTTTGTCAGACCCTGACTAGCAAGGACATGCCCTTCAGCTGTTCCACATAGCTAGACGACATGCCCAGCATCCTGGTTGTCCCACTGCTAGTCCTCCTTGAGTGTGTAAAGCTGTACTGGTCATGGGAGGTTGTTCAACATGTCGCCCAGAGGCCAAGGCAAAGGCTCTGCTGGAGTCACCAGGAAGGGGGTCGCCAGGAAGGGGGTACAGGGGAGGCTGGAGCCAACGTTGGAGGATGCCCAGAAGCAGAGGGCTCTCCGGCCTCACTGCTGCCACTGGCTTCCAAGCGGCTGATCTTCCTCCCATATGGTCTGCCAGCCAAGCTCTGGCCCCAGCCTTTCGTCTCCTCGGGCTTCTCAGCATTCTTGTCCATGCCCGGCAACCAAGGGGGTGCACAGTTCTTCGCAGTCTCCTGCCATATTGATGCCTCCATCTCCATGGTGATCTATGCAAAGCAGCTTCTCGTGCCTGTGCTACCTCTTCAGGCCGCCACTGCCATTTGGGAACATTTCATGCAAAGATGGGTGCAATAACAGACAGAAAAGGCAAGGACCTAACAGAAGCAGAAGAGATTAAGAAGAGGTAGCAGGAGTACACAGAAGAACTGTATGAAAAAGGTCTTAATGACTTGGATAATTATGAAGTTGTGGTCACTCACCTAGAGCCAGATATCCCAGAATGTGAAGGGACATGGGCCTTAGGAAGCATTACTATGAACAAAGCTAGTGGAGGTGATGAAATTCCAGCTGAGCTATTTCAAATCCTGGGAGATGATGCTGTGAAAGTGCTGCACTCAATATGCCAGCAAATTTGGAAAACTCAGCAGTGGCCTCAAGACTGGAAAATGTCAGTTTTCAATCCAATCCCAAAGAAAGGAAATGCCAAAGAATGTTCAAATTACAGTATAACTGCACTCATTTCACATGGTAGCAATATTATGCTCAAAATCCTTCAAGCTAGGCTTCAGTAGTACATGAATCAAGAACTTACAGATGTACAAGCTGGATTTAGAAAAGTCAGGGGAATCATAGATCAAATTGTCAACATCCACTGCATCATAGAAATAAAAAGGGAATAAAAAAAAACACATGTGTTTCTGCTTCATTGACTATGCTAAACCTTTTGGCTGTGGGGAACACAACAAACTATGGAAAATTCTGAAAGAGATGGGAATACAATATCACCTTACATGCCTCCTGAGAAACCTGTATGCGGGACAAGGAGCAACAGTTAGAACTAGATATGGAAGGACAGATTACTTCCAAACTGGGAAAGGAGTACTTCAAAGCTGTATATTGTCACCCTGGTATTTAACTTATATACAGAGTCCATCATGCAAAATGCTGGGTTGGAAGAATCACAAGTCAGAATCAAGATTGCTGGGAGAAAAATCAACAACCTCCTATATGCAGATGATACCACTTTAAAGGGTGGTAAAAAGCGAAGAGGAACTTAAAGATCCTCTTGATGAGGGTGAAAGAGGAGAGTGAAAAGGCTGGCTTCAAACTGAACATTTAAAAAAACTAAGGTCATGGCATCTGACCCCATAACTTTACGGCAAAAAAAAGGGGGAAAAAGTGGAAACAGTGATATTTCATTTGGGGGGGG
>SJYV01045206.1:0-16372 GCA_006410875.1 Neotragus pygmaeus
GAGTACCTGACAGAATGCCTGCTATAGAAGTATTGCAATAGATCACTAAGAGAGCTTATTAGTTTTAGACTAAGACGATTTTGCACTTTATTGTTGCATGATTTGCTATTTTTGGACCTGGGGGGTTATAATATAGCTCATTAACCAGAATCTCCATAAGCTCTATTTAAAACTTGTTTTTAATTTTTTAAATCTTTTTAATTTTTTATGTGTGTGTTTTGTCATATTTATTCATTCTGTTTTTTAGGTTCCACATACAAGTGATGCAATACAGTATTTGTCTTTGTCTGATTTATTTCACTAAACATAATACCCTCTAGGTCCATCCATGTAGTTGCGATGGCAGAATTTCATTCTTTTCAATGGCTGAGTAGCATTCCCTTGTGTGTGTGTACTACGTCTTCTCGATCCAATCATCTGATGGTGGAAACTTAGGTTGCTTCAATATCTTGGCTGTTGGAAATATTGCTGCAGTGAACACTGGTGTGCAGCTGTATTTTCTGAGACATGAGAAACTTGTCTTTGTTGACTTCCCAAAGGTGTTTTAGATTTCACTGCACAGATTGGACATTTTGCTTTCTCTTCTCTCTGGACCATCCAAAGAAGCTGCTTGTGACCACTTGCTTCTAGGACCCAGTTTTGTGTACTATTTTAGTTTTATAGATGTCAGTATCTACCTCCTTTTCATGAAGGTAGTCGAAGTCAACATGGTGTTGAAACAAATCTTTTAACAACACAGAAATTCTGAATGGCCACCTGAATATTCTATTTAAAAAGCAGGGTTTTTTTAATTCG
This sequence comes from Neotragus pygmaeus, assembly GCA_006410875.1. Lineage (NCBI taxonomy): Eukaryota > Metazoa > Chordata > Mammalia > Artiodactyla > Bovidae > Neotragus > Neotragus pygmaeus. The sequence goes on from SJYV01045206.1 coordinate 796, forward strand.
GGCATATGATAACTTGTGTCTCATTCCTGATCCTGATGCAGGACACACACACATGTGCGTACACACAGGAGCGCACACACACCTTTGCATACACACACAAGCACACAGACAATGGACTCCCTCATCGGGTGACATTTTAGGTTGCTCTAAGCCTCGGGATACAGGTTGTTGGGAAATGGTTTTTGAGATTGAATACAATAAGCCACTTTTTCTTCTCAACGACAGCTTTGACTTCAANACACACACCTTTGCATACACACACAAGCACACAGACAATGGACTCCCTCATCGGGTGACATTTTAGGTTGCTCTAAGCCTCGGGATACAGGTTGTTGGGAAATGGTTTTTGAGATTGAATACAATAAGCCACTTTTTCTTCTCAACGACAGCTTTGACTTCAATCTGACTTGAAAATGTTCCACTTAAAAATTTTATGTTGCACCACATCCAAACAATTACAAAAGATACAATTTGGACAGAAAACATATTTATGCCCTCTGCTGATTGCTCAAACCTCTCTTTCATCGTTTTCCTTCCTAACTAATAAATAATAAAATTCTATTGATGACCATTTCATACTAGAGATTTTTAGATTTATCATTATGGCTGTGCATAATGTTCAAGAACCTCATATATTGGGAGCATAAGCTACAGAGCGCCTTTGAACACTCTTTAGTGTATTGTTGTTTAATCACTGTTTTGTCTGACTCTTTTGCAACCCCATGGACTGTAGCCCGTCAGGCTTCTCCATCCATGGGATTCTCCAGGCAAGAACACTGGAGTGGGCTGCCAGTTTCTCCTCCAGGGGTTCTTCCCAACCCAGGGATCGAAACCATGTCTCTTGCATCCCCTGCATTAGCAGGCGGGTTCTTTACCCCTGAGCCATGAGGGAAACCCCTTTAATGTATTACTCTATTTATTTTCATCATTGCATATATCAGAACCTGATACTGTCTTTTTTATGTGCCTATTCATTTAGCCTCTTCTAGAGTGTAAATAAGAACAGGGAACTAGTATATGTTTCCACCGAACTTACCCTTGAAGTTAGATTTATATCTGGAGGAAGATAAGCACTCAGTAGATAGCTGATGAATTAATGAATGAAAAGCCTATGTCTGGGCAACATGCCACTGAATATCCTGTAGTTTAAGATAATGTCTCTTGAAAATTTAAATTCATTTAAAATGTAAGTGGTACAATTTATATTGACTATTCTGTGTGGTCTACATAGGTCATACAATAAGAGATGCCTAGCAATGTGGGAGACTTGGGTTCGATCCCTGGATTGGGAAGATCCCATGGAGGAGGGCATGGCAACCCACTCCAGTATTCTTGCCTGGAGAATCCCATGGACGGAGGAGCCTGGCGGGCTACAGTCCATGGGGTCACAAAGAGTTGGACATGACTGAGTGACTAAGCACAGCACAAAAAACTACTTCTAAGTTTATAAGGACATCCTACTCATTTAGCTACAAATGTTAAGACTTTTAAATGAGAGAAGCTTTCAAAATATATTTTTTATATCACTTATTTTCTGAAATTGCTNTGGACATGACTGAGTGACTAAGCACAGCACAAAAAACTACTTCTAAATTTATAAGGACATCCTACTCATTTAGCTACAAATGTTAAGACTTTTAAATGAGAGAAGCTTTCAAAATATATTTTTTATATCACTTATTTTCTGAAATTGCTTAATAATCACTTCCTTTTGTCTATGGAGCCATTTAATATGATGAAAACAGTGAACTTTTGAGTGATTTTATATTCAAGTTTTGCTTCTCTATAGCTGTGTAACTTGTAAATTAATTGCTTCTCTCAGTCTAAATCTTATGACCTGTGCAGTAGGAATACCAGTTATTCCCAAGATCACAAATGAACAGAAAGATAAAAATGTGCCTAGCATACAGTGGCTGCCATACAAGCATTTATTAAATGCTTTTGCAGATGGTAATGGCAGCTGTGAAATTAAAAAACACTTTCTCTTTGAAAGGAAAGCTATGACAAACCTAGATAGCGTATTAAAAAGCAAAGACCCACAAAGGTCCGTAGAGTCAAAGCTATTGCCTTCTCGGTAGTTATGTACAGATGTGAGAATTGAACTATAAAGAAGTCTGAGTGCTGAAGAGCTGGTGCTTTCCAAGTGTGGTGCTAGAGAAGACTCTTGAGAGTCCCTTGGACAGCAAGGAAATCAAGCCAGTCGATCCAAAAGGAATCAACCCTGAATAGTTATTGGATTCTGAAGCTGAACCTACAGTGCTTATGGCCCCTTAATGCGAAGAGCCAACTCATTGGAAAAGATCCTGATAATGGGAAAGATTGAAGCCAAAAGGAGAAGGGGAAGGCTGAGGATGAGATGGTTAAATAGTATCACAAACTCAATGGACATGAATTTGAGCAAATTCTGGGAGACAATGGAGGACAGAGAAGTCTGGTGTGCTGCAGTCCATGGGGCTGCAAAAAATTGAACACAACTTAGTGACTGAACAAGAAAACTGAGTAAGAAGTGTTAAACCTGGCCCCTGGGAAGCCNTGGAGGACAGAGAAGTCTGGTGTGCTGCAGTCCATGGGGCTGCAAAAAATTGAACACAACTTAGTGACTGAACAAGAAAACTGAGTAAGAAGTGTTAAACCTGGCCCCTGGGAAGCCTGTCACTTCAAAGTAGGTCTGTCCTCAGCCTCACTGAATGAAAGATTACAGAGAAAACATGTGAAACTTATGGCTTCTGCTCTCAGTGACAGGCAGGAGAAATATATATTGAAGTAGCATTTGTATTGAAATGTTAAAAATGTATGATACTTGGCAAATACACGTTATTGACAAAAGATATTGAAATTTAGGCATTGGAATGGAGGGAGGAAAGGCATCAGTTTTCCCTTAATATCTGCAATATCAGATCCTAAAAATAGATTTGCATTTATCTTGGACATCTGCAGCAGGGTGCTGGGGATGACTAGAGCATCCTGCAGAAAACCTAAAGAATAGTCACAAATGGATGGATTGTGTGTGGCTGTTGCACAACCAGATTGGAACCAAGGGGTGCTCTCCAGGATTCATTTAACCTGTGCACATGGAACAAAGGAACTTCTAGGATGTAAATTTCTTGTGGTGCTTGAAAGCTTAAATGTATCCATCTTCCTTATATATCACATTGCCGTGGTATGTTATCCAAATAGACCCTACATTGTTGCCAGTAAAGCTCTTGGGAGAATGTTTTCTGGTTGTTTCTGGTGCATGAAGGACTTAGCTGTTAGGGCTTCCCTGATAACTCAGCTGGTGAAGAATCTGCCTACAATGCAGGAGACCCTGGTTCAATTCCTGGATCGGAAAGATCCGTAGGAGAAGGGATAGGCTACCCACTCCAGTATTCATGGGCTTCCCTTGTGGCTCAGCTGGTAAAGAATCTGCCTGCAATGTGGGAGACCTGGGTTTGATCCCTGAGTGGGGAAGATCCCCTGGGGAAGGGAAAGGCTATCCACTCCAGATTTCTGGCCTAGAGAATTCCATGGACTATANTGGGCTTCCCTTGTGGCTCAGCTGGTAAAGAATCTGCCTGCAATGTGGGAGACCTGGGTTTGATCCCTGAGTGGGGAAGATCCCCTGGGGAAGGGAAAGGCTATCCACTCCAGATTTCTGGCCTAGAGAATTCCATGGACTATATAGGCCATGGGGTTGCAAAGAGTTGGACATGACTGAGCAACTTTCACTTCTACGCTTCTAATTCACAGAGAGTAGATCATGATCAAAGGTATCTTGCTCAAGACTAAGAACCCCCTAAGTATCTTAAATGTACAACTCAACAAAAAGGAACAATGCATAAAATCACTCACCCCTCTTAGACATAGGAAAGGAAGTGTCTTTCATCCTGATTTGCCTGTTGGGGCAAGCCTGTTGTGCCCTGCTTGAGTCTTGAATTCAGATATATTGACAGGCGACATTTTGAAGAGAAATTGTCAGTCTGTGCATAGCTTCTTTTTCTGAGATAAGAAGAATGTTTAGATTACCCGAGATGCTCTCCAGAAATGTAAGAGTAGACACCAGTATATTTTTTTCAGCCATGAAAGGACTTGCAGTCTAATGTATAACCAAAAAGACCAGAGTGCTCATTATAAAGCTGAGAAGACTTGAATCTGATTTTTCCTCATCATATCTTTATGCACCATGTTGTGTAATCAGCTTTCGCAAAGGATTTTTCCTATCATCTGTGTCTGCAGGAACATTCAAAGCAAGATTTAAAACCAGTATTTCAAAACTCAAAACTTCTGATGAGCTTTGCAAGCTTTATGTTAGCCTCTCTGTCTTCCTTGTTCTCTTTCTCTCTCTCTCTCTCACACACACACACACATTCCCATTTTATTCTTTATTTTTAAGGGTTTGTCATTTGCAATATCCAGTGTGATGTGTAAGGTTGGGCTTAGCTGAGATTTCCAGATTGCTGACCTTTGATTCAAATGAATGAAGCAAAAAAATTCGTCTTTCAGCTAAGGTATAATTTATGTCTGTTGTGATTAGTGTTAACACGAAGATTTCACTCGAAAATGAAGAAATGGTAACATGACATGTCTTATGACTGTGGTAACCATGTACTGAATGATTTATCTTGTGAGAGTGAATGTAAAATTAGAAAGACCGAAATTCAAATCCCAGTTCCTTAAGTCACAACCTGTGTCACCCGGAGAAAGTTACTAACTTTGAGGATCCCAACTTTGGTTTACAATAAATACTTATAATTGACTTTTGCTATTTTGAATGGATTAATTTAGTCTAGATAGTGTTCCTCTTGAATTTTTCTATCGGTCTTTACACTAATCAGTGCTTATAACAAGCACTTGGTAAAGGAATCATGGCACACAACTACTTATTTTCCACTTGCCATTTTGTTTTACAGTTTCATTTATGAAATATGTGTATTATTCTGCCATTAACTCCTAAGCCAAGGCATTTCAATTGTACGTGTGTATCACGTTTTCTTCATCCATTCACCCATTGGTGGGCACTCAGGTGTTTGACATACCTTGGCTACTGTAAATAATGATAGGATAAATGTAGGGGTGTGTGTTTGTTTTTGAGTTAGTGTTTTCATGTTCTTCAGATAAATACCCAGAAGTGAAATTGCTTGGATCATTGTTGTTACTCAGTCACTTAGTCGTGTCCTACTCTTGTGGACCCTGTAGACTGCAGCACACCAGGCTTCCCTGTCCTTCACTGTCTCCCAGAGTCTGCTCAAACTCGTGTCCATTGAGTTGATGATGCCATCCAACCATCTCATCCTCTGTCCCCAGCATCGTGGTCTTTTCAAATGAGTTGGCTCTTTGATTCAGGTGACCAAAGTATTGGAGATTCAGCTCTTTCCAATGAATATTTGGGGTTAATTTTCTTTAGGATTGACTGGTTTGATCTCCTTGTAGTCCAGGGGACTCTAAGGAATCTTCTCCAGCACCAATTTGAAAGCATCAGTTATTTGGTCTCAGCCTTCTTTATGGTCCAACTCTCACATCCATACATGACTACTGGAAAAACCGTAGCTTTGGCTATACAGACCTTTGTCGGCAAAGTCTTGTCTCTGCTTTTTAATATGCTGTCTTTCCTTCCAAGGAGCAATATGCTTTCCTTCCAAGGAGCAAGTGTCTTAAGTTCATGGCTGCAGTCCATAGGGATTTTGGAGCCCAAGACAATAAACTATGTCACTGTTTCCACTTTTCCCCCTTCTATTTGCCATGAAGTGGTGGGATTGGATGCCAGAATCTTATTTCTTTGAATGTTAAGTTTTAAGTCAGCTTTTTCACTCTCCTCTTTCACCCTCATCAAAAAGCTCAATAGTTCCTCTTCACTTTCTGCCATTGGAGTGGTATCATCTGCATATCTGAAGTTGTTGATATTTCTCCTACTCATCTCGATTCCAGCTTGTGATTCATCTAGCCTGGCATTTCACATGAGGTACTCTGCATATAAGTTCATATGCAGTTCATAAGCATCATATGGTAGTTCTATTCATAATTTTTTGAGGAATATTCTTACTGTTTTCCATAGTGGCTGTACCAATTTACATTCTTACCAACAGTGTGTAAGAGTTCCCTTTTCTTCACATCCTTCTCAACACTTGCTATTTCTTGCCTTTTTGATAATAACCAGTCTGACAGGTGTGAGGTGATATCTCATTGAGGTTTTGATTTGCATTTCCCTGATGATTAGGAATGTTGAGCATCTTTTTATGTGCCTGTTGGCCATCTGTATGTCTTCTTTAGAAAAACATCAATCCAGCTCCTCTAAAATTGTTATTGTTGTTGAGTTAGGAGTTTTATACATATTTTGGATATTAACTTCTTATCTGATATATTATTTGCAAAGTATCTTCTCACAACAGGTTTAGATTTAGTGAGCAATTGTGTCTTCTAGTTTACATGGGAAAAAGTCATATATTTCACAAATATTTCTTAGGCAATATTTGAAAAGGAAATCATATTTAACATTTAGTACCATATTTTTAAACTCCCATTGATAAAATATTATATGTTTTAATCTACTGAAAATAGAGTGTGGCAACATAATGTGATGTGATGGAAAGCATGTTAGATGAGCTATCTCGTCATCTCAGCTTGTAGGTCTTAAATACAACATAGGGATTTTCTGGTTGTCCAATGGTTAAGACTCTGTGTTCCCAATGCCGGAGGCATGGGTTTCCATCCCTGGCTAGGGAACTAAGATCTCACATGCTAAGCAATGTGGTCAAAATGGTTAAAAAAAAATTTTTTTTTAATTAAATAAAAAAACAATCTAGAAAACAGAATTGCCAGTTCTTAGGGTTCATAGAAGTATATTTTCAAATTCATCAGGTTAATACAATAATGATAACTATGTTTCTTTTTCTTTTTGAAACAGTTTTGAATTACTTGGTTGTTCAAAAGATTTGGTTTAAATGAAAACAAGACTTTAAAAAATAATTCTAAACACACCAATCAGCCCCAGAAACTCACCTGCCGTCAAACAGGGGGAGAAGAAATTAAGGTGTTTAATGGGTCAGAGTTTCCCTTTTGGAAAGTGAAAAAGTTTTGGAGATGGATGCTGATGGTGGTTGTACAACAGCATGAATGTACTTAATGCCACGGAACTGTCCACTTAAATAGGGTTAAAATGGTGCATTTTATGTCTATTTTACTACATTAAAAAAAATCAATCCGCACTCTCCAAGAAGTGATTGCCATAAGGAAGCTGTGTGCATGCTTGTTTCTCCTCATAAGAGGCTTTTTAGCCTGGATTAGAGGTGCTTCTTTGTATATTTGAAAAATTGGCATAAATTGCTAATGTCTTCTTTTAAAGATTTGTGCATGAAAAAGTCTACTTCAGACAAAAAAAGTTGATCATTATAGGAATTTGTGGCTCTGTTGCAAAGTTTCCAGAAGGGACATAAGTTACAGTAACTTTTCCATCTACCTTTGCCCAGTGAAGATTTCTTGCAGTTTTCTTTTTGTCTCCCTTCCACATCTTTCCCTTGGTTCACATGGGGAAACTGTGGACTGAGTCTGACTTGTGAAGGTGCCGAGGACACTCACGAGGGGATAAAGCTGCCCGTGGTTCAGAGCGTTAGACGAGGAATTGCTGACATGGACTCTCAGACTTGGTTGTTTCCTGGTCCAGCCCCTGGGTCTCCCTGAGTCTCAGTTTTCTCCAACATAAAATGGGGAGAAAACAGCACTTTGCCTCTTTGTTTTGCAAATGGGCTAATGCATGTGCGTGTGTGTCATTTGGATTGGAATGTGCTCTGAAAATTTAAGTGGCATTATTCTTTCTACTGCTGTTACTGTTAGTGATTTGTTTCACTGATGGTTCCTGTGGTATTAAATGAATAGAGAATATTAATGAGAAGTGATGCTTCATTCTGTTTTGACTGTATGCCAGGTTATGTCAGCCTGGGGACAAGTGGAAGCAGGGATACTGCTCTGATTCGCCTCTTTGATTTCCCTCCTGATTTCCTTCTTCAGTCCGTGCCCTGAGCTAGCAGCTCTCTCATGAACCCTTGAATACAAATTGAAACCTATTCGGAGGAGATGAGTTTTTGATTTATTTGAATTGTATTTACCTTTGGGTTAAAATTATTTGACTAGAGAAAATAAATAGCGAATGATCGTAGAAGTGAGAAGGCTAAACATGCTTTTAGGAGAAATAATGGGAAATAAAGTGAAATGTTGTATGAGAATTGCTTTTCTTCTCAAGAGTGGGTTTTGTCATGGTTTCGAGGGTGGTATGGAACATGTTACTGACCCACTTTAAATAATGGATGTTAAATATGTGCTGTAATATGAGAAACATATACTGTGGGTGGTTAGGAGGCAAATTATTTTTCATGAAAGGTAAGGAATTAGTTGTGTGTGCGCACATATGTGTGTGTCTCTGTGAGCTTGCTTATTAAAAGATGGAGACGGAGACAAGGTTTCTTCCTCCCTTTATCTTCTAGGAAGGTTTATGCCCCCTAGAAAGGGGTACTGTTTATTTTCTTCCTCTACTTTTTGTGAAGTATTGAGACTGGTGGATCATGCCCTGTCACTCACTAGACTGAAGTACAAATGCTAATTTATTGCCAGACTGCAGCACTGTGATTTGCATTCCAAATCAGACTGCAGAATCCCATTATAAATTGCTTATCCTGTCGTTCCTTATCTAGAATTTGCTCCTTCTGCTTCCCCAATGACGACCCTCTGAAGCAATTCCCTTTCAAGAGATTCCCATTTCAAATCAGTTTTTGTGGGCGAAAATCGTCACGATAGATTACAAAGTCATCCATCGATTTCTTTCTACAGACATTTCAGTTTCTCTCCCTTCCCTTTAAGAGTCTTGTGGCTCTGAAGTGAAATAATGACTTAAACATATCTTTCAGGCTTAAAGATTTATACTCCTTCTTTTGAAAACCATACTTCTCTATCTTTTTAAATCTGAGAGCTGTGAGCTTGCAAGTCCTCTCTCCATCATAACCTCTTAGAGATAAACCCTGAGATGGTATAATTGCATCCTGTCTTGGCACTTTTAAATCAAATTAACCAGATACTTGGGGAGGAGAGAATAGGAAAACGCAGTTTCGCAAGGTATCTGACTGGGTGAGGAGCAAGCTTGCAGCATAAAGAACCCACGGGGAGCTGGGCTTTCCCACTCTGGTGGCAGAGAGGGGGAATTGTGGGTTGGTGGTCTGCTTCCTGTTAGGAGGACACCCCTCCATCTGTTCCCAGCTCAGCCTGCTTCCCATTTAAAGCCCAGATTTCAATACAAACCTCAATTTCTTTTCCCCATTTGAAATGCAAAGCAAGCCTTTGGAGTCCTAGAGTCTCTGCCACTGGGATTCAGACCAAATTTCCCCCCAAAATTCTCAGGCTCTTTGCTGTGAATACCTGCTTACAGTGGTACACAATGGGCAGCTTTGAGAAGAAAAATTGATAATCTTCACGGAAGAGTAATTTGAATGAAATTGCACTTGACAGCCTGTCTCCAAGCAAACAAGAGGCGCGAGGGAGCCTGAGCTAAGCTCCGAGGACTTACCCAAGCCACTGCTGGGGGAGCTTCCCAAGGGAAAAAAAAAATAGAAATCACTTGCTTTTCCTCCATCTAATTGAGCTTTTGATTAATTCCGTGTACCAGATTCTACTGAAGAAAGGTAGCCATGGAAGAGAATATGGAAGAGGGGCAGACACAAAAAGGTACTGTGCTCGAAAGGGTTTATTTGTAACGAGGGCATTATTTTGCAGTTTCCTTGTTTGCTTTAGACACTTGCCAGGAAGGCTAATGAATGTTTCTCTCTTGGAAGGCATTTCTTTTTATTTCCCCTTTAGCCTGTTCCCCACTTGCTGTCATGTCTGGCGTGAACGTTGTCACTATTTGCAAATCTTTCAGATATAAGTACCCCGATGCAGAGTCGAGTATTAGTGATGAGGGCATTGCGGTGTTGGTGCAAGCTGTCCCTTAGACCTGTCTTTGTTAATCTTCATTTATTTCATATTTTCACGCTTGTCGAGCTGGGTCAAGGGATTCCTGGTGTGAGCCACAAATGCAATATTGGGAGCTAGATGTAGTTAAAAATCTGGCAATGTGACCGTAATCACGACCTTTGAATGGACATCTGATAGAACAAAGACAGAGAGGGTATTTATTTTCATTGGTACACCTTTGTGAAAAAAAGAATCTGTTTTTTCTTTGCATGGATGCAGTTGAGTTTTAATAAAGATGGAGCAAAGGTTCATAAATTTTCAGAGCATACGCTGATGTTAAGGTTTTCATTTCTATAGAGTTGATTATCACCAACTTCTGCATAATAATTGTCAAGGATATCGTCAGATGCATTTTCTAAGCCTGTTAGGTATATCTGGCTGTTTAAGTTAAAGTGAAATTGTCAGTTTTTTTGAGGTTGAAATGGCCAAATATCAGCAATTTTAAATGATTCCAACACTCTAGCATTTGTGTCTCAAGGGTAGCTTTGGAGTGAACTGTGGTTTTTACCCCAGGATTGGCAGTGTTTTCTCTCCTGTCTCTTCAAGGCTTATGTAATGTTTTAGCAAATACTCTTGTGTTCTTAGGATGCAAACAGTAACACGGGTAAAACTACTTAAAGGTTATATTTAAGAGCAGTATGGAAAATATTCAGCTATCATATTTGATTTCGAATGTATACAAATGCATTATTTAAGTTTACATGATAAAATACAGTGGAAATACAGTGTGTGGTTTTTTTTGAACCTTTCAGCTTTGCTGTTTTTTTTTTTACACACACATACACGTACTCACATATGTATAACCAGAGACATTCCATAAATAAAGGTTTTATAGAAGCAATAGAGAAATGCAATAAACCAGTACCCAAATTTTAGACATTAGCACACTTGATAATGATACTCTGTAACAGAAACACAATAATCTACATAGATATCATATGATATATTTTTAAATTAAAAAAAAAATCCTCAACTACCCTTACTATGTGAACTAATAACATAAGTGTTTATCAGTGATATGAAATGGCAAATTTTCCTGGTAATTTTCATCCTTAAAAGGCTTATCAATTGATTAACTTATTTTAGGAATAAAATGCTTTATGTTAATACCTTGTTATAGCACATGAGAAGATTGCTTCTTGGCCAGTCATTCTGTTTAAGGAAATAGAAGTTTATCATTTTAAATAGAGAAATGATATTCATTATACTAAATGAAACCTTGAGATAAATCATGGATTGTGGTAACAGGTTGAGTATGTCTGAGCATGTTTGAGCATGCCTTGGTGGATGTAGGAACCAAGAGAAATGATGTAATTAGTTGTGATTTTTTTTTTTTTTTCTCCAATAACACCACTGAAAATCGTTCCTTCATTGCGGTCGGGGTAGTGGTGATGTGACAAGCACCTGCTCCTGTCTCAGTGGGTTCCTTTTACCATAGATATGCATGTTTTGTTTAGGAACAGCAGTGGAAAACAATAAAATTAAACATCATATAGTGATCTATAAGTATACTGAGATACAGAAGTAAGATATCTGTGGTTCAGCTTTTTTTTTCCTCTTCCTGAAGAGAGGTTTAATTTTTTTCATTCCTGGTCTTCCATTCCTTTCAGTTATGCTTATGACACCTTTCCTATATAAGTTTGTTATCAGACTGTTATATTTGAATATAAATGTTCTTTCTACTTGTGTGGGAGCAGGAGGCAATGTGATGAAATCTAAGTTGGAGTTCCTTGACAAGCAGATAAAAATCTTTAGAGATTTTTCAAGAGTTCAGGTAGACAGATTTAATGATCCATCCACTTAAATGATGGCAACACTTTACAGTAACTGTTATCCTATTTCCTGTAGATTGGATTTTTAAAATAATAATTCAGATATCAGAGAATTCTCTTGGATTTGAAAGAGGCTTTTCTGTCCTTTCTAAACTATTTAAATCTGTTCTTTCCTGTTACATACTTTAAAGGACTTACATTCATGTCAATGTTTAGTCATGTTGTCTTCCAAATTAAACTTCCTTGTGAAGTGGAAGTTGGTGGTTTCATAAACATGTTTGGAAAAAAAGAATAGAGTTAATACTTAAGGACTTAAAAAAGATCTTCCATAAGAAAGGTATTTTTCTTTGAAATGAGACCTCCCATTTCCACTTACTCTATAGAAGGCACTGAAAGCAATCCTATGACGTTTGCACTGATTTAACTCTATGTGTTCAGTTCGGGAGGAGAACAGTAATAAGGGGGTGACTTCACCAGCCGTTCTGCTCAGTGAGTCCCTGTCTTGGTGTGAAACTGAAATGTGGGTCATTAATCTATTGCTCCATCCGTGTCTGCCAACCTCCCAAAGGTAAGTGTTTTATTGTGCTGAGAGTGAGTCTACTGTTTTAAGTAAATATTAATATGTTTTTTGTAAAACATGCCCTCTAAATGAAATCAGTTATTTTATCTCAAGTTCAATCAAAGCAACAGTGTTCTGGTATCAGAGGGGGGGAAAAAAACAAGAAAGAAAACAAAAGAGGCTTCTTTGAACTTGGCCCTTACATACACCCATCATGAGCCCAGCATCACTGTCAGCAAACATCAAGATACATGTTCACCAGACCTAGCAACAAGGGCTTCAGTTACCATGGACAGTTGAACAAAGTGCATGAAGACCTGTGTTTTTCTTTTTGCAGAGATTTAAAAGGTATACATTTATAACTTATAGATATTTAACTATGTCTGGAACATTTTGTCCAGTCCTCTGGTAAGAGAAGTAAATGATGTGAGGGCGTCTGATCGTTAGTGTATTAGTGAGAATGTGCGTTTCTATGGCCCACCAAGTGACTAACCATGGCTTTGTCGATAACCTTAGTGAACACATTATGAATTAGGAGAGGTCACAGAGAATGTCAGGGCTTCCCAGGTGGCGCTAGTGGTAAAGAACCCATCTGTCAATGCAGGAGACATAAGAGATGAGAGTTTGATTCCTGGGTCAGGAAGAGCCCCTGGAAGAGAGTATGGCCACCCACTCCAGTGTTCTTGCCTGGAGAACCCCATTGATAGGAAAGCCTGGAGGGCTACCATCCATAGGGTCATAGAGTCGGACACAACCGAAGTACTTGTCACGCACACTTGGAGATCGTCACTGATGAATCAATGATTAGAACAAGTGAGTGGTTATAGAGAGAGAAAAAGAAAAGAGCAATGAACAGGAAGAGCAAGCAAGTTGAAACCTTCATAAATTGGCAGGACTGTTCCAAACAGCCAAAACCTGATTGATTTCCTTTTGGAACAGGAACATCATATGAAAAAAAGCCTTAAAGTTACATGTCCCAGGAATGTTTGATCAGCCCAGCCTCAGTGTTATTCACCATGTTTTTCTAGCATAATTAACCAGCAGCATATTAATACCTATCAACTTCTCTGGTTGAACAGAGTCCACCACTGACTTCCTCTGAGAATCAATCCTTGGTGACCCTGAAAGACTGGGTCACTTGAGGACACAGAAGATCACACTCGGTGGGAACAGCCTGGCTTCCTTATCTCAGCAACCCATCATGTGGCCACTGCTTAATGATCCTCATTCATCCTTGGCCTGGCACCACTAACATACGGCATCAGCATCTCCTTAACTTACTAAAACCAGCAGGAGTATTTCAGTGAAAGGACAGTGCACAGATCTTTTTCTTCCAGTTTAGTTGTAATGTCTGTCTCATAATTAACAATATTGTGCAATTATATTTGACATAATTATAATTATACACTTTACATGGACATGTATACACACATATCCCCATTAAAGGATACACATCAGAAAAGCACGTATACTATATTTGTGGGCTGATAAAATCTTCAAAACTCAAAAAAAATTTTATTGTGGTAAAAGTCACATAATATCTAAAACATACTGTTTAACCATATTTAACTGTACGTTGCAGTGGCACTAAGTATATTATTATTGCGCAGCTCTCACCATCATCTATCTTCCAAACTTTTAACTTTCCTAAACTGAAACCCTGTACCCATTAGACATTGAGTCACCATTCCCCTTCCTCACCGCTTACCTGCTGGCATCTACCAGTGTCCTTTCTAACTCTATGAATAGCTCAATTGGTAAAGAATTTGCCTGCAATGCAGGAGACCCTGGTTCAATTCCTGGGCCGGGAAGATCCTCTGGAGAAGGGATAGGCTACCCACTCCAGTATTCTTGGGCCTCCATTATGGCTCAGCTGGTAAAGAATCCACCTGCAATGCCGAGGCCTGGCTTCGATCTGTGGGTTGGAAAGATCCCNTTCAATTCCTGGGCCGGGAAGATCCTCTGGAGAAGGGATAGGCTACCCACTCCAGTATTCTTGGGCCTCCATTATGGCTCAGCTGGTAAAGAATCCACCTGCAATGCCGAGGCCTGGCTTCGATCTGTGGGTTGGAAAGATCCCCTGGAGAAGGGAAAGGCTACCCACTCCAGTATTCTGGCCTGGAAAATTCCACGGACTGTATAGTCCATGGGGTCGCAGAGAGTTGGATACGACTGGGCAACGCTCACTTTCACTTCATTTTCAGGTACCTCCTACCTAGAGTCAAACAGTATTTGTCTGCAACTACTATATCAGAACTTTTCTTGACTAGGGTTATTTGTGCCTTGCCAGATGACTGGAGCCGAACCCTTCCTCAGACAGACGTGGAGAAGAGACACCACTGTAATAAATGGGAAGAGAGTCGGCTTTAGCTGTGTGATACTAGATGATATTGGTCAACTTAAATTACCCTGCGACTTCAGTGCCAGACGGTGGCCTAAGGACTTTAGCATAGATTACCTCATTGACTTGTCACCATGACCTTTGTTGGTACTAATACTGAGAAAACTAAAAATCAAATAGGTTAATTAACTGGACCAAAGTCTCAGAGTAGCATGTAGAAAGAGCTGGGGTTCAGTACAGTCAGACAGAGGCCAGGGTCTGACTTTCAAATACACCCCGCATTGCATTAGATGCCAACGTGACCTGCCTGCCACACCCCCTTCTTAGTGGTTCCACTTAAGATGCACCCAATGCTGCACTAATCAGCCAAGCGCAGCAATCGTGGCTGTTCCCTATCACCAGCTCTGGCTTTTTTTGCCCAGATGTGAAACAGTTTCACCAAGGGCATCTAGTCCCCAGGTGAGCCAGCAACCTATGACCTAGAAGTTTTGACTCCAGAAAGAGGGGCTGGGTCAATGAGTCTCCTCTCCTGAGATCAGGAGATGATTCTCGGTGTGTGCAGAGTCTCTTTATCCCTCCATGTGTCTGTGCAGTGACTGTGCTGCCCAGCCCCCAGCTAATCTGAGTGAATTTCTGTTGGCCATCAAAGGACCTCTAAATAAAACAGATGTCTAGATCCTTTTAGGAATTTGATATAGAGGAACTTAATATTAAGAACTGTTTCCCAAGTTTAACCTGCTAAGTGGCAAATGAACCAAATGTGCACTCATTGTATACTTAACGATCAACTTGCCGCTACTATCGAATGCATCCTGGGCAATTCTGAGTTTTTCCCTCATCATTTTATTTTTATAATTTGATTAATTCAGTTCAGTTCAGTTCAGTTGCTCAGTCGTGTCCGACTCTTTGCAACCCCATGAATCACAGCACGCC
>SJYV01045208.1:0-11625 GCA_006410875.1 Neotragus pygmaeus
GGGGTAAACCAAACAGCATGATAATGTAAAAAAATAGTGGCAGATTCCATGGTCCATTTCTTCCTGAAACATTTATTGTTACAGAGGAGGCAGATGTATTCATCAGCACACACTGGTAAATGTAAAATGTAAAATTTATTAGAGGACTTCCCTGGTGGTTCAGTGGTTAAGAGTCCGCCTGCCAATGCAGAGGATACAGGTTCGATCCCTGTTCCAGGAAGATCCCACGTGCAGCGGAGCAACTATGCCTGTGCGCCACGACTGTTGGGTCTGGTCTGGAGCCTGGGAACCGCAGGTCCAGAAGCCTGTGTGCTCTAGAGCCTGTGCTCTGCAACAGGAGAGGCACCCCAGTAAGTGCATCTAGAGAGCGACCCCTGCTCACTGCAGCTAGAGAGAGCTCTCACACAGCAGCATAGCCCAAGCACAACCAAAATTAAATACAAAACAAAATCATTAGAGCTAAGAAGAAAAAGCTAAGGTGTATGAGAGAGAGTAATGACCAGGTAGGGAGATTAAAATGTATTCAAAAGGCTCTGCAGGGACAGGGCTGGGGGTACATTTGGAAGTCTTGACAGGCCTTTTTCATTGCTTAGAGAGCTAGGTGGGCNGGGGCCACTGTCTTAGTACTTAGAGATGAATGTTTTATGCTCAACCTCAGGGGCTCTCTGAGCAGCTGGGAAGAACACAGCCACCCACTGGGTCACCTGGAGACCGCCTGAGCCCTGGGCTGAGGGCTGCCCTTTTGGAAGCCCACGGGGCTGTCATCTGCTAACAGTCAGCCCTGGACAGCGTGCTTCTCCCCATGGTGCCGTGGGCACTGGTCACATGGACCCTGAGCGGCCTGCACCCCTGGAACATGGCCCTTGTCCTTCTGGGCCGTAGTTGCCTCACCTGTAAAGTGTACATGATGGTGTCACCTGCTTCTCAGGGATGCTGGGAGAACCCACTTAGATCAGAGGCAGAAAAGTAGTTTCTGAGGGAGAAAATATAGTCAGAACAGGGCTATGGTTGGGTGTGGGGTCGATGGGGGGAGACCAGATCCCAAAGGCGGAGGAAATGTGAGGAGCGGACAGGGTAGAGATGAGAGGACAAGACTTGGATCTGACTGGGCCTGGCTTTTGGCGCCCCCGCCTCAGTGTGGGCTTGGGCAGGTGGTCCTGAGCCATTTCCTCCTGTGTGAGATGGGGAAGAGTCCCAGAAGGGTGGAGCCCTCGGCACGGAGTCCTGCAGGTGGTCCCCAGGGGTTGGAGCTGGCTGTCTAGGGCACACTGAACCTAGTCCTGGGTTCAGATTCCCTGGGGATGCTGATATAAGGAGGCCTGGCTGAGCCACAGACAGGGAGGCAGCTGTAGAAGCCTTGTCCGGTAGCCCCGTAACCTCAGGGTCATGAACCACTGTCACCAATGATATATTTAGTGGCACAAAGGTCAGAAATGCCAGACACTGGCTTCCCTTCTAGGCAGCAGGAACCAGGTCTCCCGAGGCCTGGCTGTCACCAAGAAGATATTTTTTCCTTGACTGGCAGTCTGGGGATCTGAGTAAAGGCCTCAGTGTAAGAAGTCACCATGGTTTACACTGACTTGCTGAGGCTTTCCAGGTCCAGGGCTCTTCCCAGACCCTGTTGCGCTAACCGAGGAAATGCNTATTTTTTCCTTGACTGGCAGTCTGGGGATCTGAGTAAAGGCCTCAGTGTAAGAAGTCACCATGGTTTACACTGACTTGCTGAGGCTTTCCAGGTCCAGGGCTCTTCCCAGACCCTGTTGCGCTAACCGAGGAAATGCCACCCTTGACTTCAAGGCAGCAGAGGAAGTCCTATCTCTCACTAAATGAAAACATTCTAGAGGATGGGATTTGGATGCTGAGGACTTTGGGGTAGAAGGCAGGGTGGAGCCACCCAGCTTATCTGTGGGCTTGCTGATACAAAGAATGGATGGTTTGTGGAGTGAAGGAGCTGGAAGCTGGGGGCAGGGACTGGCCTGGGGAACTGGCTCAATCTCAAAGGTGAGAGGCTCTGATGGAGCAGAACCAGGACGGGCTGGAAAAAAGTTGCAGGAAGAGCCATGTGACAGGGAGGTCCTCAGGGCCTGGGGGTTTTCCATGCTCTCTGCAGCCACTGGAGGGCAGGCCATGAGAGGATTGGACTTCAGTCCCTGAGGATTGACCCCCGACCGCACTGAGCATGCCTGTGGTTTCAGTTTGTTCTGGGGTGGGGAGGCCACTCTTTCTCCTTAGATCCTCAGCCTTGGCAAGCAGGCTTCCTTAATGCCTCTGACGAGGCTGAGGAGGGGCTTGCCCGAGACCCTGGATGAGCCTGGCTCAGGTATGCTGAGGTCCATCCACACCCAGCTGCTTTTCTCCATCAATCCCCAAGCTCTAGACACAAGCTCCAAGGCTTTAAACTGCCTAACAGGGGCCAGTCAAAGGACCGTGGACATGGGGGGCCAAGAGTTGAGCTTAGCAGGGCTTGGCAGCTTAGATGCAACTAGTCTGGAGCTGAGGCTCTCCTTTTGCATAAGGCACAGTGCTGAACCTACCAGGCCCCCTCCCCAAGCCCTGCTTCAACGTTCCCCAGCACCAGGCTGCACCTGCTGCATATGCACACACGCGCGCGCACACACACACACACACACACACACACACACACACACACACACACACACACACACACACACACACACACACACACACACACACACACACTCTGGCCCTGGCGATCTCCCTGGGAAACCAGGTCCCAGTGAGAGTGCCTGGTGTGCCGCTAACTGCTCATTACAGTCACGGCTACAGCTAAGTATAGCTCCAGCACACACAAGGCCGAGACAACAGGGAGAGTCTTTCCATAAAACAGTTCCGCATGCAAACACATAAACATTCGCACACGTGTGCTCCCCATGCTCATGGGCTCGGACAGTCATGAACCCATCTTTGCCCCAGTACAAAGTTTTACTCATTCAGCCAGGCAGTCATTTAGTCAGTGTTTATCCAGGAGTGAGGCGTTTGGTTAAGAGCGTGTGTTTTGGAGTCATGGAAAGCTGGGTTTCAAATCCTAACTCCATCACCTCCCAGGCGTCTAATCATGGGCAACTTCTTTAACCTCTCTGAGCCTGTTTCCTTCTTTGTGAAACTGGGATGGTAACTGCAGTATGGACCTCTGAGATGGTGCGGGGGTCAATGAGATGGCGCACTGGGAGTGCTGATGATGAATCCAGCTCAGGATGTAGCACACAGTGGACATTTTTACCCTCACTACTGAATTCCTACTATGTGCCTTCCCCAGTGCCGGAAGCTTTATTTAAAGCTGTGATTTCTGAAGGTTCCCGTGAAAAGTAAAATAGGCACTTGGTGAACGTACGAAGCTGGGATGAATGACATATGTGAGTGAAAGCTGCATCCATGGCTCGCTGGATGGAAGACTCCACGCTCACTTGTCTCTCGTCCAGGCTGTGTCTCTGGTAGGACTGAGATGTTCTTACGGGTAACGTGGGGATCCTACAAGAGGAGCTGGAGTGGGTCTGGGCCCCCTCTCATTTTGCAGATGGGGAAATGGCAGCACAATGGTACCAGGCAGCGGGCATCATCCAGGCCGAACATTCGGCCGAGTCTAGAGCTACCGCCGTGAGCCAGCCTAGCACAGCAACCCAGCACGGTGGATGGTATCTGGTTCAGCCGCAGTCTCTGAGCCTGCTCAGGCCACAGGCCTGGTCCCGGCTTGGGCAAACACCAGAGTCATACAGCCGCAGCAGAGCCTTGGCTGGGCCCTAGACAGCGCTCCATCCACTGGAGCAAGGGCTGGAATTTCGTCCAACCTGGGTTGGAAACAAGATGCAGGATTTGAGGGCAGTGTCACCGTTCCCTACCTTTGAATAGGCCAGCAGCTGAACTGCCTGGCCTTTCTCCTCCCATCGCACCTCCTCAAAAAGAAAGTGACATTTCCTGGTTCTTTTTTAAGCCCAGGCTGGCTGGGCCAGGACCGGGTGTGGGGTGGGGAGGGGGCGGGCGCCACCAGGAGTCACACAGCCCGAGTCTCTCCTCACCTTGAGTGATCTCAAGGTGCTGGGAATAGACGTGGTCTCATCTCCTCGCCATGTGTCCCAGATTCCAGCGTCCTCACCCCACGGCCTGCACTCGGGTTTTGAATTTCATGTTCCCATGCCAGTTCTGCCCCCTGGGCAGGACTCAGGCTGCTGAATTCCACAGCAAGCACCTTCAGCTGGCAGCCTGCTGGGAGGGGAGACTGGCCTCTGAAAAGGAACTTTGGTGCCCTTGTGCCCATTCCCCTCATTCATGTTTTCAGCCGGTAATGGTGGAGGTCTTTGCCCCTGGACAAGAGATGAGTGTGAGTGGGCCTGCCACCTGTGTAGACATGGGTCTGCTGTCAATGAGTATACCCACTGCCAGTGTAGACCTGGATCTGCTCTTGGTCACAGTGCCCCTTGCCAGTGTAACACACCACCTCTGTGGGAAAGAAGCTGATGACAACACAGCGAAATGATTAGTGACTGCATCTAAGGCCAGGTTCGTCACGGATGCATGGAGAGAGATTATGCTTTTACCAGCGTGGATCTCGATCTGCTGTGAGTGTGGCCAGTGCTGGTGTAAACACAAGTTCGAAGCCAACGACTGTGCACNGAGCAGATCCAGGTCTACACTGGCAGTGGGTATACTCATTGACAGCAGACCCATGTCTACACAGGTGGCAGGCCCACTCACACTCATCTCTTGTCCAGGGGCAAAGACCTCCACCATTACCGGCTGAAAACATGAATGAGGGGAATGGGCACAAGGGCACCAAAGTTCCTTTTCAGAGGCCAGTCTCCCCTCCCAGCAGGCTGCCAGCTGAAGGTGCTTGCTGTGGAATTCAGCAGCCTGAGTCCTGCCCAGGGGGCAGAACTGGCATGGGAACATGAAATTCAAAACCCGAGTGCAGGCCGTGGGGTGAGGACGCTGGAATCTGGGACACATGGCGAGGAGATGAGACCACGTCTATTCCCAGCACCTTGAGATCACTCAAGGTGAGGAGAGACTCGGGCTGTGTGACTCCTGGTGGCGCCCGCCCCCTCCCCACCCCACACCCGGTCCTGGCCCAGCCAGCCTGGGCTTAAAAAAGAACCAGGAAATGTCACTTTCTTTTTGAGGAGGTGCGATGGGAGGAGAAAGGCCAGGCAGTTCAGCTGCTGGCCTATTCAAAGGTAGGGAACGGTGACACTGCCCTCAAATCCTGCATCTTGTTTCCAACCCAGGTTGGACGAAATTCCAGCCCTTGCTCCAGTGGATGGAGCGCTGTCTAGGGCCCAGCCAAGGCTCTGCTGCGGCTGTATGACTCTGGTGTTTGCCCAAGCCGGGACCAGGCCTGTGGCCTGAGCAGGCTCAGAGACTGCGGCTGAACCAGATACCATCCACCGTGCTGGGTTGCTGTGCTAGGCTGGCTCACGGCGGTAGCTCTAGACTCGGCCGAATGTTCGGCCTGGATGATGCCCGCTGCCTGGTACCATTGTGCTGCCATTTCCCCATCTGCAAAATGAGAGGGGGCCCAGACCCACTCCAGCTCCTCTTGTAGGATCCCCACGTTACCCGTAAGAACATCTCAGTCCTACCAGAGACACAGCCTGGACGAGAGACAAGTGAGCGTGGAGTCTTCCATCCAGCGAGCCATGGATGCAGCTTTCACTCACATATGTCATTCATCCCAGCTTCGTACGTTCACCAAGTGCCTATTTTACTTTTCACGGGAACCTTCAGAAATCACAGCTTTAAATAAAGCTTCCGGCACTGGGGAAGGCACATAGTAGGAATTCAGTAGTGAGGGTAAAAATGTCCACTGTGTGCTACATCCTGAGCTGGATTCATCATCAGCACTCCCAGTGCGCCATCTCATTGACCCCCGCACCATCTCAGAGGTCCATACTGCAGTTACCATCCCAGTTTCACAAAGAAGGAAACAGGCTCAGAGAGGTTAAAGAAGTTGCCCATGATTAGACGCCTGGGAGGTGATGGAGTTAGGATTTGAAACCCAGCTTTCCATGACTCCAAAACACACGCTCTTAACCAAACGCCTCACTCCTGGATAAACACTGACTAAATGACTGCCTGGCTGAATGAGTAAAACTTTGTACTGGGGCAAAGATGGGTTCATGACTGTCCGAGCCCATGAGCATGGGGAGCACACGTGTGCGAATGTTTATGTGTTTGCATGCGGAACTGTTTTATGGAAAGACTCTCCCTGTTGTCTCGGCCTTGTGTGTGCTGGAGCTATACTTAGCTGTAGCCGTGACTGTAATGAGCAGTTAGCGGCACACCAGGCACTCTCACTGGGACCTGGTTTCCCAGGGAGATCGCCAGGGCCAGAGTGTGTGTGTGTGTGTGTGTGTGTGTGTGTGTGTGTGTGTGTGTGTGTGTGTGTGTGTGTGTGTGTGTGTGTGTGTGTGTGTGTGTGTGTGCGCGCGCGTGTGTGCATATGCAGCAGGTGCAGCCTGGTGCTGGGGAACGTTGAAGCAGGGCTTGGGGAGGGGGCCTGGTAGGTTCAGCACTGTGCCTTATGCAAAAGGAGAGCCTCAGCTCCAGACTAGTTGCATCTAAGCTGCCAAGCCCTGCTAAGCTCAACTCTTGGCCCCCCATGTCCACGGTCCTTTGACTGGCCCCTGTTAGGCAGTTTAAAGCCTTGGAGCTTGTGTCTAGAGCTTGGGGATTGATGGAGAAAAGCAGCTGGGTGTAGATGGACCTCAGCATACCTGAGCCAGGCTCATCCAGGGTCTCGGGCAAGCCCCTCCTCAGCCTCGTCAGAGGCATTAAGGAAGCCTGCTTGCCAAGGCTGAGGATCTAAGGAGAAAGAGTGGCCTCCCCACCCCAGAACAAACTGAAACCACAGGCATGCTCAGTGCGGTCGGGGGTCAATCCTCAGGGACTGAAGTCCAATCCTCTCATGGCCTGCCCTCCAGTGGCTGCAGAGAGCATGGAAAACCCCCAGGCCCTGAGGACCTCCCTGTCACATGGCTCTTCCTGCAACTTTTTTCCAGCCCGTCCTGGTTCTGCTCCATCAGAGCCTCTCACCTTTGAGATTGAGCCAGTTCCCCAGGCCAGTCCCTGCCCCCAGCTTCCAGCTCCTTCACTCCACAAACCATCCATTCTTTGTATCAGCAAGCCCACAGATAAGCTGGGTGGCTCCACCCTGCCTTCTACCCCAAAGTCCTCAGCATCCAAATCCCATCCTCTAGAATGTTTTCATTTAGTGAGAGATAGGACTTCCTCTGCTGCCTTGAAGTCAAGGGTGGCATTTCCTCGGTTAGCGCAACAGGGTCTGGGAAGAGCCCTGGACCTGGAAAGCCTCAGCAAGTCAGTGTAAACCATGGTGACTTCTTACACTGAGGCCTTTACTCAGATCCCCAGACTGCCAGTCAAGGAAAAAATATCTTCTTGGTGACAGCCAGGCCTCGGGAGACCTGGTTCCTGCTGCCTAGAAGGGAAGCCAGTGTCTGGCATTTCTGACCTTTGTGCCACTAAATATATCATTGGTGACAGTGGTTCATGACCCTGAGGTTACGGGGCTACCGGACAAGGCTTCTACAGCTGCCTCCCTGTCTGTGGCTCAGCCAGGCCTCCTTATATCAGCATCCCCAGGGAATCTGAACCCAGGACTAGGTTCAGTGTGCCCTAGACAGCCAGCTCCAACCCCTGGGGACCACCTGCAGGACTCCGTGCCGAGGGCTCCACCCTTCTGGGACTCTTCCCCATCTCACACAGGAGGAAATGGCTCAGGACCACCTGCCCAAGCCCACACTGAGGCGGGGGCGCCAAAAGCCAGGCCCAGTCAGATCCAAGTCTTGTCCTCTCATCTCTACCCTGTCCGCTCCTCACATTTCCTCCGCCTTTGGGATCTGGTCTCCCCCCATCGACCCCACACCCAACCATAGCCCTGTTCTGACTATATTTTCTCCCTCAGAAACTACTTTTCTGCCTCTGATCTAAGTGGGTTCTCCCAGCATCCCTGAGAAGCAGATGACACCATCATGTACACTTTACAGGTGAGGCAACTACGGCCCAGAAGGACAAGGGCCATGTTCCAGGGGTGCAGGCCGCTCAGGGTCCATGTGACCAGTGCCCACGGCACCATGGGGAGAAGCACGCTGTCCAGGGCTGACCGTTAGCAGATGACAGCCCCGTGGGCTTCCAAAAGGGCAGCCCTCAGCCCAGGGCTCAGGCGGTCTCCAGGTGACCCAGTGGGTGGCTGTGTTCTTCCCAGCTGCTCAGAGAGCCCCTGAGGTTGAGCATAAAACATTCATCTCTAAGTACTAAGACAGTGGCCCCGGCAGGAGGCTGTGGTCCAAAGTATGTTCAGTCCTGTCCTGCTGACAAGGTCCAAGGGAGTCCTACTCCCCCATTCTACCACCTGCACGGGCAGAGAAGGGCCCTGGGGAGCCACTGAAGCCCCCCGTTACAGCACGCCTCTTCACAGACATCAGGTTCATGTTTTCAGAACCCCCCCACCGCAGGTGAGGCCAGCGTCTGCAGCATGCCCTTTACAGCTGAGGCCGCCAAGGCTGACAAGGTCATACGGCACACAGCCAACAGAGCTACATGTGGACCCCGGCAGCCTGGCTCCAGTCTGGCCCATCACCACCACGCTAACCGTCTTCTCAGCACACTCAGAGTGAGAGTTCTGCCACAGGAAACTGCAGACAGGACCTTTGCTTGCACGGGCCCCTCCCCTCTGACTCCCTCACCAACTTCCAGCCCAACAAACCCTCAGAGAGCAGCTCACCCTTCCACTCCTACCCTGGTGGCAGCTCCATGTGGCCCCAGTGTCTCCTCCTGGGCACAGCTGCCTTTGAGGAGAGGACAGAGGTCCCCCAGGATGGTGAAGCAAGAGCCCTTCCCTGAGGCCCAGCTTCCTGGAGGTCCAGACTGGGCAGTGCCTTTGGCCAGGAGAGGGGAAGAGATGGGAGTGCAGATTTGAGCACAGCCAAGTGCTGGGAGGACACGCACTGTGGGTCAGATCCCACTGTCAGGGACCCCGGGGGCTGTATGGAGCTCTGCTCTCCTCCCGCCGTCCCCCAGTTCAGCCCTGGACCCTGGTTTCTCTCTGCGCCTTGAACCCCAGGCACGCACCTGCTTGGGGTTTTTACCTGTTCCATTTACTCTGCTCTGCAGACGCCACATGTCTTCCTCTCTCTCTGCCTGCAAGTCTTTGCTGAAACATCACCTGCCCAGGGAGGCCTTCCCTGCCACAGGAGTTAAGTCACCACCTCCAGCCTTCCCTGGGTCTTCCCTCTGTTGTATATCCCCCTAGCACTTCTTACCATCTGACACACGAAATAGTACATGTATTTTTTTCTTTTTATTCTCCCTGCTTGAGAATGTAAGCTTCCTGAGGGCAGGGATTCTTGACTGCTTTATTCTTTGCTCTACTCTCAGCTTTTAGAACAGTGTCTGCAACCTGGTCAGTAGGTGCTCTATAAATATTTGTGGAATGAATGACCAGGTGCTAAGAGCAGCCCCCTGGCAGGGGATCCACACAGACTGTCTTCATGTGGACGGTCGGGGCGTAGGGACAGCAGTCCCTTCCTACACTGTGGATGGGGAGGTAGAAGGTGAGATGGAGTGCACCATGGGCAGAGGGTCAGCGGGAAAGTAAAGCAGAACTAGGGTTGCCAGGCTGGCAGGGGAGGGCCAAGTTAAGCCAGGGTAGAAGGGGCATGCATCTGAGGCCCTGAGGCTTGAGTGAGCTTCCTCTGGCTGCCGGGGGCCCGGCTGACAGAGTATCAGACTCTGGGCCCAGCAAGGCTGGCTCCAGCTCCCTGAGCTCAGTGGTCTGGGGCTACGCCAGCTAAAATTAGCCTGTCCCCACTCAGCCTGGTGGGGCAGTCCAGCCTGAGGATAGGTACTGCCCACTGGCACCAACAGGAGCCCCAGTCCTTAGCCCCGAGGCCCCAGCAGCTCCTGGGGTCAGCCTGGGCCTTGCTGCCACTGCTCCCTGAGCCTGCCCACCCCCTGCAGAGATATGTCTCAACACCCTGCGCTGTGAGGCTGGCGCTGGCCCACCGCCCCCCCACAGTGGCACACTTCTCAGCATCTTAGGTCCCTGGGCTTGGCTCCCGACCACAGCCTGAGGTCAGTGGCCTCCCTCCCTCTCTGCCCATGGGCGGGAGTTCCATCATCCGTCTCTCTCACCCCACTACGGCTGGAGAGGGAGGCAGAGCAGGGGTGAGCGGCCCGGGACAACAGAGGGGGTGACTGAGCTCTCTGAAGAGGGCTATGACCTGCCCATGACACACGGCAGGTTTACGGCAGGACCAAGACGGAATCCAGGCCTGCCTCCAAAGATGACACCACTGAGATCTGGTTCCTGGGAAAGAGATGATTCTGGAAGAAGGAGCCCCTGGGGCCAAGTAGGTGAGGTAACCCTCAGAGAGGTACTGAAAGAGAGTCAGTTGCTGAAAAAGGAAGTAGGTAGTGAATAGGCCAGGATTTGGTTCTTCTAGAGCCACGCACTGTTAAAAAGACAATAATGGAACCCACGATAATTAAGCACTTATTATGTTTCAGGTTCTGGGCTAAGTGCTTAACACATTCAATCCTCCCGACTTCCCTATGAGTCAGGTGCTATTAATAACCCTCTCTTGAGGCACAGACAGGTTAGGGAACTTGTCCAAGGTCACACAGCTGAAAAGAGGAAGTGGGGCTGGGATTCGAATGCAGGCCTCCTGGCTCAAGAGGCCACGCTTTTAAGGAGAGAATGAGGCTCCTGGGCATATCGCTAAGATCGGGTCACTAGGAAGTGGGGGCCGGCCCTGAAGCCCATGCACTTTCTACTGAACACAGGACTGTGGCTTTAAGCAGGGGAATTTGGGACAAAAGGCATCCGAGGACTTCCAGGGGATGAGTCTGTATTGAAAGCCGGTAACTAATGCCTAGAACTTCACACAAACACAGCTGACAAAGGAAAGGGGACGATGGGAGCGGTAAAGAGAGGGAAGGAGGTGAACGGGGAAGGAGGTGGGGAGGGAGAGGGAGAAAAAGAACCTGGCTAGTCTTTAGGAGAAACAGAATCCCAAAGGGAGTCAGATGTGGGCATTCGGCTGGACCAAGTGGACGCGAGAACTCAGAGTCCTTGCAATGTACAATGTCATCATCCCAAGAGCTTGCACATCCTGGTTTTCAAAATGTCTCTGAGCTCTGGCTGTGGGCAGTGAGTTGGGATGGAGGCCTTGTGTTCCCAGGTGAGGCAAAGAAGGACAGGGTCAGCCAGTAATAGGCTCTGAAGCATGGTGCTGATGTCTGGCCTAGGTCTGGAACTCTGGTCTCCTTATCTATTCTCCCAATGACTATGTATTTAGAACCCACTATGTGCCAGGCCCTATTCCAGGTACCAAGCACAGAACAATGGGTAAAAGACAAAAATCCCTGTCTTCCTGGAGCTTAAATTCTAGTGAAGCTTTTATTCTTATATAAGAATATAGAGTTTATGTTCTAGTAGGACATTCTTCACTGTTTCATTGGAAAAGACCCCGATGCTGGGAAAGATTGAAGGCCGGAGGAGAAGGTGACGACAGAGGATGATTGGATGGTATCACTGATGTGATGCACATGAGTTTGAGAAAACTCCGGGAGATAGTGAAGGACAGGGAAGCC
>SJYV01045212.1:0-10946 GCA_006410875.1 Neotragus pygmaeus
ATGATTTTCTAACCTCATCAAACAAGTCTTTATTCTTTCCAATGGAGCCCATTATTAAATTTCAGTTTCCCTTTTAGAATTCTCCCATTACTACTTAGGATTCCAGGGGTTTGATTTGCCATAATTAAGAAGAAAATGGAAAAGATAGATGGGTGGGGGAGGGGAAGACATGTCCAGTATTTCAAAAATGATTTCCCTCTCTCCTTTTCTTAATCTCTGTCCTTTGTCTCATTTCCTTCCATCTTGGAAAAATGCCAAGGGATCACAGATAAGCCTACTGTTTGGGGTCATTGTAAAGAAAATCAGCAAAATTAAAGAGAATAAAGCTTAGAAAGGTAAGAAATGGAAAGTCAAGAAAGGAGAGAGATGGACCCAGATCCAAGGATATGGGTTTAGCCTGGGCCCTACCTTGTAGACTTTTCATAAAAACAGTACATTTGAAGAGCTGCTTTACCTGAAACCCTACTCAAAAAGGAGGAAAAGAGTAATTCTTCCAAATCGCTCAGAGGTTAGAGAGAATTGGAGACAGCTGTCCCCAACTAGCCTTGCCCAAGAGTTGTTGAATGTGAATCTGATGAAGTTAATAGAAACAGTGATTTGATTTAGTCTTGTGGGACAGTTATTATTCTGGCTTCTGCCTAAAATAGAAATCAGATTTACAAACTTACTTTCAGTTTACGTTCAGTCTAAATTCAATAGGACAAGGTTACTAATCTTTGCTTCCTTGGGGTGAAGAGTGTTAAGTGTGAGTAAGGGAATGTGAAAGGGGAAAAAAGTGATTCAGAGGAGTGTGGCAAGGGGGAAAGAAAAGCAGATCAGAGGGAAAATTGAAAAACTGTACAAGCCTAAGTAAGGAAAAGTGAGAGGATAAAGGAAAGGAAAGTGGAAAGAATGAGAAAGTACAAGAAACAAAACAAACAGGGAAAATAATTAATACTTCGTGAAAACTGCATGCCAAATTTGTATATTGTACCAGCTTCATGATTTAACAGCTCAGAGTGGAATTTTGCTGCATGTTTGCTGTATCTTTCCTCAACTCCTCATTTCCAGAGCCCCATTTCAAGCTGCCTGCTAAAATTTGCATAGATGGGCCGCCAGGACCACAAACATGAGCTAATAAACCACAGCAGCAGAAAGGGCCCTGAGGCAGCAGTCACGGCTTCATTCCCCGACCCGCATGCACTCACATTTGACAGCTGACGAAAATGAGACCCAGAGAGACTAAATGACACATTCGTGAAACAGGACAAACGGAACCAAAATCTCGGGCTTTCAATTCTAAGCTCAGTGTTTCACAGCTTATTTCTTCACCTTTTCCTTCCAGATTGTCTTCCTTTCCCCAGCTTGTTTCATGGACTCAGTACCTCCTAGTCATGTTGCCTCTACTTTCTTTTTTTTTCTCTTGTTTTCACAAGTAGAGAGGTGTTAAAGCTTGCTGACTGCGTGTTCCGGTCTTTTTTCATCTCACTGCTTCTTACCTGCTCAAGACTTGGGTACCTTTCACCCAGACTATTATAATGACGTTCTGCCTCTAACCTGCTTCAGCTTCTCTTAGGGACTGCAGTCAGAGGAATCTACCTAAAATGTAATATTAACTTTTTCTTTTCCCTGGTGTTTCAGTGGATCCTCCTTACCTACCAATCAGTACTATCCAGACTCCTTAGTGTGGATTAAGACTCCTCCAGACTGGCTCCTGCCTTGCTCTCACTGCTCTTAAACAGAATATGCCCAGCACTGTCCCGCCCTGTGATTTTGCCCACCCTGTTGCTTATATTGGGCTTCCATAATAGCTCAGTTGGTAAAGAATCTGCCTGCAATGCAGGAGACCCTGGTTTGATTCCTGGGCGGGGAAGATCTGCTTGGAGAAGGGAAAGGCTATCCATGCCAGTATTCTGGCCTGGAGAATTCCACGGACTGTATAGTCCACGGGGTCGCACAGAGTCTGATATTCTTGTTTCCCTTTTCCTAACACAAAGATTGTCATCTTCACAGACTCCTTCATGATTTTCTCTTTTGAGCAAAATGTATGTTCTCTACTTTTCTCTTAGAGGGCCTGTAACATTCCGACTTACATTATTTGTGCATATGTCTTAAGGCCAGGTATATGTCCTGTTATTTATTTTTAATTTCTCCCAGAGTCTGTCTCAGTGCTTCATATATAATAGATGGGCACTGAATGTTTGTTCAGTTGAACAAAATTGAGTTTGTGCCAGGAGGCAGGTGAATCAGTCACATATAAGATGAAAATGAAAGTATCAATGTCCTATATTAATTTTAAGTGTCCATGGCTTAAATAAGGAGTACTTCAGAATGTATGAAGAATGTACTAATTATATGCTCAGTTACTAATTATGTATTAAGTTATAAGGCTTTTGCTAGATTTAATATTGCCTTTAGAAAATAAGAGGAAAATATTTGCCTGTAATAGCATATCTTGGGAATTTTTACAGATTTGATTTCTTTTTGAAATAAAATTTGGGAAAAAAATTGATAGATGAAAATTCTATATACTGTGAGGGAAATTTTATGCTGACAGAACCTGGTCCACTGGAGAAGGGAATGGCAAGCCACTTGAGTATTCTTGCCTTGAGAACCCCANAGTAAGGAGATACCCCTTGTCCAAGGTAAGGAGCAGCAGCTGTGCTTTGCTGGAGCAGCCGTGAAGAGAATCCCAAGACCAAGGTAAGAGAAACCCAAGTAAGATGGTAGGTGTTCCAAAAGGGCATCAGAGGGCAGACACACTGAAACCATACTCACAGAAAAGAAGTCAGTCTAATCACACTAGGACCACAGCCTTGTCTAACTCAGTGAATACAAGCAATGCCTGTGGGGCAACCCAAGACAGGCGGGTCATGGTGGAGAGGGCTGAAAGAAGGTGGTCCACTGGAGAAGGGAATGGCAAGCCACTTCAGTATTCTTGCCTTGAGAACCCCATGAACAGTATGAAAAGGCAAAATGATAGGATACTGAAAGAGGAACTCCCCAGGTCATTAGGTGCCCAATATGCTACTAGAGATCAGTGGAGAAATAACTCCAAAAAGAATGAAGGGATGGAGCCAAAGCAAAAACAATACCCAGTTGTGCATGTGACTGGTGATAGAAGCAAGGTCCGATGCTGTAAAGAGCAATATTGCATAGGAACCTGGAATGTCAGGTCCATGAATCAAGGCAAATTGGAAGTGGTCAAACAAGAGATGGCAAGGGTGAACGTCGACATTCTAGGAATCAGCGAACTAAAATGGACTGGAATGGGTGAATTTAACTCAGATGACCATTATATCTACTACTGTGGGCAGGAATCCCTCAGAAGAAATGGAGTAGCCATCATGGTCAACAAAAGAGTCNACCCACTCCAGTATTCTTGCCTGGAAAATCCCATGGACGGAGGAGCCTGGTAGGCTACAGTTCATGGGGTCGCAAAGAGTCGGACACGACTTAGCAACTAACACACACACACACACACACGACACTACAAGTCTCTTCGATAGTTTATTTTTGTTTTAAAATATTCTTAATAAAAATATAAGTAATGTAACTTTTTCACTGCTTGTAGCTATCAATAACAATAGCTGGAAAACAAACCAGTGAATTTGGTTTGTTTTTTCTGAGAAAGCTATTCAAAAGTTGGTCTCAAAGAAAGAAAAATTTGTCTCTGCTGCCATCTAATGGACATAGAGGGTTATAACAGTATAGAGCTAAATTTAAATTCAATTCTTTCACGGAGCAGTTAAAACTACTTAGAAAAACGCAAGACGTAGAGTTCACATATAGAGCTGCTTCCTATTTCAACACCAAGTGGGCCAGTGTAGCCTTTCTTTGCTTGTAGCTTCTGCTGGCTTACAGGAGCATAACCTCTGTGATGAGCCATTTATCCAATTATCTAATTTCTATTCAGCCACTTCTATTTCCCAGGCACTGTAATGGTAATCAAAAGTGTTATAAGACACTTTATCCATAAAATAGGCAATCATGTGATATAAGGGAGTCATACTTAAATGATTTTAAATGAATTTATTCTGCACTTCCTACACTACCAGAAATATTAAAAATCTTACCCATTTTGTTACTCTTTCCACTGCAGCCTTCCCTCTGTCCATTTGGATCCATTTTTGCTTGCTTTCATCTCCCTGGACTTTCTAAGCCCTTGGCTTTGCCCCCAGGCTCCTGGTTTAGATGAAACCACCTTTTGTTGTGATGATTCTTTTAATCACTCTTTTTTGACTTTGCTCCCAGAAATTTTTCTTAAATATTATTTTTAAAACTCTAACTTCTATACCTGCCTTCAGTTCAGTTCAGTCGCTCAATCGTGTCCGACTCTTCGCGACCCCATGAATCGCAGCATGCCAGGCCTCCCTGTTCATCACCATCTCCCGGAGTTCACTCAGAGTCACGTCCATCGAGTCCGTGATGCCATCCAGCCATCTCATCCTCGGTCGTCCCCTTCTCCTCCTGCCCCCAATCCCTCCCAGCATCAGAGTCTTTTCCAATGAGTCAACTCTTCACATGAAGTGGCCAAAGTACTGGAGTTTCAGCTTTAGCATCATTCCCTCCAAAGAAATCCCAGGGTTGANGCCATCCAGCCATCTCATCCTCGGTCGTCCCCTTCACCTCCTGCCCCCAATCCCTCCCAGCATCAGAGTCTTTTCCAATGAGTCAACTCTTCACATGAAGTGGCCAAAGTACTGCAGTTTCAGCTTTAGCATCATTCCCTCCAAAGAAATCCCAGGACTGATCTCCTTCAGAATGGACTGGTTGGATCTCCTGGCAGTTCAAAGCACTCTCAAGAGTCTTCTCCAACACCACAGTTCAAAAGCATCAATTCTTTGGCGCTCAGCCTTCTTCATAGTCCAACTCTCACATCCATACATGACCACAGAAAAAACCATAGCCTTGACTAGACAGACCTTAGTCAGCAAAGTAATGCCTCTGCTTTTGAATACACTATCTAGGTTGGTCATAACTTTTCTTCCAAGGAGTAAGCGTCTTTTAATTCATTAAGAAAATGCTAATAAGCATTGACTATGGTAAAGCCTTAACTGCGGACCACAACAATCTGCCGAAAATTCTTCAAGAAATGGGAATACCAGACCACCTAACCTGTCTCCTAAGAAACCTGTATGTAGACCAAGAAGCAACAGTTAGAACTGGACATGGAACAAACAGACTGGTTCCAAATAGGGAAAAGAGCACATCAAGGCTGTATATTGTCACCCTGCTTATTTAACTTATGTGCAGAGTACATCACGAGAAATGCTGTTCTGGATGGAGCACAAGCTGGAATCAAGACTGCTGAGAGAAATATCAATAACCTCAGATACACAGATGACACCACCCTTATGGCAGAAAGTGAAGAACTAAAGAGCCTCTTGATTGAAGTGAAAGAGGAGAGTGAAAAAGCTGGCTTAAAACTCAAAATTCAGAAAATGAAGATCATGGCATGCAGTCCCATCACTTCATGGCAAATAGATAGGAAAACAGTGTCAGACTTTATTTTTGGGGCTCCAAGATNTGAAGTGAAAGAGGAGAGTGAAAAAGCTGGCTTAAAACTCAAAATTCAGAAAATGAAGATCATGGCATGCAGTCCCATCACTTCATGGCAAATAGATAGGGAAACAGTGTCAGACTTTATTTTTGGGGCTCCAAGATCACTGCAGATAGTGACTACAGCCATGAAATTAAGACGCTTGCTCCTTTGAAGAAAAGTTATGATCAACCTAGACAGCATATTAAATAGCAGAGACATTACTTTGCAAACAAAGGTCCGTCTAGTCAAAGCTATGGTTTTTCCAATAACCATGTATGGAAGTGAGAGCTGGACCATAAAAAGAAGGCTGAGTGCCGAAGAATTGATGCTTTGAACTGTGGTGTTGGAGAAGACTCTTTGAGAGTCCCTTGGACTGCGAGGAAATCAAACCTGTCAATCCTAAAGGAAATCAAGCCTGAATATTCACTGGAAGGACTGATGCTGAAGCTCCAATACTTTGGCTACCTAATGTGAGGAGCCGATTCATTAGAAAAGACCCTGATGCTGGGAAAGACTGAAGGCAGGAGAAAAGGATGACAAAGGACAAGATGGTTGGATGGCATCACCTACTCGATGGACATGAATTTGAGCAAGCTCTGGGAGATGGTGAAGGACAGGGAAGCCTAGTGTGCTGCAGTCCACGGGGTTGCAAAGAGTCAGACATGACTGAGCAACTGAACAACAAAGAACACATTCTGCTACCAGTAAAAAGTACTATAAATTAAACACTGACGTGTCATGGTCTGTAAGATAAATTCAAGATCTCAGAAACGTTAAAATGTTAAACATCATGTGTCTTAGAATCAATGAAATATGTTTCTCCAAACATCATGTGTCTTAGAATCAATGAAACGTGTTTCTCCTTTCTAGGATTACTGGCTTTTTCTTTTCCGTACCTACCTTTTCTGTTTCACAACTTTTTTCCTAAGATGCTACAGCTTCCTTTTTCTCACTGACATCCTAGCTTTCCAGATTTTTAAATTATCTTTCTTCAGTTGGACATGAATTCATCTCTTAATTGTTGATTTTACAGGCTGTCATAGATTCTGCCTTCATCACTTACTTTGGAATGTTGGTTTCAGACTTATATCGAGTAAAACTTTTTTCTGTGCATTACAACTCCATTCTTCCAAGTGTCTCCATCAAGTCCTTCTAGCTGTAGTGCAGACTTAGGTCTTTTATTGGCTTCAGAGATAGTACCGGATATCATAAACCTAGACACCCAGTTTATAGCTGAATGGTTCAGACTGGTTCAGAAACTGATCACAAGACTGTGCTAGGGTCCTCCTATTTCCCATGTCCTCTTCTCATCTCTAATTTGTACAGCCTCATTTAAGCTGAATCTTAGACTAACAGACCTTCCCTGATGGCTCAGAGGGTAAAGAATCCACCTGCAATTCAGGAGACATGAGGGATGCAGGTTCACTCCCTGAGCTGGGAAGATCCCTGGAGGAGGGCATGGCAAGCAACTCCAGTATTCTTGCCTGGAAAATCCCATTGACAGAGAAGCCTGGCAGGCTATAGTCCATGGGGTTGGACACGACTGAGCCACTTTGACTTTTAGAGTAACAGCCTGAAACTTTGTTTTTAGCTCACTGCTACAAAAAGGAAGCCTACTCCAGCCACTGGTTTTAAGCAATGAATTTGACTCTTAGCTTTTTCTCATGTGGGGTCTTTTTAACTGTACTAAATAGTATGAAAAGGCGGCAAAATTATATGTGATACCAGAAGATGAGCCCCCCAGGTTGGCAGGTATCCAATATGCTACTGGGCAAGAGCGGAAAAATGGCTCCAGAAAGAAAGATGATGCTGGGCCAAAATGGAAATGACACTTAGTTGTGGATGTGTGTCTAGTGGGGAAAGTAAAGTCTAAAGCTGTAAAGAACAATACTGCATAGGAACCTGCAATATTACATCCATGAATCAAAGTAAACTGGACATGGTCAAGCAGGAGATGGCAAGAGTGAACATCAGTATTTTAGCAATCAGTGAACTGAAATGGATGGGAGTAGGTGAATTTAATTCAGATGACCATTGTATCAACTACTGTGGGCAAGAATTCCACAGAAAAAATGGAGTAGCCCTCACAGTGAAGAGAGTCCAAAATCCATAGTTGGGTGCAATCTCAAAAACAACAGAATGATCTCAGTTCCTCTCCAAGTCAACATCACAGTAATCAACTCTATGCCCCAAGCATTAATGCCGAAGAAAACTGAAACTGAACGTCTCTGTGATGACCTACAAGACCTTCTAAAATTAACACCAAAAAAAGATGTTCTTTTCATCATAGGTGACTGTAATGCAAAAGTACAAGTCAAGAGATACCTGGAATAATAGGCAAGTCTGTCCTTGGAGTACAAAATGAAGCAGAGCAAAGGCTAACAGAGTTTTGTCAAGAGAACACACTGGTCATGGCAAATATCCCTCCTGCAACAACACAAGACACAACTCTACACATGGACATCACCAGATGGTCAATGTCAAAATCACACTCATTCCATTTTCTGCAGCCAAAGATGGAGAAGCTCTATACAGTCAGTAAAAACAAGACCTAGAGCTGTGGTTCATATAGTGAGCTCTTTATTGCAAAATTCAGACTTAAACTGAATAAAGTTGGGAAAACCACTAGGCCATTCAGGTGTGACCTAAACCAAATCCCTTATGATTATACAGTAGAGGTGATGAATAGATTCAAGGAATTAGATCTGGTAGATAGAGTGCCTGAAGAACTATGGATAGAGGATGGTAACAGTGTACAGGAGATGGTGATCAAAACCATTCCAAAGAAAAAGAAATGAAAGAAAGCAAAATGATTTTCTGAGGTGGCCTCACAAATAGTTAAGAAAAGAAGTGAAATGCAAAAGAGAAAGGGAAAGATATACTCAGCTGAATACAGAATTTCAGAGAACAGCAAGAAGAAATCCTCCCTCAGTGATCAATGCAAAGAAATAGAGGAAACCAATAGAATGGAAAAGACTAGAAATCTCAAGAAAATTGGGGATAGGAAGGGAAATTTTCACACAAGGATGGGCACAATAAAGGACAGAAACAGTAAGGACCAAAACAAGAGATTAAAAAGAGGTAGCAAGAATACATAGAAGAAATGTACAAGAAAGGTCTTAATGACCCATATAACCACAGATTCCCTGGTGGCTCAGAAGGTAAAGTGTATGCCTGCAATGCAGGACACCCAGGTTCAATGCCTGGGTCGGAAAGATCCCCTGCAAAAGGAAATGGCAATCCACTCCAGCACTCTTGCCTGGAAAATCCCATGAACAGAGGAACCTGATAGGCTACAGTCCATGGGGTCACAAAGAGTCGGACACGACTGAGCCACTTCACTTTCAACTACGATAGTGTGGTCAGTCACCTAGAGCCAGACATCCTGGAATGTCCGGAATGTCAAGTGCCTTAGGAAGCATCACTACAAACATAGCTAGGGGAGGTGATGGGATTCTAGCTGAGCTATTTCAAATCCTAAAAGATGATGCTGTGAAAGTGCTCCACTCAGTATGTCAGCCAATTTGGAAAACTCCGTAGCAGCCACAGGACTGGAAAAGGTCAGTTTTCATTCCAATTCCAAAGAAGGTAAACATCAAAGAATGTTCAAACTACCATACAATTGCACTCATTTCATATGCCAGTAGAGTTATGCTCAAAATCCTTCAAGTTAGGCTTCAGCAGTATGTGAATTGAAAACTTCCAGATGTACAAGTGGGTTTAGAAAAGGCAGAGGAACCAGAGATCAAATTGATAACATTCACTGGACCATAGAGAAAGCAAGAGAATTCCAGAAAAACATCTACATCTGCTTCACTGACTATGCCAAAGCCTTTGATGGTGTGGATCACAACAAATTGTGGAAAATTCTTAGAGGAGTACCAGACCACCTCACCTGTCTCCTGAGAAATCTGTATGCAGGCGAAGAAGCAAGTTAGAACCAGATACGGAACAATGGACTGGTTCAAAATTGGCAAAGGAGTACATCAAGGCTGTATACTGACACCCTGTAACTTATACAGAGAATACATCATGTGACATGTCCAGCTGGATGAATCAAAAGCTAGAATCAAGATTGCTGGGGAAAATACCAACAACCTGAGATATGCAGATACCACTCTAAAGGCAGAAAGTGAAAAGGAACTAAAGAGTCTCTTGATGAGGGTGAAAGAGGAGAGTGAAAAAACTGGCTTGAAAAAAACTAAGATCATGGCATCCAGTCCCATCATCACTTCATGGCAAACAGATGGGGAAAAAGTAGAAACAGATTTTATTTTCTTGGGCTTCTAAATCACTGTAGATGGTGACTGCAGCTATGAAATTCAAAGACACTTGATCCTTGGAATAAAAGCTATGACAAACCTAGACAAGATATTAGGAAGCAGAAATACCACTTTGCCAAAAAATGTCCAGATAGTCAATCCATGGTTTTCTCAGTAGTCATGTACAGATGTGAGACGTGGACCATAAAGAAGGCTGAGCACCCAAAAATCGATGCCTTTGAACTGTGGTGCTGGAGAACTCTTGAGAGTTCCATGGACAGCAAGGAGACCAAACCAGTTAATCCTAAAGGAAATCAACTGAGGATTCATCAGGGACTGATGCAGAAGCACCAATACTGTGGCCACCCGACGTGAAGAGCCGACTCATTAGAAAAGACCCTGATGCTGGGAAAGACTGAGAGTAAGAGGAGAAGGGGGCAGCAGAGGACAAGATGGTTGGATGGCATCACCAACTCAATGGACATGAGTTTGAGCAAACTCTGGGAGACGAGAAAGGACAGGGAAATCTGGTGTGCTGCAGTCCATGGGGTCGCAAAGAGTCAGACATGACTGAGCAACTAACCAACAAAAAATAATTAAGTAGGACATAATTCCTGACATAAATACTTAATGGACATTTCCACTCTACCAAAAAGAAAAAAATTAGAGATAAAGAAACTGTACAAGCAGTGTAATTATGACAATATTTTAAAACGTACATAATAGTCTTAAAGGGTAAGTCAAAATTTGACAGGACTCAAATTTGAGAAACTGGATTAAGCCTTGGCTTAATTTGGGAGACATTTTCTGACTAGAAAAGATGTTGGAAAGGTAATTTCCAAAAGTAAATTTCATTCAGTTTCATATACATAGCAAACGGCAGAGTAAAAATTAAATTTCAAAAACAGCATGCATTTCTCAGTGGGCAAGGAATAGAAATAAAGGAATGACTGGGGTTGCAGCTTGGGGCCCAGTGAGTTCTATGTTGCAAGGAAAATGGGTTTGATTTCTAAGGGGTAAAGAGCAATAAACATACCCCTCATGAGGAGGGGCCCTGAATCAGATTCACATCTTAAAACGGGTCAGAACAGAGGTCATTTCTGTTAAAGGGGAGCTTTAAAAAAAAAAAAAAGATTAAATTCCAGAACCCTGGTTTAAAA
>SJYV01045213.1:0-12311 GCA_006410875.1 Neotragus pygmaeus
GGGCTGTGTGACGCGGTCGCCCTTCACTGAGTTTCGATCTGTGTGCCTCAGTTGCCCTTTGCCGAGGTCTGGGCTGTGTTCTGTGGTCGCCCTGCGACGAAGTCTGGCTTGTTTTCCATGGTCGCCCTGCGCTGAGATCCTGGCTGTGTTTCTCGGTCGACTAGCGACTAGTTCCAGGCTCTGTGCCACTGTTGTCCTGCACAGATTTCTGGGCTGTGTCCTGAAGTCGCCCTTCACTGAGGTTATGGCTGTGTGACGTGGTAGCCCTCCGCTGATGTCCGAGTTGTGTGCCACAGTCGCCCTGCGCCAAGGTCCAGGCTGTGTTCCGCAGTTGGCTGGAGACGAGTTCCAGGCTGTGTGCCACAGTCATCCTTCACTGACGTTCGGGCTGTGTGCCACGGTAGCCCTTCACTGAGTTTCAGGCTGTGTTCCACAGTCGCCCCGTGCAGAGGTATGGCCTGAGTGCCACGGTCGCCCACTGAAGGTCCGGGCTGTGTTCGGTGTTTGGCTAGCGACGAGTTCCAAGCTCTGTACCACGGTCGCCCTGCACAGATTTTTGGGCTGTGTGCTGCAGTTGCCCTTCACTGAAGTTTGGGCTGTGTGCCATTGTCGCCCTGCAACGAGGACCATGCTGGGTGCCGCTGTCACCCTGCATCGAGGTCCAGCCTGTGTGCCGCGGTCACCCTGTGCTGAGGTCCGGACTGTTGTCCGCCGTCAGCTGAAAACGAGTTCTTTCCGGTTTGCCATGGTCACCGTGTTCCGAGGTCTGGGCTGTGTTCCGCGGTCGGCTTGCGACTAGTTCTGGGCTCTGTACCCTGGTCACCCTGCACAGATTTCCTAGCTGTGAGCTGCGGTCCCCCTTCACTGAGGATCCGGCTGTGTGCTGCATTCGCCCTGCACCGAGAGCGATGCTGTGTTCTGCCCTCGGCTTGTGACGAGTTCCATGCTCTGTGCCGCGTTCCCTCTGTGCTGATTTCTGGACTGTGTGCCTAGATCGCCCTGTTCTGAGGTCTGGGCTGTGTGCCAAGGTAGCCTTCTGCAGAGGTCCAGGCTGTGTGTCGCGGTTGCCCTGTTCCGAGGTCGCGGCTGTGGGCCACGGTCGCCATCTCTCCAGGTCCGGGCTGTGTGCCGAGTTCACCCTGTGCCGAGGTCAGGCCTATGTTCCGCCCTCAGCTTGCGACCTGTTCCCAGGTCTGTGCCGCAGGTCCTCTTTGCCAAGATCCAGGCTGTGTGCCGCGGTAGCCTTCTCCATAGGTCTGGGCTGGGTGCCGCGGTCCCCCTGTGCTCAGGTCCGGGCTGTGTGCCATTGTCGCCCTGCACCAAAGCCCGGGCTTTGTTCCTTGGTCAGCTAGTGACTAGTTCTGTGCTGTGTGCCGTGTTCGCCAACATTGAGGTTCCAGCTGTGTGCCGCAGTCGCCCTGCACCAAGTTCCGTGCTGTGTTCCGCGGTCTCACTGTGAAGAGGTCCGGCCTGCGTGCCACGGTCACCCAGTGCGTAGGTCCGGGCTGTGTCCACGGTTGGCTAGCGACGAGGTCCAAGCTCTGTACCCTGGTCGCCCTGCACAGATTTCCAGGTTGTGTGCCATGGTCTCCCTTCACTGAGGTTCCAGCTGTGTGCCACGGTCGCCCTGTGCCGAGGTCCAGTCTGCGTGCCACGGTAGCCTTGAACTGAGTTCCGAGCTGTGTGCCGCAGTAGCCTTTTGCCGAGGTCTGGGCTCTGTGCTGCGGTCGCCCTTCACTGAGGATTGGGCTGTGTTACACGGTCGCACTGCGCCGATTTTCGGGATGTGTGCCATGTTATCCTTGCGCCGAGGTCCGGGATGTGTGCAGCAGTGCTTTGCGCCGAGGTCCGGGCTGTGTGCGGCAGTTACCCTGCACCGATGTCCAGTCTGTGTGCCATGATCACCATGCCCCGAGGTCGGTGCTGTGTGCCAGGGTCGCCCTGCGCCGAGGTCTGTGCTGTGTGCCTCGATCGTTCTTCACTTTGGTTCGAGCTGTGTGCAGTTGCCCTGGCCGAGTCCAGGCTGTGTTCCGCCCTCGGCTTGTGATGTGTTCCAGGCTCTGTGCCACATTCCCTCTGTGCCGAGGTCCGGGCTGTGTGCCACAGTTGCCTTGTTCTGAGATACGGGCTGTGTGCCGAGGTCACCATTTCCCCAGGTCCCGGCTGTTTCCCGCGGTCGCCCTGTGCCCAGGTCCCACCTATGTTCTGCCCTCAGCTTGCGAGCTGTTCCCGGCTCTGTGCCGCTGGTCCTCTTTGCCAAAGGATGGGCTGTGTGTCGCGGTAGCCTTCTCAAGAAGTCCGGGCTGTGTGCCACGGTCCCCTGCACTGAGGTCCGGGCTGTATGCCGCAGTCACACTGAGCCGATATCCGGCCTGTGTTCCGCAGTCACCCTGCACCGTAGTCCGGCCTTTGTGCCNGCGGTAGCCTTCTCAAGAAGTCCGGGCTGTGTGCCACGGTCCCCTGCACTGAGGTCCGGGCTGTATGCCGCAGTCACACTGAGCCGATATCCGGCCTGTGTTCCGCAGTCACCCTGCACCGTAGTCCGGCCTTTGTGCCACGGTCGCCCTGTGCCGATGTCCGCCCTTTGTGCAGCGGTCGCCCTGCCCCGAGTTCCATCCTCTGTGCCATGGTCACCCTGCGCCGAGGTCCGGCCTAAGTGCCACTGTCACTCTGCGCTGAGGTCCAGCCTGAGTTCCACGGTCACACTGCTCTGTGGTCTGGGCTGTGTTCCACGGTCACCCTTCTCTGAGTTCCAGCCTGTGTTCTGCCCTTGGCTTGTGACCTGTTGCAGGGTCTGTGTTGTGGTTCCTCTTTGCCATGGTCCGGGCTGTGTGCCCCGGTAGCCTTCTCCATAGGTCCGGGCTGTGTGTTGCCCTGCGTTGAGGTATGGGATGTGTGCTGCAGTTGCCCTTCACTGAAATTCGGGCTCTGTTCCGCAGTCACCTTTCAATGAGGTTCAGGCTGTGTGCAGCGGTCGCCCTGTTCGATGTCCTAGATGTGTGCCGCAATCACCGTGTGCCTTAGTCCGGCCTGTGTTCTGCGGTCAACCTGTGCCGATATCCGGGCTGTGTTCTGTGGTCGGCTAGCGACGAGTTACTGGCTGTGTGCTGCAGGCGCTCTTCACTGTGGTTCAGGGAGTGTGCTACGGTCACCCTTCAACAAGTCTGGGCTGTGTGCTGTGGTGGCCCTGTGCCGAAGTTCGGGCTGTGTGCCATGGTCCCCTATGCTGAGGTCCACGCTGTGTGCCGCAGTCGTCCTGTGCCTAGGTCCGGCCTGTGTGCCTAGGTAGCCTTGAACCAAGTTCCAGGCTGTGTGCCGCAGTAGCCTTGTGCCAAGTTCCGGGCTGTGTGCTGAGGTAGCCTTCTGCAGAGGTCCAGGCTGTGTGCCGCGGTCGCCCTGCGCCGAAGTATGGGCTGTGTTCCGCGGTCGGCTCTTGACGAGTTCATGCTGTGTGCCGCGTTCGCCCTGTGCAAAGTTCCGGGCTGTGTGCCATGGTCGCCTTCGGTCGAGGTCCATGCTTGTGCCAGGGTCACCCTGCTTCGAGGTCCGGGATGTGTGCTTCGGTTGCACTTCACTGAAGTTTGGGCTGTGTTCCGCAGTCCCCCAGTGCCCAGGTCCGGCCTGTGTTCTGCCCTTGGCTTGTGACCTGTTCCTGGCTCTGTGCCGCAAGTCCTATTTGCCAAGGTCCGGGCTGTGTGCCACGGGAGGCTTCTCCAGAGGTCTGGGCTGTGTTCCACGGTCCCCCTGCATTGAGATCCGGGCTGTGAGCCGCGGTCGCCCTGAGCTGATGTCTGGCCTGTGTTCCACACACACCCTGCGCCAAGGTCCTGCCTGTGTGCTGTGGTTGCCGTGCACCGAGGTCAGGCCTGTGTGCCATGGTCACCCTGCCCTGAGGTCTGGCCTATGTGTCGCGGTCACCCTGCACTGAGGTCCGGTCTGAGTGTCATGGTCACCCTCATCCTAGGTCCGGACTGTGTTTTGCAGTCGGCTAGCAACGAGTTCCATGATGTGTGACGTGGTCGCCCTTCATTGAATTTCAGGTTGTGTGCCGCCGCCCTGTGCTGAAGTCCGACCTGTGTTCCATGGTTGGCTAGTGATGAGTTCCATGCTGTGTGCCATGGTCGCCCTTCACTGAGGTTCGGGCTGTGTCACACGATCGCCCTGCACCAAGTTCCGGGCTGTGTGCCGTGGTCTTTTTCGGTCGAGGTCTGTGCTGTGTGCCAGGGTCACCTTGCGTTGAGGTCCGAGATGTGTGCTGCAGTTGCCCTTCACTGAAGTTCGGGCTGTGTGCCNCCCTGCACCAAGTTCCGGGCTGTGTGCCGTGGTCTTTTTCGGTCGAGGTCTGTGCTGTGTGCCAGGGTCACCTTGCGTTGAGGTCCGAGATGTGTGCTGCAGTTGCCCTTCACTGAAGTTCGGGCTGTGTGCCTTGGTTGCCCTGCGCCGAGGTCCGGGCTGTGTTTTGCAGTCGACTAGTGACGAGTTCCAGGCTCTGTGCTGCTGTCACCCTGCACAGATTTCTGGGCTGTGTCCCGCAGTTGCCCTGTGCCGAGGTCCAGGCTGTGTGCCACGGTCGCCTTGTTTTGAGGTCCGGGCTGTGTGGCGAAGTAGTCTTCTGCAGAGGTCCGGGCTGTGTGCTGCGGTTGCCCTGTTCCAATGTCCAGCCTGTGTGCCGAGGTCGCCATCTCCCCAGGTCTGGGCTGTTTCCAGCAGTTGCCCTGTGCCCAGGTCCGGTCTGTGTTCTGCCCTCAGCTTGCGAGCTGTTCCCGGCTCTGTCCCACTGTTCCTCTTTGCCAAAGGACGGGCTGTGTGCTGCAGTAGCCTTCTCAAGAAGTCCGGGCTGTGTGCCACGGTCCCCTGCACTGAGGTCCAGGCTGTATGCCGCGGTCGCACTGAGCCAATGTCCGGCCTGTGTTCCGCAGTCACCCTGGGCTGTAGTCCGGCCTTTGTGCCACATTCGCCCTGTGCTGATATCTGCCCTGTGTGCCGCTGTCGCCATGCGCCACGTTCTGGCCTCTGTGCCATGGTAACCCTGCGCCGAGTTTCGGCCTAAGTGCCACTGTCACCCTGCGCTGAGGTCTGGCCTGAGTTCCACGGTCACCCTGCTCGAGTTCCGGCCTGTGTTCTGCCCTCGGC
This sequence comes from Neotragus pygmaeus, assembly GCA_006410875.1. Classification (NCBI taxonomy): domain Eukaryota; kingdom Metazoa; phylum Chordata; class Mammalia; order Artiodactyla; family Bovidae; genus Neotragus; species Neotragus pygmaeus. Next base: position 5,134 of record SJYV01045213.1, read on the forward strand.
TTGTGACCTGTTCCCGGGTCTGTGTCATGGCTCCTCTTTGCCATGATCCGGGCTGTGTGCCGCGGTAGCCTTCTCCATAGGTTCGGGCTGTGTGTCGCTGTCGCCGTGTGCCTATGTCCAGCCTCAGTGTCACGGTCACACTGTTCAGAGGTTCGGACTATGTTCCGCGGTCGGCTAGCAACGAGTTCCAAGCTGTGTGGCGTGGTCGCCCTTCACCGAGTTTCGGGCTGTGTGCCGCGGTCGCCCTGCGCCGAGGTCCGGCCTGTATGCCTCGGTAGCCTTGAACCAAGTTATGGGCTGAGTGCCGTGGTAGCCTTGTGCCGAAGTCCGGGCTGTGTGCTGTGGTCCCCCTTCACTGAAGATCTACCTGTGTGCCACGGTCGCCCTGCACCGAGGTCCGGCCTTTGTGACATGGTCACCCTTCTCCGAGTTCCGGACTGTGTTCCATGGTCGGCTAGCAACGAGTTCCAGCCTGTGTGACGTGGTTGCCCTTCACTGATTTTCGGGTTGTGTGCCTCAGTCGCCATTCGCCGAGGTCCGGGATGTGTGCCTTGTTCACCCTGCGACAAGGTCCGGCCTGTTTGCTGTAGTCTCTGTGCACCAAGGTCCGGGCTGTGTTCCGCCGTTGGCTACCGATGAGTTCCGGGCTCTGTGCCGCAGTTGCCCTGCACAGATTTCTGGGCTGTGTGCTGTGGTCATACTTCACAGAGGTTCGGGCTGTGTGCCATGGTAGCCCTGTGCTGATGTTCGGGCTGTGTGCCGTGGTCGCCCCGCGCTGAGGTCGGGCTGTGTTCCACGGTCAGCTGGCAACGATTTCCGAGCTGTGTGCCACAGTCGCCCTTCACTGAGTTTCAGGCTGTGTGTTGCCGTCGCACTGTGCCGAGGTTTGGGCTGGGTGCCATGTTAGCCTTGCACCGAGGTCAGGGTTGTGTGCCGCAGTAGCATTGTGTCAAGGTCTGGGCTGTGTGCCGCAGTTGCCCTGCACCGATGTCCAGTCTGTGTGCCACGGTCACCAACTCCCGAGGTTGGTGTTGTGTGCCAGGATCGCCCTGCACTGAGGTCCGTGCTGTATGCCTCGGTTGCTCTTCACTGTGGTTCGGGCTGTGTGCCACGGTCGCCCTGCGCCGAGGTCCAGGCTGTGTTTCTCCCTCGGCTTGCCACGAGTTTCGGGCTCTGTGCCGTGTTCCCTCTGAGCTGGGTCCGGGCTGTGTGCCACGGTCGCCCTGTTCCAAGGTCGGGGCTGTGTGCCGCGGTCACCTTTGGTCGAGGTCCGTGCTGTGTTCCAGGGTCGCCCTGCGTCAAGGTCCGGGATGTATGCTGCGGTTGCCCTTCACTGAAGTTCGGGCTTGTGCCGCCGTCACCCTTCACTGAGGATCAGGTTGTGTGCAGCGGTCACCCTGCTCGATGTCCTAGATGTGTGTCGTGATTGCCCTGTGCCTCGGGCCAGCCTGTGTTCTTCGGTTACCCTGTGCCGATATCCGGGCTGTGTTCTGCGGTTGGCTAGTGACGAGTTACTGGCTGTGTGCCACGGTCGTCCTTCACTGTGTTTCAGGCAGTGTGCCACGGTCGCCTTTCGCCAAGGTCCGGGCTGTGTTCCGCGGTCGCCCTGTGCCGAAGTCTGGGCTGTGTGCCACGGTCCCCTGTGCTGAGGTCCACGCTGTGTGCTGCGGTTGTCCTGCGATGAGGCCCGGCCTGTGTTCCTAGATAGCTTTGAACCGAGTTCCGGGCTGTGTGCTGCAGTAGCCTTGTGCTGACGTCCCGGCTGTGTGCCGAGGTAGCCTTCTGCAGAAGTCCAGGCTGTGTGCCACGGTCACCCTGTGCCGAAGTCCCGGCTGTGTTCCTTGGTCGGCTAGTGACGAGTTCATGCTGGGTGCCACTGTCGCCCTTCACTGAGGTTCAGGCTGTGTGCCGCAGTCACCCTTCACTGAATTTAGTCTGTGTGCCACGGTGGCCTTGTCCCGAGGTCCGGCCTGTGTGCCGTGGTCGCCCTGCACTGAGGTCCGGCCTCTGTGCCACAGTCACCCTGCCCCGAGTTCCGGCCTAAGTGCTGCTGTCACCCTGCGCTAAAATCTGGCCTGAGTGCCACGGTCGCCCTGATCCGTGTTCCAGGCTGTTTTCTGCGGTCGGCTAGCAACAAGTTCTGGTCTGTGTGACGCGGTCGCCTTTCACTTAGTTACAGTGTGTGTGCCTCGGTCGCCCTTCGCCCAGATCTGGGCTTTGTGCCATAGTCGCCCTGCGACGAGGTACGGCCTGTTTTCCGTGGTCGCCCTGCGACGAAGTCCTGGCTGTGTTTCGCATTTGACTAGCGATGAGTTCCAAGCTCTGTACCCCAGTTGCTCTGCAAAGTTTTCCAGACTGTGTGCCGCGGTCTCCCTTCACTGAGGTTCGGGCTGTGTGTCACGGGCGCAATGTGCCAAGGTCTGGTCTGTGTGCCACGGTAGCCTTGAACCGAGTGCCGTGCTGTGGGCCCAGGTAGCTTTGTGCTGAGGACTGGGCTGTGTGCTGCGGTCACCCTCCATTAAGGACTGGGCTATGTGCCGCGGTTGCACTGCACCGAGTTTCGGGCTGTGTGCCATGTTACCCTTGCGCTGAGGTTCGGGCTGTGTGCTGCAGTTCCCCTGAGCCGATGTCCAGTCTGTGTGTCATGGTCGCCATCTCCCGAGGTCAGTGCTGCGTGCCAGGGTCACCCTGCACCGAGGTCCATGCTATGTGCCTCGGTCGCTCTTCACTGTGGTTCGGGCTGTGTGCTGCATTCACCCTGAGCCGAGGTCCAGGCTGCGTTCCGCCCTCGGCTTGTGACGAGTTCCGGGCTCTGTTCCGTGTTCCCTCTGTGCCGGGTCCGGGCTGTGTGCCATGATCTCCCTGTTCCGAGGTCCAGGCTGTGGGCCGAGGAAGTCTTCTGCAGAGGTCCGGGCTGTGTGCCATGGTCACCCTATTCCAAGGTCCAGGCTGTGTGCCACGTTAGCCTTGAACCGAGTTCTGGGCTGTGTGCCGCAGATGCCTTTCGCCGAGGTCTGCGCTGTGTGCCACAGTTGCCCTGCGCCGATGTTTGGTCTGTGTGCCACGGTTGCCATGTCCCGAGTTCGGTGCTCTGTGCCAGGGTAGCCCTGCACGGAGGTCCGTGTGGTGTGCCTCGGTCGCTCTTCATTGTGGTTTGTGCTATGTGCCATGGTCACCCTGCACCGAGTCCAGGCTGTGTTCTGCCCTCCGCTTGCAATGAGTTCTGGGCTCTGTGCCACGTTCCCTCTGTCCAGAGATCCGAGCTGAGTTTCACAGTCACCCTATTCCAAGGTCCAGGCTGTGTGCCGAGGAAGCCTTCTGCAAAGGTCTGGGCTGTGTGCCGCGGTCACCTTGTTCTGAGGTCTGAGCTGTGTGCCGAGGTTCCGATCTCCCCAGGTCCGGGCTGTGTGCCGAGGTAGCCCTATGCCGAGGTCCGGCCTGTGTTCTGCCTTCGGCTTGCAACCTGTTCCCAACTCTGTTGAATGGTTCCTCTTTGCAAAGATACACGCTGCATGCCGGGTTGCCTTCTCAAGAAGTCTGGGCTGTGTGCCACGGTCCCCTGTGCTGAGTTCCGCCTGTATGCCGCTGTCCCTCTGAGTCGATGTCCGACCTGTGTTCTGCAGTTGCCCTGCACCTAGGTTCGGCCTGTGTGCCACGGTGGCCCTGTGCCGAGGTCCGGCCTGTGTGCCACCTTCACCGTCTGGCGAGGTCCGGCTGTATTCCGCGGTAGGCTGCGATGATTTCTGGGCTGTGTGACGTGGTCGCCCTTCACTGAGTTTCGGGCTATGTGCCTCAGTTGCCCTTCGCCGAGGTCTGGGCTGTGCGCCATTGTCGCCCTGCGACGAGGTCCTGCCTGTTTTACATGGTCGCCCTGTGCCGAGGTCCTGGCTGTGTTTTGCAGTCAACTAGCGACGAGTTCCAGGCTCTGTGCCAATGTTGCCCTGCACAGATTTCTGGGCTGTGTGCTGCGGTCGCTCTTCACTGAGGTTCAGGCTGTGTTCCACCGTAGCCCTGCGCTAAGGTCCGGACTGTGTTCCTCGGTCAGCTGGCAATGAGTTCCGGGCTGTGTGCCACAGTCGCCCTTCACTGAATTTCGGGCTGTGTACCGCGGTACCCTGTGCCGAGGTCTGGGCTGTGTGCCGCGCTTGCCCCACTCAGAAGTCCGGCCTGTGTGCTGCGGTCGCCCAGTGCGGAGGTCCAGGCTGTTTTGCGCGGTTGGCTAGCAACGAGTTCCAAGCTCTGTGCCACGGAGGCCCTGCNGCGGTACCCTGTGCCGAGGTCTGGGCTGTGTGCCGCGCTTGCCCCACTCAGAAGTCCGGCCTGTGTGCTGCGGTCGCCCAGTGCGGAGGTCCAGGCTGTTTTGCGCGGTTGGCTAGCAACGAGTTCCAAGCTCTGTGCCACGGAGGCCCTGCACAGATTTTTGGGCTGTGTGCCGCGGTCGCCCTTCACTGATGTTTCGGCTGTGTGCTGTTGTCGCCCTGAGCCGAGGTCCATGCTGTGTTCCATGGTCACCCTGCAGTCGCCCTGTGCCCAAGTCCAGCCTGTGTTCTGCCCTTGTCCTGCGACCTGTTCCCAGCTCTGTACCGCGGTTCCTCTTTGCCAGGGTCCAGGATGTGTGCCGCGGTAGCCTTTTCAAGAAGTCCGGGCTGTGTGCCACAGTCTCCTGCGCTGAGGTCTGGGCTGTATGCTGCGGTCGCCCTGAGCAGATGTCCGGCCTGTGTTCTGCAGTGGCCCTGGGCAGAGTTCTGACCTGTGTGCAATGGTGGCCCTATGCCGAAGTCCAGCCTGTGTGCCACGGTCGCCCTGCGCTGAGGACTGTGCTCTGTGCCACGGTCACCCTGCGCCGAGTTCTGGCCTAAGTGCCGCTGTCACCATGCGCTGAAGTCCAGCCTGAGTGCCACGGTCACCCTGCTCCATGATCCATGCTGTGTTCTGTGGTTGGCTAGCGATGAGTTCAGTGCTGTATGACACGGTCGCTTTTCACTGAGTTTTCGCATGTGTGCCTCGGTTGCCCTTCTCCGAGTTCCGGGCCGTGTGCTGTGGTCGCCCTGCAACGAGGTCCGGCCTGTTTTCCATGGTCACCCTGTGCCGAGGTCCTGGCTGTGTTTCGCAGTTGACTAGCGACGAGTTCCAGGCTCTGTGCCACTGTGGTCCTGCACAGAATTCTGGGCTGTGTTCTGTGGTCGCCCTTCACTTAGCTTCGGGCTGTGTGCCACGGTACCCCTGTGCTGATGTCCGAGTTGTGTGCCGCGTTCACCCTCCACCAATATCCGGGCCATGTTCCGTGGTCAGCTCGCTACGAGTTCCAGGCTATATGCCACAGTTGCCCTTCACTGATGTTCGGGCTGTGTGCCGCAGTCGCCCTGTGCTGAGGTCTGGGCTGTGTGCTGCGGTCGCCCAGTACCGAGGTCCAGGCTGTGTTCCACAGTTGGCTAGCGACAAGTTCCAAACTCTGTGCCACGGTCACCCTGCATAGATTTTTGGGCTGTTTTCTGTGGTCGTCCTTCACTGAAGTTCAGGCTGTGTGCCGTGGTCGCCCTACGCCAAGGTCCATGCTGTGTGTCGCGGTCACTCTGCGCCGAGGTCCGGCCTGGGTGCCACGGTTGCCCTGTGCCGAAGTCTGGGATGTGTTCCACCATTGGCTGGTGATGAGTTCCGAGCTCTGTACCCAGTCACCCTGCACAGATTTCCAGCTGTGTTCCGCGGTCTCCGTTAACTGTGGTTTGGGCTGTAGGTCGTGGTCGCCCTGTGCTGAGGCCCAGTCTATGTGCCACGATAGCCTTCAACCGAGTCCTGGGCTATGTGCCGCGGTAGCCTTGTGCCGAGGACCGGGCTGTGTGCTGCGGTCGCCCTTCATTCAGGACCGGGCTATGTGCCGCGGTCGAACTGTGCCAAGATTCAGGCTGTGTGCCATGTAAGCCTTGCGCCGGGGTTTGGGTTGTGTGCTGCTGTAGCCTTGCACCGAGGTCCGGGCTGTGTGCCGCAGTTGCCCTGAGCCAATGTCCGGTCTGTGTGCCACGGTCGCCATCTCCAGAGGTCGGTGTTGTGTGCCAGGGTCGCCCTGCGCCGAGGTCTGTGCTGTGTGCCTTGGTCACTCTTCACTGTGGTTCGGGCTGTGTGCTGTGGTCACCCTGTGCCCAGGACCAGGCTGCGTTCCACCCTCGGTTTGCAAAGAGTTCCGGGCTGTGTGTCACGTTCCCTCTGTGCCGAGGCCCAGGCTGTGTTCCACGGACGCCCTGTTCCGAGTTCCTGGCTGTGTGCTGAAGTAGTTTTCTGCAGATTGTGCCGCAGTCACCATCTCCCCAATTTCAGGCTGTGTGCCATGGTCGCCCTGTGCCAAGGTCCAGTCTGTGTGCCATGGTAGCCTTGAACCGAGTGCGCCCTGTGTGCTGCAGTAGCCTTCCGCTGAGGTCCAGGCTGTGTGCCCCAGTTGGCCTGCGTCGATCTCTGGTCTGTGTGTCACGGTCGCCATGTCTCGAGTTCGGTGCTGTGTGCCAGGGTGGCCCTGCACCGAGGTCCGTGCTGTGTGCCTCGGTCACTCTTCACTGTAGTTCGGGCTGTGTGCTGCGGTAGCCCTGCACCGAGTCCAGGTTGTGTTCTGCTCTCAGCTTGCAACAATTTCCGGGCTCTGTTCCACGTTCCCTCTGTGCCAAGGACTGGGCTGAGTGCCACAATGGCCCTGTTTCGAGGTCCGGGCTGTTTGCCGAGGTAGCCTTCTGTAAAGGTCTAGGCTGTGTGCCGCGGTCGCCCTGTTCCGAAGTCCAGGCTGTGTGCCGAGGTCCCCATCTTCCCATGACCAGGCTGTGTTTGGCGGTCGGCTAGCGACGAGTTCCAGGCTGTGTGACACAGTTGCCCTTCACTGAGTTTCGGGCTATGTGCCTCGGTTGTCCTTCGCCGAGGTCCGGGCCGTGTGCCATTGTTGCCCTGTGACGAGGTCCCACCTTTTTTATGTGGTCGCCCTGCACCGAGGTCCTGGCTGTGTTTCGCAGTCAACTAGCGACGAGTTACAGGCTCTGTGCCAATATTGCCCTGCACAGATTTCTGGGCTGTGTGCTGCGGTCGCCCTTCACTGAGGTTCGGGCTGTGTTCCACCGTAGCCCTTTGCTCAGGTCAGGACTGTGTTCCTCGGTCAGCTGGCAATGAGTTCCGGGCTGTGTGCCACTGTCACCCTTCACTGA